>OY757020.1:137433163-137763585 GCA_963580285.1 Lucinisca nassula
TCTCGATGAGGTGGTTCTAATGAGTATGCACAATCTAGGTTTTGAGCAGAAATAAGAAAAAATATCACAATTTTTCATCTTAAAATTTCATTTTTTTGGCGATAAAAGTTACAATGTATTGTATAGGCGTATTTTCGTATTGATTTTGTGTTGTCTTCCAGGAAAAAAAGATAGAAACTAGAGCTGTCAGTGAAACTGACTAGGGCCCCGGCAGCGCTATCAGAGGAGTAGGAAAAAATTTGTGGACGGACAGACGGACAGACAGACAGACAGACAGACGGACGGACAGAGTGATTACTATAGGGCACCCACACTTTCAGTGCGGGGCCCTAATAAGAAAGTTATGGAGGATAAAAAAATTTGTGGACGGACAGACGGACAGACAGACGGACACACAGAGTGATTACTATAGGGCACCCACACTTTCAGTGCGGGGCCACATTATGGTTAACATTACTGCCAAGTAATATTTAAATCCATCCAGGAATAATAACAAAGTTATTAATTGGACACAGGAAAGACCCTTTTTTGACCTTTAACCTCTAAGTATGACCTTGACCTTTGAGGTACGGACCTGAGTCTTGCGCGCAACACTCCATCACATTATGGTTAACATTTCTGCCATCCAGGAATAATAATAACAAAGTTATTAATTGGACACAGGAAATACCCTTTTTTGACCTTTAACCTCTAAGTATGACCTTGACCTTTGAGGTACGGACCTGAGTCTTGCGCGCAACACTCCATCACATTATGGTTAACATTTCTGCCAAGTAATATTTAAATCCATCCAGGAATAAGAAAGTTATGGAGGATAAAAAAATTTGTGGACGGACAGACGGACAGACAGACAGACAGACGGACAGACAGACAGACGGACGGACAGAGTGATTACTATAGGGCACCCACACTTTCAGTGCGGGGCCCTAATAATGATAGTAGATGAGATGAAAGGACGGAACTGGAGATAAAGAGAAAAATGAATGAAAACAAAGAAATAGAAGAATTAGAAGCATTCCCCCTCTACCCATACCAGCTGAAGCGGCCCCAGCCCATAGGGGCTTGAAGAAATATATGGGCTGCATGATGCTTCCACACAGAGCTGAATCTGGCCCGCACACTAGTACTGGTAAACTGCTTAGAGGATCTAAGCCTGTCCAGGAACCGCGGTGCGAGGCGGACCGTCCATGCTAATAAACCATATTGGTTTCATTGGGTGACAGGGCTTGAGATGTCATTTCATCTCAATGTCGGGTAAAAGTCCCACAAAATTGGAAGCAACGTCTCCAAAATGACCTTTACAGTGTTGACGGGGACGTTAAACCTCAAATCAAACAAACAAAAATACCAGCTGAAGACCTCATTTTCGCTCCAAAAGAGCAAATTATTGTCTTTTAACCCTTTTTGTACCAAATGGAATCCCCCTTATATATAGCAGGAGTCCATTTCAAAATTTAGGGATGGGGGGCAGATGTGTTTTCATAAAAATTTATTTGGAAAATGACTGAGCTTTTAGCAAACAATGGCGGCCCAGATCAGACGCCACGTTCTGCGGCGTCTGATCTGAGCCTGCATTGTTTGCCAGGGTACCCATTTTGGGGTTTGTGGTACTAAATGGGTTAAAAGCTTTCTCCCTCTGCCAATACCTGCTGCAGACCTCATTTTCACTCCAAAAGAACAAATTCTTGTCCTTTAATACTAGACTTATATTCGGAGGGTCTGACTTGCAAAGTCAACATGAAGTCCCAAATATTGTCTCTTCATAAAAATTGCTGAATACATGTATATGCCAAGTGTATCTTTTCCCCTTAGAAAACATAGTAAATAAGGTGATTCTTATTATCTCCAACTACTTGCAAAGTCAACTAAATTCATTTTGATTGTTTTTTTTTTGTATAACTGTTTTCTTTCTAAGATTTTTGGTTTAAAGTTTAACACTTATCCTGCTGTTCACAACAACCCCTACCTTTGCAAACAGTGTAGATCCTGATCAGATGGCTTATGAAGAACCTTTATCCTGCTGTTCACGACAACACATACCTTCGCAAACAGTGTAGATCCAGATCAGATGGCTTCTAAAGAAGCCATCTGATCAGGATCTGCACTGTTTGACAGCCAGTTTGTGAATTTGCAGGAATAAATTATATCAGGTAATCTGATTGCTTCAAATTCAGAAATGGGTGTGGCTGAATTAAATATTCAGCAGGATAAGTGTTAACAACTGCTGTCATGTTTGAATCAGCTTCAGGAAGAGAATGACCACAGAAAAAGTTCATGATCATGAAAGAATGTTGCCGACCCAGCAGGGGATAGAACCTGTGACCTCATCACCTGTCAGAGGTACATCAGACTGTGCCACCAATACATATGCAGTTAACCCATACAGTGTACGAATCTAATATATTACATGCATTACAGAGAAATACCATGATTTCTACCAGACATAAACTTGGTATTTTCCTTTTTGCTAAGAAGAAATATTTCCTCTTAGCCGGGGAAATAAATCCCTTCAGCTGGAACTACTTTATGTACAAGATTCGAGATACCGCTTTGCAGTGAAATTGTTCTTTTCAAACGCGGGAAAGTTTCAATCACGGCGACGTTATTCATGACGTCATTGTAATGTCGTCTAAGAAATATCAACAGACGTTCAGAATGCGTGACGTTTGAGTCGGATGCAACGCTGAAACAAAAGAAAACATGGATATGACCATTGATTAGGATGTAAGTTTTGCTTTATTTAATTTAACGTTTTACTTGTTTTATCACTGAAACACTTTGTTTCTTCTATTTTTGTTCAAAACTGTAGAAAGCGCTTTCAAAATGGCGCCCATCCAGTTGTTCTTCCACCCAGATTCTGTAACACTTCGCTGATTGAACCGTTTACATGGGCTGTAAACAGTCAACTGAACGGGCATTCAGATCCAAAATTCAAGATCCAAACTCTCCTAAAAGTCTATGGAAGTGCATGTAATATACAGATTATACATTTCTCCTATTTGAAATATGGGATTTATAAACCTCGGGAGGTAAAACAATCCGTTAAAGAAACTCGTGCTTCGCACTCGTTTCTTTATCGGATTGTTTTACCTCCCTCGGTTTATAAATCCCATATTTCAACTAGGAGAATGAATAATCTATACATGTTTGTTTGATTTGAGGTTTAACTTCTTCATCAACACTGTATAGGTCATTTTGGAGACGTTGCTTCCAATTTTGCAGGACTTTTACCCGACACTGAGATGAAATGACATCTCAATCCCTGCCGCCCAATGAAAACAACAGGGTTTATATGCATGGACGGTCCAACTCGCACCACTTTACCTGGCAGGCTTAGACCTAATTGATTTACCAGTACTCATGTGCAGTCAGTTTCAGCTCTGCGTGAAAGCATCATGCAGCCCAATCTATTTCTCCGAACCCCGATGTGCGGGGGCCAGGAGTCTGATATGGTGCTGTGTTGTAGATGGGTGTTTCCAACCCGAGGGATGAGCGGAACCAAGGCTCAGCACTGTCATCTTGAGGGTTGGAAACACCCATCTACAACAGTACCCCATATTAGATTCTGTTTCTTGCAAAACATCACCTAAATCTTTTAGTTTACTTCATTTAACATTTTATTTTTCGCACATTTTACTTAAGTAGTTTGTCTGGGAAAGAACACTAGACCCAGACTAAAACCATGATTTCCTTACCTGGTGTGCAAGAGCATGCATTCGTCCACCAGAAACTGACAATAACCATTTTTGAATCAGCAGAAATAAATTCAGGTTATTTTTGTATATATACAATGTTAACCCTTATCTCCCTGTTCACGACAACCCCATATCTTTGCAAACAGTGTAGATCCAGATCAGATGGCTTCTGAAGAAGCCTTATCTTGCTGTTCACAACAACCCCTATCTTTGCAAACAGTGTAGATCCAGATCAGATGGCTTCTGAAGAAGCCATTGTAGATCCAGATCAGATGGCTTCTGAAGAAGCCATCTGATCAGGATCTACACTGTTTGGCATTCAGTTTATGAATTTGTAGCAATAAATTACATCAAGTAATTTGATTGGTTGATAGACAGAAATGGGTGTGGCTTAAATGAATATTCAGCAAGAGAAGGGTTAAATATTTTAGACTACTGTTATTTCAACCAAAAATTCCAGAATGTACTGAGAGTATGTGTTTCTGAAACCTGACATCACAGACAAAATAATAGAAAATAAACAAGATTTATGGCATTGCAACAGAAAAGGTGGGTATTTGGGGACACATATAGGATAATTTTTCTTATTTCTGCATATGAATATATCATCATCATCATCATCATCACCATCAACAATGGATTTTTTATTAACGTGCAGGTACAGGGGCAACATCCACATAAGTGGGCCCCCGTCCATGTAGCTGGCTCGCTGCACCCATGTCAGATCTCACACCAGATCTCCAGGTGTGTCTATATTTCTGCGATCTCCCTCTGTCAGCTGCTTTCAAGTCATCTTGGGCCTCCTATATGTCACAAGCTTTGTTGCGGGTACTCACGAGGCCATTCAAATAAATACCATAATACATTGTTATCCTAAGTTTTGGGACAGATAGGCCTAAGCAAACAGTGTAAAACCAGATCAGACTGATCCTAAAGGAGCAGTCTGATCAGGGTCTTCACTGTTTGCCATTTTGTCTGCACCTTTTAGACTCCTTGCTGGATCGTTAAACAAATTTGTTAATATTTTATTATTACAAGAGAATTACAGCAAGTCCTAAATGTGTTCAAATTTTTAGGGTACCACTACCTACAATGTAGGGTTTTACGGAGATTTAACAAAAATTATTACGGTAATGATCCTAGTATTGGGACAGATAGGCCTAAGAAAACAGTGAAGACCCAGATCAGACTGCTCCTAAAAGGAGCAGTCTTATCAGGGTCTTCACTGTTTGCCATTTTCTCTGCACCTTTTAGACTCCTTGCTGGATCGTTAAACAAATTTGTTAATATTTTAGAAGAGAATTACAGCAAGTCCACAAGGTGTTCAAATTTTTAGGGTTTTTAGGGTACCTACAATGTAGGGTTTTACGGAGATTTGACAAAAATCATTACCATAATGATCCTAGTATTGGGACAGATAGGCCCAAAGAAACAGTGAAGACCCAGATCAGACTGCTCCTGACTCTTGATCATTAGGTCTCTCACCGCTGTGATTCGAGCCTCGCTCGGGTCACATGTGAGACGCCAAATTCTGCAAAGGAAGGTCAGGTAGTTTTTCTCCGGGTACTCCGGTTTTCGCCCACCTCTGATTAACGATCGGTTCGATATGAGTGAGATAATCTTGAAAGGGCCGTAAAACCAAATCCAAAAATAAACAAAAAAAAAAAAAAACCTTTTCTGTTGCTATGAGGGACATGTACAATCAACACAGAGTAAAATAAATAAAAAAATGTGATAATTTAATTCTGATATGGTTTTAGTGAAATCATATTTGGACCACACCATTAAATGGGAAAAAAAACTTGATTACATTAACCCAGTTTTAATAACAGACTGTAGGGTATGTTACAATAAAAATCTACAAAGGAAATAATTACCCATAATCCTCCAGACCAGCGAAAGTGAGCATGCTGAGAAAAACAGTAGACTTTAACCCTTATCCTGCTGTTCACGACAACTCCTACCTTTGCAAACAGTGTAGATCCTGATCAGATGGCTTCTCAAGAAGCCATCTGATCAGGATCTACACTGTTCTGATCAGGATCTACACTGTTTGACATTCAGTTTGTCAATTTGCAGCACTAAATTACATCAAGTAATCTGATTGGTTCAAAGTCAGAAATGGGTGTGGCTAATTTAAATATGCAGCAGGATAAGAGTTAAACTGACAGAAGCTCTATTTTCAAACATGGACAATGTATCCTAAAGACTGTATGATTACAGTCCAACCTGTATTAAATTAAGCAAGCACCTACGGGATACCAATATGTGATTGCTAAGGACAGGTGCTTGCTTAATAATAATAATCAACCTTATTAATAGAGGGTAACACATTTAGTACAAGTACTAATCTTCCATGTGGCCCTCTTTTCCTGGGAAGGAACCAGTACTAAGCAAAGTGGATGAAGTTTTTTGCTCAAGGAAACAACATGTGGCGCTTGTGAGGATCGAACCGGCTACCTCTCGATCTCAAATCCGATGCTTTACCGCTGCACCACAGCGCTCCACAAAGCGCTGTGAAATTTAACCCTTGTCCTGGTGAATATTTAAATATGTCACATCCACTACTGATTATCAGCCAATCAGATTACTTGTTGCAAATTATTGCAACAAATTCACAATCAGAATGGCAAACAATGTAGATCATGATCAGATGGCTTCGTGAGAAGCCATCTGATCTGGATCTACATTGTTTCAAATATAAGGCATACCGGGCTCAGCAGGACAAGGGTTAATACATCTGTCTTTTGTGGGAACCAAATGAATACTTGCTTAAGACAGGGTGCTTGCTTAAAAGAGGTGGCCAATAAGACAGATTTTACTGTATATACTATCTCGGAGGTTTTACGGTCGAAAATTTCGTTTTACGGTGACATTAAAACGTAATTTGCGACCGTAAAACCAAAGATTTACCTCCCCAAATCACAATTTTGCAAAACCTACTCCCAATTTGCTTCAGCCAAATTATTAATTTTTTGATTATTAATTTTTTGAAGTCAAAACATTAACTGTTCTAGCACATACAATATCCAATACAATGATATTTTTGCTGAAAAAAAAATATGTGTAGCTTTGGCATTTTTTTTTTTTTTTTTTTGCTGCACTGAATGCATGAAAAACTTTTGTTTGTTTGTTTGTTTGATTTGAGGTTTATCGTCCCCGACAACACTATATAGGTCATTTTGGAGACGTTGCTTCCAATTTTCTGGGACATTTACCCGACATTGAGATGAAATCACATCTCAAGCCCTGAAGCCCAATAAAACCAACAGGGTTTAAAAGCATGGACGGTCCAACTCGCACCGCTTTACCTAGGCAGGCTTAGATCCTCTAAGCGGTTTATCAGTACTCGTGTGCGGGTCGGTTTCAGCTCTGCGTGGAAGCACTAGCAGCCCCTCTATTTCTTCAAGCCCTGATAGGCTGGGGCCAATGAAAAACTTTAACAAACCATTACAAATAATTTGAATATCTGGAAAGGACTGGCATATGTTAAACTGAATTACTTTGACAATTTGAAATTAACAAGTATGATACAAAATCAAGGGAGACAATTCTTTCTTCAAGACCAGAAGTGAGACAAGGTAGCTTATCTGCTCTTGCCTTATCGTGAAGATAAAATCTTTGACCTTCACCCCAGCTGACATTCTGGGTTCAGCAGTTCAAAACTAACAATATCATCAGTTTACTTAGTTTAACCCTTGACCTGCTGAATATTTATATATGCCACACCCACTACTGCTTACCGACCAATCAGATTTCTTGATGTAAATCATTGCAACAAATTCATAAACTGAATGACAAACAATGAAGAGCCAGATCAGAGGGCTTCTTCAGAAGCCATCTGATCTGGATCTACATTGTTTGAAAGGTAAGATCTATCCGGGCTCAGCAGGACAAGGGTTAACATGACATATATGCTAAGAGAATTTTTGCTGAAAATATTGTGAGTACTTTTTACAATTGTTCTGCAAAAATATTATAGTATATTAGAAATTGTGCTTCCTGAAACTATTATTTAAGAAGCCTCCATGGTGTAGTGGTTACGCTACTCGCCATGTAAACCAGGGGTCACAGGATCAATCCGGGGCTTCTCCAGACTTTCGGATGAGTCTGTAAACCAAGGTCCAGCCCCTGTATGACTTTAGCTGTTGATGGGATGTAAAACTCAAACACTCACTCACTCCTAAAACTATTAACATTTTACCATGCTTTGAAAAACTGTGTTCATAACCTGAAGATGTACACACAGGGTCCGGTTGTTCAAATCATCGTTAGCTAAATGAGCTCGACAGTGGTCATATTGTTAACTGTTCTAGTGAGTCAGTGTGTTTGAGTTTTACGTCCAACCAACAGCTAAGGTCATATGGCTTGGAGAAATATATGGGCTACATGATGCTTCCAGGCAGAGCTGAAACTGACCCGCACACAAGTACTGGTAAACCCCTTGGAGGATCCAAGCCTGCCCAGGCAAAGCGGTGTACAAGTCGGACCGTTCATGCTAATAAACCCTATTGGTTTCATTGGGCAACAGGACTTGAGATGTCATTTCATCCCAGTGTCGGGTAAAAGTCTCACAAAATTGGAAGCAACATCTCCAAAATGACCTTTACAGTGTTGATGAGGACATTAAACATCAAATCAAACAAACAAACTTGAACATTAGGGTGAATGCTGGGGTGGTCACAATAATTCACAAAGTCAGTGAACCATAAAGATCAAAGTCAAATATGGATGCTTCCATCTGAATTGTCATTCCATTCCTAGATGCCAGTCTGTATGAAGTATCATTAATGAAGCTCTTTGTACCAAGTATCATTAATGACGATCTGGGGCCAGTTGTTCAAAACTAACAATGTTGTTAGTTAACGTATCGTTAAAACTTTGATCATTAAATATGGCAAATATGCTGAAATTTTTGCTGAAGAAATGTGAGCAGCTTTTGCGGATGCAAAAGCTGCTCACATTTTTTCAGCAAAAATACCAAAATTTTTGATATTCTACTTGCTAGAACAGTTAACAATATGACCACTAACGAGCTCGTTAAGCTAAGGATGCTTCGAACAACTGGCCCCTGATAGTTCTTGAGAAATAGACTTGAACATTAGGGTGAATGCTAGGGTGGTCACAATAAATTACCAAGTCAGTGAACCATGAAACGTAGGTCAAGGTCAAATAGGGATGCTTGCATTTAAATTGTCATCCCTAGATTCAAGTCTGTATAAAGTGTCATCAATGAAGCGCTCATAGTTCTTAAGAATTGGGCTTTTACATTAGGATGAACGCTAGGGTGGTCACAAATGTTGACGGCTTGACAAATGTACACGTGAATGGACAAACAGTCGAACGGATGGAAATTTCAACTCCTATATCGCACCATGGTTAAAGCAGGCACGAAAAAAAATCGCCATTTAGCAGAATCAGATCTTTTTCAACAATATAAAAAAGATTGTCCTAATACAAGAATTTTTGTAAAACTTACAACAAACAAATAAACACAGCTTATATTGAAAATAGACCTGTTCAAAGGTATTAAATGAGCCCCGCCAAGTGAATTTGTGTCTTCGAGCATTCCGTCATGACAAATTTTAACTGCACATGCCCAGCCATTCAGAGGGGCCAGGGATATGGCTTTCTGTCTGAAGGTTCCTCTTGATTCACTGCTTGTATGAGCGAGCAGCGAAGGTTCTGGCGTGACTGCGCGGATGCAGGCTCGCCTGAACCTTCGCTGCTCACATAGGCGATAAGTACCAAAATCGCTTGACGGGGCCCAAATGATAGTTACCCTCTTTATATCCACATCTGATATAACGACAAAACTCGTAACAAGCTACAACTCGTTACGATTTCAATGGAATGAGTCCTTAGCTCAAGATGACCTAAACAGTATTGACAGGGAAGTTAAACCTCAATTCAAACAAACAATGGGAGATAATGAAGATATTCAAGAATATAGAATCTGTTACTCGAAAAAAAAACACACACACAACAAATATTATGGATATTTGTTAGAATCGCCTTTAAGGCGATTCTAACAAATATCCATAGTATTTGTCTCTTGGAGTAAAGGAGGGGAAAAGGCCCTTCATTACCTATTATACTACTCCTTATGAAGATTCTTCATCACATGAAATGAAGACCCCACTAAACCCCACTTCATATTGAGAAAACTGGAGTTTATGGGGGTATACAATATTTTTCTTATTTTTGCGCCAAGACACAGGTTGTGGGTACTCATTAGAACCGCCTCAATGAGCACCAACAACCTATGTTTTGAGCATTTATAAGAAAAATATTTTGTATTTTCATCAGAAAAATGGCCATTTTGGAGATACGAAAAATGCACTATGTCGCACGGGTGAGTTATCATAATGTTATTCCGTCAAATTCTTTATAACGCTAAAGTATTTTGAAATAAATACCCTCATTATAATGAAGTGTCCTTTATATTTCTCATATGTCGGTTAAACTTTTTTCTTTTTTTTCTAAAAAATATCCCTAGCTCTCACTGCCTTACCTCCTTAAAGGTGTAACCGGACATATTTTTCTTATTTCTGCTCCAAGACATAGTTGTGGGTACTTGTTAGAACCGCCTCAATGAGGCGGTTCTAACGAGTACCAACAACCTATGTTTTGAGCATTTATAAGAAAAATATACGGATTTTCATCAGAAAAATACCCATTTTGGAGATACGAAAGATGCACAATGTCGCACGGGTGAGTTATCATAATGTTATTCCGTCAAATTCTTCATAACGCTAAAGTATTTGGAGACAAATACCCTCATTAAATTGAGGGGGTCCTCTATAATTGTCGTATGTCAGAAAACCTGTTTTTTTTTTTGTTGTTTTTTTTTTTTCAGGATTTTTTTTTTTCTTAGTCCCTAGCTCTCACTGCCTTACCTCTTTAAACGTGTAACCCGACATAGAGTTGTTCAGAGCTGTCTGTAATTCTTGAAGTTTCTGTCTTTCTTGGTTCTGTGCCTGTTTAATGTCCTTCAACTGCTGGCCAAGATTATCCACAAATGACTGGCAGTTATCAACCGTGCTCTTTCCTTGCTCAAAAAATCTGGTAAGAATTAGAAAACACAGCCATTGTAGCATCTTAAATTGTAGTTCAGTGACTACGGAGAAATTCCCAACCTCAGGGTCCAGTGCCTCGCTTCCCACCTGACAGCTGGTCCCAAGTGTTTGGATTTCCTGTCCCTACTTATAAACAATAAATGATTCTTTTCTCACAAACAACCTATCTTTCTATCTATCTGTCTTCTGATACTGGATACAAGCGCCCCCGCCTATAGGGGCTTGAAGAAATATATGGGCTGCATGATGCTTCCACGCAGAGCTGAATCCGGCCCACACTAGTACTGGTAAACCGCTTAGAGGATCTAAGCCTGTCCAGGAACCGCGGTGCGACGCGGACTAACCATGCTAATAAACCCTATTGGTTTCATTGGGCGACAGGGCTTGAGATGTCATTTCATCTCAATGTCGGGTAAAAGTCCCACAAAATTGGAAGCAGTGTCTCCAAAATGACCTTTACAGTGTTGACGGGGACTTAAACCTCAAATCAAACAAACAAAGATACTAGATACAACAATTTGATTGCAGCCTTTTTCTTCAGGGAAGCTGGAGAAATAAAACTGCAAGCACTGCATGATGCCCCGCCACTACAATTATATCAAGCAAGTGCCATATCACAGTGAAAAGGAATTCAAAGTAAGGATGCATTACTCTTTCCCTTAATAAAGTTAACAGGAATACATGACAGAGATGACTATTTTCAATATTCAAAGAAAGTAAACCAGAATTAAAATTCTCATTTTCAGTTTTTGGGGGCCAGTGCTCTTTAAAATAAAGTCAAGGTCTTCAAAATCTAGTCAAATCTTTGGTCAATTGCAATGATATCTTGTACCAAGTAAGACCAAATTTCATTGATGTGATTGGTTGCAGACAAGCCAAATTTGAGTTTTTAGCCTGACATACATACGGACTGATAGACATACGGACAGATACTCAAAACTTTGGAGGGTATAACATAAAATGGCAAAACCTAAAAATTTAACAAAGTCGAGAAATTTGGAACTAAAATGTTCTTTTTTGATTTAATTAAAAAAAGTTATTAATGCATGCCCACACTTTGGATATTTATTCAGAAACAACAAAGTTATATAGCAATTTGAACTTCTGAATTGCTGTTTCAGCAATTAACGTAGTTAATGTAAAAAGCTGACGTTACTTAATAATTTGAAAAGTCATGGCATTAAAAAGTCGCGTGTGAGCAGTCCGGTATGGTGGCCAATATGAGACAGATTTCTGTCTCGTATCGGTGCCAATAATTACAGTCAATTATGTTCTAGAAAGGGTTTTCCTTTGGACGCAAGGAATACACCACAGAACTGGAAAATATGGAGTGTACATGTTTTCTGGGCCAGACTAGCTAGTTTCAGCCAATTAGGCCTCATCAGTGATCCTCAAATATTTTCAAAATTCAAAAATGAAATCAATGATCCCAAAGGACAAGAAAATATAAACTACACTATGATGTAGGGCAGGGAGACTTTTTACGGCCGCCACACATTCCCAGACACCAGCTGTAGTGACGTTAAGTATGTTCTAGAAAGGGTTATCCTTTGAAAGCAACCCTCTTTATACCGATATCAAGAAAACAACAAAACTTGTTGCTATGACAATTACAATGGAACTAATCCTTAGCTCAGACGCACTAATGGAGATATTGAAGAATATTGTAATTTTTCAATACTCCAGGAAACAAATGTTGTGGGTATTTGTTAGAATCGCCTATGTGAGGCGATTCTAACAAATATCCACAACATTTCTATCCTGGAGTAACTATAGGAAAAAGTCCTTTATTTACCTATTAACCCATTTAGTACCAGAAACCCAAAAACGGGTACCCTGGCAAACAGTGCAAGCCCAGATCAGACACTGCAGAACGCGGCGTCTGATCAGGGTCTCCACTGTTTGCTAAAAGTTCAGCCATTTTCCAAATTAATTTTGAAGAAAACACAACCTGACAGCCCTAAATTTATAAATTAACTCGAGCTATATTTATATAAGGAGGAAGATTCCATTTGGTACTAAAAGGGTTAAACATATTCCTATTGGTATTCTTTATGGTAGAAAATTTGCTATAGCGGCAACTTGTTCTGGAAGAAATACTGTCATTATAGCAAGGGTACTCTATATATGGATTGCCTAATTTGGGACAAGCAAACTCGCAAATGAGATTCTTAATATCATGTGGTCCTCTGCAGGCTGAAGGGCCCCCACCAATCGGGGCTTGAAGAAATATATGGGCTGCATGATGCTTCCACGCAGAGCTGAATCTGACCCACACACGAGTACTGGTAAACCGCTTAGAGGATCTAAGCCTGCCCAGGCAAAGCGGTGTGAGAGTGGAACCGTCCATGCTTATAAACCCTATTGGTTTAATTGGACTGCAGGGCTTGAGATGTCATTTCATCTCAATGTCGGGTAAAAGTCCCACAAAATTGAAAGCAACGTCTCCAAAATGAACTTTACAGTGTTGCGGGGGACGTTAAACCTCAAATCAAACAAACAAATCTGCGGTCTGAAAATTCCTGATAAAATTCTTGTATCATAAGTGGGTCATAATAGTGAAGTGGTTAAGGGTTTGAAATTTGAAGTTCCGCAATAGGGATCAACCATGGTTTTTCCTGTATTAACATTCGCCGGGTCCCGAGAAAGCTGTATGTTCAAATATCTTCCGAGGGATCCAGCAAATGTTAATGCAATGAAATAACCATGGATGATCGCGGTTCTTGCATAACTTATGATTCCGACAGCAAATTTTGACGAAAACGCCCAAAAGCTCCATATAAACTCTTCAAATACGACCGGAGAACCAACATGGCGGCCAATTCAGAATGTTGTTTACAATGACATTGTTACGCAGTGACCATCTGGCATCATCATAGAACCCTGAAACGCTACATTCAGGTCGATAACGTTACATCGCTCAACGTAACGTAAACAAAGAAAGGCCAGTCTTGTGATATCAAAAGCTCAAAATCCATGTTCAACAGCACCCGAATGTCATGATTTGAACATGGTTTTTGCTGTTTGAGCACGGCTTTCAGTCCATTTGACAATGGCTTCAAACAGCCATGCGCATAGATATTTACGCAAGAATATCTATTCTTACATGGAAGGCGCAACAAAGGAATGAACCACAGCTGAAAAAATTCTTGCCTGCAATGGGAGTCCAACCTGGGACATACAGTCCAGCAAGTCAAGTGCTCTAACCACTGAGCCACAGTGTCTACTCCCTGACATAGTTGTAAGGTACACTGAATGTAGAACACTCCTCTACATTTATGATGACACAAAGCTAATTTTGGCAAAGTACATTGAAATTCTGCTATTAAGACCACCTAAGATGAAGGCTAATTCTGCTTTGAAGAGTGCTGCTATTCTTTTTTCCTGTTTTCTGCATAGAATGTCCTCTTGTGAGGGACCACCTTTGGGCTTGTTCAAAAGTGGTCTTAAAGACCACTTTTGAACAGTCCCAAAGGTGGTCTTAATATAGGAAATTACTGTAAAAGTCTGATCCTTGAGAAGCCCCCATCTTATAATATGAAAGAGATTGGTTATAACCTGTAATTCCTATTCTCTATCTTTTTATATATTTCAAGCAATCTGATTGGTTGAAACGAAAGTTTTATACTTCGATAAATTCCCTGAGAAAGAGCTATTTCACACAGCGACAGGTAGTAATATAATGTGACGTCAAACAGCATGTTCAGAACCCGCCTGCCACGTCATTGTATATAAACCACGTCAACAGCCTTCGATTAAAAGATGGAAAAGTTTTGAAAACGTAAATGTAAGAAGTCAAATAAACTGAGTTTTTAGACTTGACATTTTGTTATGTTGGGTTTCTTTCAAAGATGGCAGTTTCTAATTGAATAATCATTCCGCCGTGGTCGTTGGTAAATTCATTCTTTACGCTTTCAAAATTATTCCTAAAAAAAAATACCTTTTTGGTGGCATTTTTGATATTTCGATGACATAGTAGCAATTATAAGGAATGAATTATCATTTTTTATTGTTTTTATCGAAGTGTAAACTCCACGAACCACTCACAAACTACATGAAGCCCTTCAAGAGACTCAGAGGACCCTGATTCGCTCACCTGAGTGCCACTG
Source organism: Lucinisca nassula (assembly GCA_963580285.1). NCBI lineage: Eukaryota > Metazoa > Mollusca > Bivalvia > Lucinida > Lucinidae > Lucinisca > Lucinisca nassula. The sequence continues at coordinate 137,448,047 of OY757020.1, forward strand.
TCTCTAGTACATTCTATTTTTGGTTCTGGTGGCCATATTTTCATCAGAGCGGAACAATTTTAGCTATTAGAAGGAGTTCGTGATTGAAGCAAATTTACAATATTTTTCTATTTTTAGCTATGGCGGCAATTTTGCTCATCAGAGCACAACCTTTTTAGCTATTTTGGTAGAAAGTTACCTAAGCAATATTCCCATGAAGTTTGAATGAAATTGGCCCATGTGTACAGGAGGAGTTTTTTTCTATTTTAAGCTCTGGTGGCCATCTTATTCATCAGAGCAGAACAAATTTTAGCTATTTTGGTAGGGAGTCACCTTGGCAACATTCCTGTGAAGTTTGAATCAAACTGGCCCAAGGGTTTAGGAGGAGTTTTTATTTGAAGCAAATTTACCAAGTTTTTCTATTTTTAGCATTGGTGGCCATTTTGTGCATCGGGGCAGAACCATTTTAGCTATTTTGGTAGACGGTCACCTAAGCAACATTCCTTTGAAGTTTGAATGAAATTGGCCCATGGGTACAGGAGTTGTCGTTTGAAGATTTTTTCTATTTTTAGCTCTGGCGGCCATCTTGTCCATCAGAACGGAATGATTTTAGCTATTTTGGTAGGCAGTCACCTAGGCAACATTCCTGTGAAATTTGAATCCAATTTACTCAAAGTTTTAGGAGGAGTTTGCGTTTGAAGCAAATTTAAAATGTATATCTATTTTTAGCTCTGGCGGCCATTTTGCTCATTGGAGCTGAACTGTTTTAGCTATTTTGGTAGTGGGTCACCTAAGCAACATTCCTATGAAGTTTGAATGAAATTGGCCCAAGGGTACAGGAGGAGATTTTTCTATTTATAGCTCTGGAGGCCATCCTGTTCATCGGAGCAGAAAGATTTTAGCTATTTGGTAGGGAGTCAGCTAGGTAACATTCCTGTGAAGTTTGAATCAAATTGACCCAAGGGTTTAGGAGGAGTTCACATTTAAAGCAAAATGATGATGACGCACAACGGATGACGGAAATTGACCGATCACAATAGCTCACCATGAGCACTTCGTGCTCAGGTGAGCTAAAAACTAGAGAAAGCGACCAGTGGGTCACGTATACCCCCGGCCAGCGCCATACTCTTGATATAGCTTTCAAGCTTGTATGTAATATGAATGAAGATGTCAAGAAGCTATAAGAATCTATAAATGTGCTTGTAAAAGCTAAACTAAATATAAAGTTTCTAAATGGCCAAGGGAGTGAGGGCATCAAAGTTACTGAAGGAGTGGGGGTATCAATGTTACTGAAGCAGCAGGGTGGAATATGCATCAATGAAATCTTTGGACTGGTATGCAACATTGATGCAAGTATGAATTGAATTTGTCTTAGATAGAGTTTAGAACATACAGGCATCTACAAACTTTGTCATAAAACTTTAACCAAATGTAAAATTTCTAAGTCCATGACATTGAGGTCCAGGTCGCCGTGGGTGGGGAAAGGGACATACATCACAAAATGTTGTGACTGGTACATTGATGCAAGTATCAACTGAACTTGTCTTAGAGTTTAGAACATAATAGGCATCTATAAACTTTGTCATAAAACTTTAACCGAATGTAAAATTTCAAAGTCTGTGTCCTTGACCTCAAGTCACTGTGGGGGGGGGGGGGGGGGGGGGGAGAACATGCATCAATGAAATCTTTAGACCAGTATGTAACTTCAGTGTAAGTATCAACTAAATCTATCAAAGGGTTCAGAAGATACAATCTCCTAGAAACTTTGACGCAAAACTTTAACCAAAATGTTAACGGACGGATGGACGGACGGAGGACGCACATGTTTACGAGAGGACATTTGTTGGGTACCTCCATGTTAATTTTCCCATTCAAAATTACCCAACAAGCGACAAAATACCCAACAGGCTACTGGCTACTTTTCTTGGACAACAACGGAATAAATAGCAAGTACGCAAGAAAGGCCTACCCAACTAGTGTCCTATCATCCGCCCTGGTGGACAGACGGAAGGACGGACACATGGACAGACCGACAGAGGAACGGATGAACGGCAGGACAAAAACTATATACCCCCATAGTATACTTCGTATACCGGGGGTATAATAAAATTCATTCCTATCATAAATTATGTTAGATCTGCCAAGGTAGATAACTGAAGGCAGCAGTTGTGGGTGTTATACTCACGTTTTAAGTGCTCTGTGATAATCCATCAGATATGTCAGAAGGTCATGACCTTTCTTTGTCTTTATCTCATTTATCTTTAACAGGTACTGAAAAAAAAGAGTCCAAATGTGTTAATGTGAAACAGTCTTAATCTAGTGGACTCTTCCATTGCTATATGTTGGAAAAGTCCATTTGTCATATAAGGGGTGTCAGACCTATTTTTCGTTTTTTATTCTACTTTTGACCGAAAATTTTGTTGGAAAATAGTGCAGGCCCAGATCAGACGCCGCGTTCTGCGGCATCTGATCTGGGCCTGCACTGTTTGCCAAAGTATCCCTAATGGGGTTTCCCCGCATACAATGGGTTAATGTAACCCTTTAAATCCTGCAGCCTGGTATAGATACATGTGGAGGTAAAGACCTTGGTTTTGTGTGAGGCAGATTGCCTCATGATGGCCATTATTTCTGCTAAGTAATTTCAAAATCCATCCAGAAATAAGAAAGTTATTGACTGTGTTTAAGTTTCGGACCCTTTTTTTGACCTTTGACCTCTAAGTATGACCTTTACCTTGGATGTTTGGACCTGGGTTTTGCATGTGACACATCGTCTCATGATGGTTAACATTTCTACAAAGTAATTTCAAAATCCATCCAGAAACTAGAGCTGTAAGTGAAACTGACTAGGGCCCCGGCAGCGCTATCAGAAATTTGTGGACAGACAGACGGACAGACGGACGGACAGAGTGATTACTATAGGGCACCCACACTTTCAGTGCGGGGCCCTAATAAGAATGTTATTGACTGTATTTAAGTTTCGAACAGACGAACGAATGGACGGACAGACGGACGGACGCACGGACGAACGAATGGACAGGGGCAACGCTACATGCCCTTCCATCATTCTTCAAATGGCGGGGGCATAAAAATGACCATTTATGGTCATTTTTCTGTATAATCTATACATTTTTGGGATCCATCTTGAAACCATGTTATATCCAAAACTGTGTTATTAACCCTTATCTTGCTGTTCACGACAACCACCATCTTTGCAAACAGTGTAGATCCAGATCAGATGGCTTCTGAAGAAGTCTTATCTTGCTGTTCACGACAACCCCTATCTTTGCAAACAGTGTAGATCCAGATCAGATGGCTTCTGAAGAAGCCATCTGATCAGGATCTACACTTTTTGGCATTCAGTTTATGAATTTGTAGCAATAAATTACATCAAGTAATTTGATTGGCTGATAGACAGAAATGGGTTTGGCTTAAATGAATATTCAGCAAGATAAGGGTTAAGGGTTTCCCCGCATAGAATGGGTTAATTTTGATTTGAGGTTTAATGTCCCCATCAACACTGTAAAGGTCATTTTGGAGATGTTGCTTCAAATTTTGTGGGAATTTTATCCGACATTGAGATGAAATGATATCTCAAACCCTGCCACTCATTGAAACCAAATGGGTTTATAAGCATGGACAGTTCGACTCGCACTGCTTTGCCTCGGCAGGCTTAGATCCTCTAAGCGGTTTACCAGTAATAGAGTGCCGGTCGGTTTCAGCTCTGCGTGGAAGCATCATGCAGCCCATCTATTTTTTCAATGGGCGGGGGCAGTCCCCTGGGGTTGGGGGGAAGGGGGGGGGGGGCAGTATACAGATAAAGAAAGACTCACCATGCAAAGCTGAAGCTGAAAGATTTTCCTCTCTTTCGCCATTTCTTCTGCAATCTGGAAAGTTTAAAAAAGATATGCTGAATTGACATTCAGTTGAGAGTGGAGTAAGTGAGTGTTTGAGTTTTACATCCCACCAACAGCTAAGGTCATACGGAGACGGGACCTCCATTTAAAGACTCATCCAAAAGTCTGGAGAAGCACTAAATTAAGAGTGGATATCCACAAAATATTTTTCTTATTTCTGCCCAAAAACATATGTTGTGGGTACTCATTAGAAGCGCCTCGCCGAGGCGCTTCTAATGAGTACCCCCAACATATATTTTCAAGCAGAAATAAGAAAAATATCAGCATTTTTGAGACGAAAAAAGTGTCTTATCTGCAGCTATGGGCCACTGCTAAAATGTACAGAAAGTAAACTATGCTTAACTCTTATCCAGCTGAGAAGCTTCCGTGGTGCAGTGGTTACGCTACTCGCCTTGTAAACCAGGGGTCGCAGGATCAATCCCGGGCTTCTCCAGACTTTCGGATGAGTCTTTAAACCGAGGTCCCGTCTCCGTATGACCTTAGCTGTTGGTGGGATGTAAAACTCAAACACTCGCTCACTCTTTTCCAGCTGTACCACAGTAACCATGGTAACCTTTGCAAATAGTGTAGACCCAGATCAGAGGTTTCTGAAGAAGCTTTCTAAGCAGGATCTACAATGTTTGACATTAAATTTGCACATGTAATTGGATTGGCTGATAGTCAGAAATGGGTGTGGTAAAATTAATTTATTCAGCAGGACAAGGGTAATATGTATGTAAATGTTCATGTAAGTACTCCTTAACCCATTGTATGCGGAAAAACCCAAAAGGGGTACCTTGACAAACAGTGCGGGCCCAGATCAGACGCCGCAGAATGATCAGGGCCTGCACTATTTGCTAACAGAATTTTTCGTCAAAAATAGAATAAAAATGAACAAAAATAGGCTTGACACCCCTTATATGACAAAAAGACTTATCTAACATATAACAATTGAAGATGTTTGTTTGTTTGATTTGATGTTTAACGTCCCCGCCAACACTATAAATGTCATTTGGGAGACGTTGCTTCCAATTTTGTGGGACTTTTACCCCACAATGAGATGAAATGACATCTCAAGCCCTGTCGCCCAATGAAACCAATAGGGTTTATAAGCATGGACGGTCCAACTCGCACCGCTTTGCCTGGGCAGGTTTAGATCCTCTAAGCGGTCTACCAGTACTCGTGTGCGGGTCGGAATCAGCTCTGCATGGAAGCATCATGCACCCCATTTATTTCTTCAAGCCCCAATGGGCAGGGACCGTTTTTTGTTTGTTTGTATTGTAGTTTAACGGCCCATTCAACACTACTTTAGGTCAGTTTTGGGCCGGTCAGTTTACCTATCCACACTTTTCCTGTGCAGGCTTATACGTAAGCGGTTAACTAGTACAGTGCACATTCTTTTGCTATAAACTGACAACTGCCCTTCTGGAATCAGAGGAAGGGAGAGAATGACCGTAGAAAAGATTTCATGATCAATCTCCACGAAATAATGTTGCCAACCCCGGCAGGCATCGAACCCGCATCCTCCTGATCACAGTCAGACGTGCATCCGATTGAGCTACCGAAGCAGGCATAGCAATGGGTTAAAGATTCAGTACATTATATCCTGCTGAAATGAATGGCTATTTTCCATATTTTTTCAGACAGACAGGCCTGAGCAAACCGTGTAAACCCAGATGAGATGATACAGAGTCTGATATCTCATCAGGGAGTCGACAGTGTCAGACTCAAAAAGTTGAGTCCCTGAAGCAGCCGTCCAGACTCGAAGAGTCGACTCCCGGACGCAGTTGTCCAGACTCGAAAGATTGGAGTCCCTGACACAGTTAGGCAGACTCAAAGAGTAGAGTCTCTGACGCGGCTGTCCAGACTCAAAGAGTAGAGTCTCTGACGCAGCTGTCCAGACTCAAAGAGTCGACTCCCACACACAGTTAGGCAGACTAGAGTTGAGTCTGATGATAGCTTACAAATAAATATTAGCCAAAGTTTGACCAAAATTCATAAATTCTTCAGGAGGCAGGATGCAGACAAGCTATTTTTGGCTCAAATCAGACATATTTTTAGCCAAAACTAAAAAATAAGGTCAAGGCTATCAAACTCTAATCATTGCCTCCTCCATCCTAGTGATGAACCATGCAAGTTTGGTAAGAATCCATCCATCCATTATAGAGGATCTTACATGAGTGTTCATGTATTATTGAATTTATTAAACAAGTTGAGGAAATGGGATAAAATGTGAGTTTAATAAATTCATGTATTATTGAATTTATTAAACAAGAGGCTCAATGAGCCTAAACCGCTCACCTGAGGAACTTAAGTTTTAACAATTCACAGACTTGACTACTAAATCTGCTAATAGAATCCAGCCCATTGACCCTTACAGGATATAAGTCATCATTATTGCATTGCATTCCAAGTTTGAGACTTCTAGCTTCTATAGTTCCTGAGAAATCTTTGACGAAAATTTAACATTGGTCAAAATGGAGAGAAAGAAGAATGAAAGAACAGATGAACAAATAAGCTGAGAAAGCCCAATGTCTCTTACACAAAATAAGTCATCATTATTCTATTGAATACCAAATTTGATGCTTCTAGCTTTTATAGTTCCTGAGAAATCTTTGATGAAAAATTTAACATTGGTCTATTATCTCTACATGGAGAGAAAGAAGAATGAAGGAACAAATGAATCAGACTAGCTCCAAAACCTAATGCAGCCTTTCCCCTTGCCCAATGGTGCTACACATAAAATTTAAACAAGATTGGTCGACTGCCTTCTGAGATATGCTTCATTGAAAGTGTGGACGACGGATGGACGGACGACAGACGACAGACTCCGGAGCCTTGGTATACTATCAGCTCACTGGAGCCTTTGGCTCAGGTGAGCTAAAAATTCAAGTCGCTATTTCTGTCACAACATTTTCCCTACGTTAAGTCTATGGGCAAATTTTTTTGTCTCTCAAGGTCACGTAACTCCGAGGTCAATATTCCGATTCGGCCCAAAATCGAACTTAACCGAGATTTTATGCCTGTCCTCGTTACCTGCAAGTTTGAAGCTGATATGAATAAAAATAAAGTTGCTATCGTGGTCACAACGTATTTTTTTATGCTCAAGGGCAGGTAACTCCAAGGCAAATATTCCGATTCGGCCCAAAATCGAACATAACCGAGATTTTATGTCTGTCCTCGTTACCTGCAAGTTTGAAGCTGATCTGAAAAAAATTCAAGTCGCTATCGTAGTCGCAACATTTTCCCTAATTAAGTCTATGGGCAAATTTTTTGTCGCTCAAGGTCACGTAACTCCGAGGTCAATATTCCGATTCGGCTTAAAAAATTGAACTTAACTGAGATTTTATGCCTGTCCTCATTACCTGCAAGTTTGAAGCTGATATGAATAAAAATAAAGTTGCTATCGTGGTCACAACGTATTTTTTTATGCTCAAGGGCAGGTAACTCCAAGGCAAATAATCCGATTCGGCCCAAAATCGAACTTAACCGAGATTTTATGTCTGTCCTCGTTACCTGCAAGTTTGAAGCTGATCTGAAAAAAATTCAAGTCGCTATCGTAGTCACAACATTTTCCCTATGTAAAGTCTATGGGCAAATTTTTTGTCGCTCAAGGTCATGTAACTCCGAGGTCAATATTCCGATTCGAACTTAACTGAGATTTTATGCCTGTCCACGTTACCTGCAAGTTTGAAGCTGATCTGAATAAAAATAAAGTTGCTATCGTGGTCACAACGTATTTTTTTATGCTCAAGGGCAGGTAACTCCAAGGCTGTACTGGTTATCTGAAAGAATGAAGTCGATCAGAAAAAAATTGACGGAGCTAGAGTGATGACAAGCTTTTTCCTATGTGAAGTCTATGGGAGCTAGATGTTGCCATGGCAACCCGAGTTCCACTCAGATCTGCCTGAAAACCTAATGAAGCCTTTCCACTTGCCCAATAATGCGACACATGAAATTTGATCAAAGTTGGCCAAGTAGTCTTTAAGATATACATTTTTGAAATTCCCATTAACCCTAATGCAAAAACACACAAGGGCAGGTAACTCCTAAGTGAATGATCCGATTCTGCCAGTTATCGAACTTGACCAAGATTTCATGGCTGTGCTGGCTGTGCTGGTTATCTGCAAGAATAAAGCCAATCTGAAAATAATTGAAGCAGCTACGGTGATGACAACATTCTCCCCATGTTAAGTCAATAGGCAATTTTTTCAACGCTCAAGGGCACGTAACTCCTGAGTGAATAATCCGATTCAGCCCAAAATCGAACTTGATCGAGATTTCATGCCTGTCCTCGTTATCTGCAAGAATGAAGTCGATCAGAAAAAAATTGACGGAGCTAGAGTGATGACAAGCTTTTTCCTATGTTAAGAACGCTCAAGGGCACGTAACTCCTGAGTGAATAATCCGATTCAGCCCAAAATCGAACTTGATCGAGATTTCATGCCTGTCCTCGTTATCTGCAAGAATGAAGTCGATCAGAAAAAAATTGACGGAGCTAGAGTGATGACAAGCTTTTTCCTATGTTAAGCCTATGGGAGCTCTTTGTTGCTGTGGCAACCAGAGTTCTCATCCGATCTGCACGAAAACCTAATACAGCCTTTCCCCCTACCTGATGATGGTTCATAGGAAATTTGATCAAGGCCGGCCCACTGGTTCCAGAGATATACTTCGTTGAAAGTGTGGACGACGGACGACGGACGCCGGCTCGTGGTATACTAATACCTCACATGAGCCTTCGGCTCAGGTGAGCTAACAAGTTGAGGAAATGGGATAAAATGTGAGTTTAATAAATTCATGTATTTTTGAATTTTTTAAACAAGTTGAGGAAAAGGGATAAAATGTGAGTTTAATAAATTCATGTATTATTGAATGTATTAAACAAGTTGAGGAAATGGGATAAAATGTGAGTTTAATAAATTCATGTATTATTGAATTTTTTAAACAAGTTGAGGAAAAGGGATAAAATGTGAGTTTAATAAATTCATGTATTATTGAATTTTTTAAACAAGCTGAGGAAAAGGGATAAAATGTGAGTTTAATAAATTCATGTATTATTGAATTTTTTAAACAAGTTGAGGAAAAGGGATAAAATGTGAGTTTAATAAATTCATGTATTATTGAATTTTTTAAACAAGTTGAGGAAATGGGATAAAATGTGAGTTTAATAAATTCATGTATTATTGAATTTTTTAAACAAGTTGAGGAAATGGGATAAAATGTGAGTTTAATAAATTCATGTATTATTGAATTTTTTAAACAAGTTGAGGAAATGGGATAAAATGTGAGTTTAATAAATTCATGTATTATTGAATTTTTTAAACAAGTTGAGGAAAAGGGATAAAATGTGAGTTTAATAAATTCATGTATTATTGAATTTTTTAAACAAGTTGAGGAAATGGGATAAAATGTGAGTTTAATAAATTCATGTATTATTGAATTTTTTAAACAAGTTGAGGAAAAGGGATAAAATGTGAGTTTAATAAATTCATGTATTATTGAATGTATTAAACAAGTTGAGGAAATGGGATAAAATGTGAGTTTAATAAATTCATGTATTATTGAATTTTTTAAACAAGTTGAGGAAATGGGATAAAATGTGAGTTTAATAAATTCATGTATTATTGAATTTTTTAAACAAGTTGAGGAAATGGGATAAAATATGAGTTTAATAAATTCATGTATTATTGAATTTTTTAAACAAGTTGAGGAAATGGGATAAAATATGAGTTTAATAAATTCATGTATTATTGAATTTTTTAAACAAGTTGAGGAAATGGGATAAAATGTGAGTTTAATAAATTCATGTATTATTGAATTTTTTAAACAAGTTGAGGAAATGGGATAAAATATGAGTTTAATAAATTCATGTATTATTGAATTTTTTAAACAAGTTGAGGAAATGGGATAAAATGTGAGTTTAATAAATTCATGTATTATTGAATTTTTTAAACAAGTTGAGGAAATGGGATAAAATATGAGTTTAATAAATTCATGTATTATTGAATTTTTTAAACAAGTTGAGGAAATGGGATAAAATATGAGTTTAATAAATTCATGTATTATTGAATTTTTTAAACAAGTTGAGGAAATGGGATAAAAAATGAGTTTAATAAATTCATGTATTATTGAATTTTTTAAACAAGTTGAGGAAATGGGATAAAATGTGAGTTTAATAAATTCATGTATTATTGAATTTTTTAAACAAGTTGAGGAAATGGGATAAAATATGAGTTTAATAAATTCATGTATTATTGAATTTTTTAAACAAGTTGAGGAAATGGGATAAAATATGAGTTTAATAAATTCATGTATTATTGAATTTTTTAAACAAGTTGAGGAAATGGGATAAAATGTGAGTTTAATAAATTCATGTATTATTGAATTTTTTAAACAAGTTGAGGAAATGGGATAAAATGTGAGTTTAATAAATTCATGTATTATTGAATGTATTAAACAAATTGATGAAATGGGATAAAATGTGAGTTTAATAAATTCATGTATTATTGAATTTTTTAAACAAGTTGAGGAAATGGGATAAAATATGAGTTTAATAAATTCATGTATTATTGAATTTTTTAAACAAGTTGAGGAAATGGGATAAAATGTGAGTTTAATAAATTCATGTATTATTGAATGTATTAAACAAGTTGAGGAAATGGGATAAAATGTGAGTTTAATAAATTCATGTATTATTGAATTTTTTAAACAAGTTGAGGAAATGGGATAAAATATGAGTTTAATAAATTCATGTATTATTGAATTTTTTAAACAAGTTGAGGAAATGGGATAAAATATGAGTTTAATAAATTCATGTATTATTGAATTTTTTAAACAAGTTGAGGAAATGGGATAAAATGTGAGTTTAATAAATTCATGTATTATTGAATTTTTTAAACAAGTTGAGGAAATGGGATAAAATGTGAGTTTAATAAATTCATGTATTATTGAATTTTTTAAACAAGTTGAGGAAATGGGATAAAATGTGAGTTTAATAAATTCATGTATTATTGAATTTTTTAAACAAGTTGAGGAAATGGGATAAAATGTGAGTTTAATAAATTCATGTATTATTGAATTTTTTAAACAAGTTGAGGAAATGGGATAAAATATGAGTTTAATAAATTCATGTATTATTGAATTTTTTAAACAAGTTGAGGAAATGGGATAAAATATGAGTTTAATAAATTCATGTATTATTGAATTTTTTAAACAAGTTGAGGAAATGGGATAAAATGTGAGTTTAATAAATTCATGTATTATTGAATTTTTTAAACAAGTTGAGGAAATGGGATAAAATATGAGTTTAATAAATTCATGTATTATTGAATTTTTTAAACAAGTTGAGGAAATGGGATAAAATGTGAGTTTAATAAATTCATGTATTATTGAATTTTTTAAACAAGTTGAGGAAATGAGATAAAATATGAGTTTAATAAATTCATGTATTATTGAATTTTTTAAACAAGTTGAGGAAAAGGGATAAAAATGCGAGAATGAGCACGAATGTAAGATTCTATTTATCATATGACATTTAAAACAGATTTTATTCATGGTTGTTCAACAAAAATGTCAATATTTTGCCATTAGTAAAGGCGACATCGTACATGTAAGGTTACAGGGTGTATTTAATTAATTTGCATATTTAATCCTATTTATAACATGACGTTATTAACCCTTATCTTGCTGTTCACGACAACCCCTATCTTTGCAAACAGTGTAGATCCAGATCAGAGCCATCTGATCAGGATCTACACTGTTTGGCATTCAGTTTATGAATTTGTAGCAATAAATTACATCAAGTAATTTGATTGGTTGATAGACAGAAATGGGTGTGGATAAACTGAATATTTAGCAAGAGAAGGGTTAAATTCTCAGACGCAACGCAATATGATAAAATGAGATACAGTGCTTCAAAGTGCCAGTGTTAGAGCCGATCCCAAGGCAAACAGGATATGTACCAATAAACATGTCCCCATCCCCTTCTGGTCATCACGAAAACACGCCTAAATAATTTTGACCCTCATGAACCCCACTAAACCTTATTTTTTCTTATTTCTGCTCTAAAATATAGATTGTGGGTTCTCATTAAAACCGCCTCAACGAGGCGATTCTATCGAGTACTCACAATCTATATTTTGAGCAGAAATAAGAAAAACATCACAATTTTTCATCTTAAAAGTTTAGTTTTTTCGTCGGTAAAGTTACCAATGTATTTGTATAGACGTGTTTTCGTAATGTTGAGGGAAATAAGATGACTTGATTACCTCTCCCCCAGTTAGTTCTCCACGGTGGAAGCCTGCTTCAGTCGCCTTCTTCTTGGTTTCTTTTTCTAGCTTTGTACTGAAAATAGTGAGTGTCTTTTGATATCAAGTTTGTCAGGCGAGGCTTGTCGGGCGATTCAACATGAGTTCTTGAAGCCGAGCCTGATAAACTTGATATCAAATGACAAGAATCTGGTATTCTATTTATCAGATTATCCCCTTGTATACTTTTAAATTAGCAATTTACGTTCAGTGAAATATTGTCCTCAGTGCATCCCAACATTCTGGCGGTCGATATATTCAGTATCAGCTGACATCAGTTTTTCCAATGATATTTTTTCAAATATTTTTTTCCCATTTTCTTTTCAAGTAATAATAACATTTATGCCATTGTTTTAGTAGTCCGCCTCATTCATAACAGTGCAATGTCACGTTGACATGATAAAGCTCACTTGTCCTGAGATAGCATATCTTTATCAGGTCAATGTGTTACAATGCAATATATATAGGGAGTAACTGATAAAATAAAATACAGAAATAAGAGTGGCCCCCGCCCATTTGGAGCTTGAAGAGATATATGGGCTGCATGATGCTTCCACGCAGAGCTGAAACCGACCAGCACACGAGAACTGGTAAACCGCTTAGGGGATCTGAGTCTGCCCAGGCAAAGCGGTGCGAGTCGGCCCATCCATGCTTATAAACCCTATTGGTTTCATTGGGCGACAGGGCTTGAGATGTCATTTCATCTCAATAACGGGTAAAAGTCCCACAAAATTGGAAGAAACATCTCCACAATGACCTTTATAGTGTTGACGGGGACGTTAAACCTCAAATCAAACAAAACAAACAGAAATAAGAGATCCATGACGGTCCTGAATTGCTCACCTGATCCATAATGCACAAATGAAACGTTAGGTACATAATAATTATGAGATTGAGTGGTGGATTTGAGCAATTTTAGCTGGTGGTGACCCAAGGAACATTTCTGTGAAATTATTTCAAAATCCATACACTGGTTAAGGAGAAGATATTTAAAGGCCCTTCTATTTTTAGCTCAGGCAGCCATTTTGTTCACCCAAGGGGAACAGTTTAAGCAATTTTGTGGAGGTCAAGGAAGATACAAGTGAAATTATTTCAATATCCTTCCTAAGGAGGCGACGTCGTTTAAGGTTTTTTCCTATTTAAGCTGGAGGGTCTCCCAAGGAACATTCCTGAAATATTATTTCAAAATCCTTCACCTGTTTAGGAGATGTCTTTTAAGTACAGATTTAAAAGACAAGAGGGCCCAGAGGGCCCTGAATCGCTCACCTGAGAATCAGTGTCTCTAGTACATTCTTGGCCCAAGGGCTATACTAGGTGAAGCTTCATACCAAATATCAAAGACCTGAGCCTTGTGGTTTCAGAGATGAAGATTTTTAAATATTTTCCATATATAAGCCTATGAAAAACCAAAGGGCCCCAGGGATGGGGGCATTTTTGGCCCCAGGGCTATAATTTGAACAATCTTGGTACAGGTCCACTAGATGAAGCTTCACACCAAATATCAAAGATCTGAGCCTTGCGGTTTCAGAGAAGAAGATTTTTAAAGATTTTACCTATATAAGCCTTAAATGTAAACCCTGAGGCCCCCAGGGCGGGGGCATTTCCGGCCCAAGGATCATAATTTGAACAATCTTGGTAGAGGTCCACTAGATAAAGCTTAATACCAAATATCGAAGACCTGGGCCTTTTGGTTTCAGAGAAGAAGATTTTTAAAGATTTTCCCTGTATAAGCCTATGTAAAAACCAAAGGCCCCCGGGGCGGGGGCATTTTTGGCCCTGGGGCTATAATTTGAACAATCTTGGTAGAGGTCCACTACGTGAAGCTTCACACCAAATATCAAAGACCTCGGCCTTGCAGTTTCAGAGTAGAAGATTTTAAAGATTTTCCCTATATAAGCCTATGTAAAACGAAAGGCCCCCGGGGCGGGTGCATTTTTGGCCCTAGGGCTATAATTCGAAGAATCTTGGTAGAGGTCCACTAGGTGAAGCTTCACACCAAATATCAAAGACCTGGGCCTTGTGGTTTCCAAGAAGAAGATTTTTAAAGATTTTACCTATATAAGCCTTTGTAAACCCTGAGGCCCCCAGGGCGGGGGCATTTCTGGCCCAAGGATCATAATTTGAACAATCTTGGTAGAGGTCCACTAGATAAAGCTTTATACCAAATATCGAAGACCTGGGCCTTTTGGTTTCAGAGAAGAAGATTTTTAAAGATTTTCCCTGTATAAGCCTATGTAAAAACCAAAGGCCCCCGGGGCGGGGGCATTTTTGGCCCTGGGGCTATAATTTGAACAATCTTGGTAGAGGTCCACTACGTGAAGCTTCACACCAAATATCAAAGACCTGAGCCTTGTGATGTCAGAGAAGCAGATTTTTTAAGATTTTCCCTATATAAGCCTATGTAAAACCAAAGGCCCCCGGGGAGGGGGCATTTTTAGCCCTAGGGCTATAATTTGAACAATCTTGGTAGAGGTCCACTACGTGAAGCTTCACACCAAATATCAAAGACCTGAGCCTTGTGATGTCAGAGAAGCAGATTTTTAAAGATTTTCCCTATATAAGCCTATGTAAAACCAAAGGCCCCCGGGGCAGGGACATTTTTGGCCCTAGGGCTATAATTTGAACAATCTTGGTAGAGGTCCACTAGATGAAGCTTCACACCAAATATCAGAGACCTGGGCCTTTCAGTTTCAGAGAAGAAGATTTTTAAAGATTTTCCCTGTATAAGCCTATGTAAAACCAAAGGCCATTAGGGCGGGGGCATTTTTGGCCCTAGGGCTATAATTCGAACAATCTTGGTAGAGGTCCACTAGGTGAAGCTTCACACCAAATATCAAAGACCTGGGCCTTGTGGTTTCAGAGAAGAAGATTTTTAAAGATTTTACCTATATAAGCCTTTGTAAACCCTGAGGCCCCCAGGGCGTGGGCATTTCCAGCCGAAGGATCATAATTTGAACAATCTTGGTAGAGGTCCACTAGATAAAGCTTTATACCAAATATCGAAGACCTGGGCCTTTTGGTTTCAGAGAAGAAGATTTTTAAAGATTTTCCCTGTATAAGCCTATGTAAAAACCAAAGGCCCCCGGGGCGGGGGCATTTTCGGCCCTGGGGCTATAATTTGAACAATCTTGGTAGAGGTCCACTACGTGAAGCTGCACACCAAATATCAAAGAACTGGGCCTTGTGGTTTCAGAGAAAAAGATTTTTAAAGATTTTCCCTATATAAGCCTATGTAAACACAAAGGCCCCCGGGGCGGGGGCATTTCTGGCCCAAGGGCCATAATTTGAACAATCTTGGTAGAGGTCCACTAGATGAAGCTTCATACCAAATATCGAAGACCTGGGCCTTTTGGTTTCAGAGAAGAAGATTTTTAAAGTTTTCATTTCAAAAATCTATTTTTAGCTCCTGTGACCCAGATGTGCAATGGACCGGAACCATTTGAACAACTTTGAAAGGGGACCACCTAAGGATCATTCCTGTGAAGTTTGGTCAAAATCCGATCAGTGGTTTAGGAGGAGATGTCATTTGAAGAAAAAGTTTACGCACACACGCACACACACACACGCACGCACGCACGCACACACGCACGCACGACGGACGACGGACAAAAAGTGATCCCAAAAGCTCACCTCGTCACTACGTGACAGGTGAGCTAACAAGAAGATGTTTTCTTTTTTTAGCTATGGCTGCCACCTTTTGCATCCGAGCAGAAAGGTTTGGGCGATTTTCTTAGAGGGTCACCCAAGGAATATTCCTGCAAAATTATTTTGAAATTGGGCAGTGGTCTAGGAGGAGATGTCCTTTTAAAGTTTTTCTATTTTTAGCTCTGGTGGTCATTTTGTTAAGCAGAGTGGAACAATTTAGGCAATTTTGGTAGAGGGTCACCCAAGGAACACTTCTGCAAAATTATTTCCATCACGTGAACAGGTCCATGAAATGAACACCCCTTAACACCCCACTTTGTATAGAGAAAACTGGGGTTTCAGGGGTATACCTTACTTTTCTTGTTTATACTCCAAGAAATAGGTTGTGGGTACTCGTTAGAACCGCCTCAATTTCTAATTGTTTATTTTCATTGTCATAATATATTCATGAATAGAGATTTCCCACAAATATTTTATGTGCCATTAAGCACTTGAGAAAGTTCATACTTGTAGTCATGGAGACACGCAGAAATTGTCGAATATCTACAGTTGTTAATATAAATATCTTTAGCAATTAATGTGATGGATTTTTCCCCACAGCGTCTAGCCTACCAGAAATTAATCTTCAAATGTGTTCAATTTTGTGAACAACTTGTTTACATAGAAAATCAACATTTTAAACCTCGTAAGGACACAAAGGTTACACTCTGGCTTGGGGGTCATCAAAATACCCATCTGACAATGAAGTGTGAGGTAGAAATTCACATTGTTCATCATGTCAGTAACAAATCAGGACTTTCATAGTTAGACATCTCAATATTTAGCTGGCATAGGGATTCAAAACCATACCAACAACAGTTCCTATGGATTACTAGCACTCCGAGTTGGAACCTGAACTCTGATGGTTTTGTTTGATTTGAGGTTTAACCTCCCCGTCAACACTGTAAAGGTCAATTTGGAGACGTTGCTTCCAATTCTGTGGGACTTTTACCCGACATTGAGATGAAATGACATCTCAAGCCCTGCCACCCAATGAAACCAATTGGGTTTACAAGCATGGACTTTCCGATGTGCACCGCTCTGCCTGGGCTGGCTTATATCCTCTAAGCGGTTTACCAGTACCCGCGTGCGGGTCGGTTTCAGCTCTGCGTGGAAGCATCATGCAGCCCATCAATTTCTTCAAGCCCCGATGGGTGGGGGACGTGAACTCTGATGGTAAAAACTGTGGGATATAAGCTGTTGAGTATGGTACTGAGGGTTTGTCATGGTGACAGACCATGAGGCATGAAGGGGGGTTGGCATAAGGGGAATGGATACACCTTCAGGGGAGGCAACTCCTGCAAAAGTTTTTTTGTCTCCCATGTCAATAGGGGTCAACTCTTAAAGGAAAGAATTTGCTCCTGAGGAGCAAATTCTTTCCTTTCAGAGTAGATCCCTTTTTCACTGGGACTGAGCCTATAGAAAAGTGAAAAGTTGCCCCCCTTTGAAAAATGGCGGAAAATGTGCAAGGTGTTCCCATTCCCCTTAATATATATTTTTTTTTATTCTATAAAGGAATGTTGAGGTGATTCTAATGAGTCCACACAACATATCTTTTCACGATAAAATCAGAAAACCTCCATAAATTTTCCGGAAGATATTGATATCTAGACTATGGGAAGAAATCTCTCAAGGAACAGGGCATCGCATGCGATACAAATCCCCTCGCACAAGACAGCTTTGTGTGTGGAAAACACTTAAATGGCAAAAGTCCAACTTGCTTGAGATATTATCATATGCAACATTTGTGTAAAGTTTGTTTAAAAATCCATCAATAAATGTAGGTTCTAGAGTGATGACAATGTTTCTCTAAAAATAGCCATAGTGACCTTGACTTGAGGCCATGACTGCGAAAGTAGATCTTGCTCAAGATATTATCATAAGCATCTTTTGTGTGAAGTTATATTAAAATCTGTTAATAAATGTAGACGGTAGAGTGATGACGAAGGTTTTCTAAAAATAGCCACAGTGACCTTGACCTTGAGGTCATGACCTTGAAAGTCAAAGCAACTCGAGATATTATCATAAGAAACATTTGTGTGCAGTTCTATTAAAATCCATCAATAAATGTAGGCACTAGAGCGATGACAAAGTTTTTCTAAAAACAGCTACAGTGACTTTGACCTTGAAAGTCGAAATAGCTCAAGATATTGTCATAAGGAACATTTGTGTGAAGTTATATTGAAATTGGTGAAAAAATGTAAGCGCTAGAGCAATGACAAAGTTTTTCTTAAAATTGCCACAGTGACCCTGACCTCGAAAGTCGAGCTCATTCGAGGTATTGTCATAAGGAACATTTGTGTTAAGTTATATTGAAATCAGTGAAGAAATGTAGTCGCTAAAGCGATGACAAAGTTTTTCTAAAAATAGCCACAGTGACCTTGACCTTGAAAGTCGAAATCGCTCGATATATTGTCATAAGGAACATTTGTGTGAAGTTATATTGAAATCGGTGAAGAAATATAAGCGCTAGAGCCATGACAAAGTTTTTTTAAAAATAGCCACAGTGACCTTCACCTTGACAGTGGAACTCGCTAGAGATATTGTCATAAGGAACATTTGTGTGAAGTAATATTGAAATTGGTGAAAAAATGTAAGTGCTACAGCAATAACAAAGTTTTTCTAAAAATTGACATAGTGACCTTGACCTTGAAAGCCGAACTCGTTCGAGATATTGTCATAAGGAACATTTGTGTGAAGTTATATTAAAATCAGTGAGGAAAGGTAGGCGCTAGAGCCATGACAAAGTTTTTCTAAAAATAGCCATAGTGACCTTGACCTTGAAAGTCGAAATCGCTCGAGATATTGTCATAAGGAACATTTGTGTGAAGTGATATTGAAATTGATAAAGAAATGTAAGCGCTAGAGTGATGACAAAGTTTTTCTAAAAATAGCCATAGTGACCTTGACCTTGAAAGTGGAACTCGCTAGAGATACTGTCATAAGGAACATTTGTGTGAAGTTATATTGAAATTGGTGAAGAAATGTAGGCGCTAGTGGGATGACAAAGCTTTTCTAAAAATAGCCACAGTGACCTTGACCTTGAGGTCATGACCTTGAAAGTTGAACTCGTTCGAGATATTGTCATAAGGAACATTTGTGTGAAGTTATATTGAAATCAGTGAAGAAATGTAGGCGCTAGAGCGATGACAAAGTTTTTCTAAGAATAGCCACAGTGACCTTGACCTTGAGGCCATGACCTTGAAAGTCGAACTCGCTCGAGATATTTTTATAAGGAACATTTGTGTGAAGTTATATTGAAATTAGTGAAGAAATGTAGGCGCTGGAGCTTTGACAAAGTTTTTCTAAAAATAGCCACAGTGACCTTGACCTTGAGGTCATGACCTTGACAGTTTAACTTGCTCGAGATATTGTCATAAGGAACATTTGTGGGAAGTTATATTGAAATCAGTGAAGAAATGTAGGCGCTAGAGCGATGACAAAGTTTTTCTAAAAATAGCCACAGTGACCTTGACCTTGAGACCATGACCTTGAAAGTCGAACTCCCTGGAGGTATTTTTATAAGGAGCATTTGTGTGAAGTTATATTGAAATTGGTGAAGAAATGTAGGCGCTAGAGCAATGACAAAAGTACGTACGTACGTACATACGGGACAAATGCTAAATCCCCCCTCACAAATATGTTGTGCGAGGGGATAAGAAGCCATGGTCACTCAGCAACCTGTGTTTTAGTGTTCATGTATTATTGACTCTATTAAACAAGTTGAGGAAAAGCTATAAAATACGAAGCTTTACTGAGCATTTTATCCCTTTTCCTCAACGAGTTTAATAAATTCAATAATACATGAGCCCAAGTTTCAGTGTCCCCCTCCCCCCACGCCCCACCCATCAGGGCTTAGAGAAATAGATTGGGCTGTATGGTGATTCCATGTAGAGCTGAAAAGTACTGCACACATGTACTGGTAAACTGCTTACCGGTATGTCTAAGCCTGCCCAGTGGGTGGTGAGACTCCAACCTGCCATGCATATAAACCCTACTGGTTTCAATGGGTGTCGTTTGATCTCAATGTCTCGTTAAAGTCCCACAAAATTGTAAGCAAAATCTCCAAAATGACCAAAATACCATAATGATCCTAAGTATTGGGACAGCTTGGCCAAAGCAAACAGTGCAGACCCAAATCAGACTGCTCCTTCAATGCTCTTGAAGGAGCAGTCTTATCAGGTCTACATTATTTGCCATTCCGTCTGCACCTTTTGGACTCCTTGCTGGATGAAGAAACAAATTTGTTACCCTTTTCTTGCTGTTCACGACAATGCCTATCTTTGCAAACAGTGTAGATCCAGATCAGATGGCTTCTGAAGAAGCCATCTGATCAGGATCGTCACTGTTTGGCATTCAGTTTATGAATTAATTTGATTGGTTGATAGACAGAAATGGGTGTGGCTTAAATGAATATTCAGCAAGATAAGGGTTAAAATTTTAGCAGAATTACATCACGTCCCCAAGGTGTACGAAATTTTAGATTTTTTTACGGCAGTTTTATCAAACAAATAAAGTTTCAGTGTACTTACTACTTAGATTCATAGTCTTTCCAAGCTTTATCAAAGGGTTTTCTGAGGTCTCCTTTAATTCCCTTGATATCCCCTTTCAGGAAAGACTCTAGAGGGAACTGTAGATTGTTATGGAGACTTTTAGACTGAAAATAGACAATCATGAAATGGCCAACGTAGAGGATCTTACATGAGTGCTCGTGTATAATTGAATTTATTAAATGAGTTGAGGAAATGGGATAAAACGCGAGCCTCTGCCTCGCATTTTATTCTTTTTCCTCAACGAGTTTAAGCCACACATTTTATTCCTTTTCCTCAACAAGTTTAATAAATTCAATAACACATGAGCATGACTGCATGATTCTATTTATCATATGACATTTAAAATGCATTTTATTCACGATTTTTTACAAAAATGTCAATATTCCGCCATTAGTATACGCAGCATCATTAAAGATGTTTTACCTCGTATGCGGCAAATCTAACTAATTTGCATATTTAATCCACTAGTGGATTATTGAATTTATTACATGGCATTATTTCATTCTCAGATGTGACATCCTATCATAAATTGAAACAGTCTGTGTATCATATAATAATTTGAATATTTTTTTTATCTCCTAAGAAGTTCAAATAAAAACATTGTGACTGACAATATGCCCCAGTAACCATTAGTTATTGCATGAATGCAAAGCACGTGTGAAAATTCTGATGTTTCGACACACAAGATGAAATATTTAAGGTATTTATCGAAAAGAAGTTATGAAAAATTGTGATCTTTTTTCTTATTTCTGTTCAAAACAAGAATGTGGGCACATGCAAGAATCACTTTATTGGGACAATTGTAATGAGTACCCACAATCTATATTAGTGGTACATGTTAAAACTGCCTCACTGACTCATTGAGGCAGTTCTAACAAGTACCCACAATCTATAATGAAGAGTACAAAATAAACCCCAGTTTTACTATATGGGCCCCGTCAAGCGATTTTGGTACTTATCGCCTATGCGAGCAGCGAAGGTTCAGGCGAGCCTGCGCATCCGCGCAGCCTCGCCAGAACCTTCGCTGCTCGCTCATACAAGCAGTGAATCAAGAGGAACCTTCAGACAGAAAGCCATATCCCTGGCCCCTCTGAATGGCTGGGCATGCGCAGTTAAAATTTGTCATGACGGAATGCTCAAAGACACAAATTCGCTTGGCGGGGCTCATATAAAAGTGGGGTTCAAGGGGGTCAGAACAATAGAGGCATGTTTTCGTGATGTGACAGTGCAATTATTCCATAAATAGAGTGGTCATTTCATATGATATTTATGAAACGAGCCTTCGGCCAGTTTCATAAATATCATATGAAATGACCACGAGTGTAAGATCCTCTTTATCATATAACTACATTAAATTGGATTTTATCGCCTTTTAATTTGACAATTTTTCTACGAAAAATGCATTGTTGACATGGACGTCGTCATGACGTTACTTAATCCCGCCAAAGTGTTATTACATGTGTGGTCATACGATTTTTATTTCACGACGTTATCCACTGCTTATCATCGACGTCATATGATAATTCAATATTCCAGATAAGACAGAGTAACAAGGGTGAATAACTAATAATTTCCTTTATTTATTTTCAGGGTAGGTGGGAAAGAATGCTGTTCCTTGGGTGCGATTTTTGCCTTCCTCTGAGCAAGAGGTCAGTATATTCCCATTGGTAAGCTGACACCTGTCAAATTGACAAGCACCAGCACACTGGAGGCCTTGGGAAGAGCAGTTCATAAACTAATCCCATTTAGCAAGATGGGGGTAGCCCCTATGTGCTTTTAGCGCCCGGTTACCTTACAAAACCTATCAAGTCAAGGGCCCCTATGTGCTTTTAGCGCCCGGTTACCTTACAAAACCTATCAAGTCAAGGGAAAGAATGCTGTCTCTGAATCAATTGGTATTTCACCATTGTGGGTTGACGCCTCGCTCGGGTCACACATGAGACACCAAGCTCTGCAAGAGAATGCCGGGTAGTTTTTCTCCCGGTACTCCAGTTTTAGCCCAGGTTTGATACCAGTCTTCTCCAGTGTTTCAGATGAGATGTTTTCATTGTTTAAAAGAACTCATTTTTGATTTTTATTTGCCTTCACTGCAGCTGGTGTTGTGCCGTGTGGCGGCCGTAAAACGTCTCCCCGTACATCAACCATAGTGCAGTTTATATTTTACTTTTGGTCCTTTGAGATCAGCGTGAATATTCTGAGAAATCAGAAACAAATTATTGGTTTAGACTCATAGTCTAGACAGGTTTTTAATTATTTGGACCCCATTTTGATTTATATCAGTCTTTTCATCGACTGCCTGTTCGAAATTCGCAAATTTGCAGTATGTTTCCTCTGGCTTTCGTTGCCGGATCATTACAGGGTCACTGATGAGGCTTTATTAGCCGAAACTATGTAGTATGACCCATCTTCTTTCTTATGAATGTTTTCATTAATCTTAAAGGAACTCATTTTTGATTTTTATTAACCAAGGTCTCATCTCCATATGAACTTAGTTGTGGGTGGGACGTAAACTCAAACACACACATACTATAGGTGAATGGATAAATCTGGCTGATTTTTTCGCCATTTTGTCAAAAGAAGACAACTTTTGGGACTTCCTGTTCACTTTTCTATAAGCCCTGTACCATTGAAAATGGGGTCTACTCTTGAAGGAAAGAATTTGCTCCTCAGGATATTTTCCTTTAAAGGTGCATTATTGAGCTACCGGGTCTCAAAAAAATTTTTGTGGTTTTTATCTTCAATGCATACTCCTTTGTCATGTGTACACTTTTGGAGCCAAATACAGCTTCAGAAATTTGTGAAAATGGTCGTTTTCATTCGTGTTTACCCTTCGCTCTGAACATGTGTTCGGAATTTCTGTTCTAAAAATAAAACTGTCACTTTACACATACATGGCGACAGTATCGTCTCTGAGTGTCGTTACTTATGGCATGGTATTCAGCGTCATATTTTTTTCCGATTCAGGCATGGCCTAAGCAAACAAGGCCAAAAATGAACGTCGCATAACGTCATATATGGGAATTCTAGATTTGTCACATACTCAAAATAGATCTAACTAGTGTTCGAAACCTAGTTAGGGAATCCCTCTCCAACTCTTTTACCTGTCATCATAATTGTTTGCATTTTTGCATAAAATGCATTCATTTGTATTGTTTTAAAGAAAAATACCGGCTATACGTATTTTACTTTTGGAAGCATTTTTTCCAGATAGCTCAATAATGCACCTTTAAGAGTTGACCCCTATTGACATGGGAAACAAAAAAATCTTTTGCAGGAGTTTCCTCCCCTGAAGGTGAATCTATTCCACTACAAGGAAAGAATTTGCTCCTGTGAAGAATTGTCTCCCTTCATGTGTAATTAGTTTGTTTAATTTGAGGTTTAACGTCCCTGTTCACACTGTAAAGGTCATTTTGCTTCCAATTTTGTGCGACTTTTACCCAACACTGAGATGGAATGTCATCTCAATCCCTGTCCCCCAATGAAATCAATAGGGTTTATAGGCACAGGCGGTCCGACTCACACCGCTTTGCCTGGGCAGGCTTAGATCCTCTAAGCGGTTTACCAGTACTCATGAGCGGTCGGTTTCAGCTCTGCGTGGAAGCATCATGCAGCCCATCTATTTCTTCAAGCCCCGATGGGCGGAGGCCGCCCTTCATGGGTAATATGGTGAAATGTATGCCATATATAAATTCTCATTTAATCCTCACTACACTGTATACGGTAAAATTCCTGTATTAAGACCACCTTTGGGACTGTTCAAAAGTGGTCTTTTAGACCACTTTTGAACAGTCCCGAAGGTGGTCTCTGAGCAGAGGACACCGAATTCAGAAAACAGAAAGAAAGAATAACTGCAACCTACTAAATAAGCTTTTTATAGCAGAATAAGTCTTAATTTCAGGTGGTCTTAATAGCCGAATTTTTACTGTATTTCCTTGATTTTCAGCAAGATTTCAAATTCTTACCATGAATGGAAAACTTGAAGATCCTGATAAGCTGGCTTCTAAGAAGATCAGGATCTACTTTATTTACCCAAAGTTTCTGGGGCCAGTTGTTCAAAGCATCGTTAGCTTAACGAGCTCGTTAGTGGTGATATTGTAAACTGTTCTAGCAAGTTTAATATTCAAAATTTTGGTATTTTTGCTGAAATAATGTGAGCAAATGCAAATGCTGCTCACATTTTTCAGCAAAAATATTTGCATATTTGCCATAATAAATGATCAAAGTTTTAACAATATGTTAACAAATGACGTCGTTAGTTTTGAACAACTGGCCCCTGAACTCCTCAACCCCTTATCATACTTGTTTTTTATTTGCTGAGGTTTTACGTCCCCCATCTACACTATTTAGGTCATTCTGGAGATGTTAGTTCCAATTTTGTGAGACTTGTACCGACATTGCTATGAAATAACATCTCACTACACCGCCCGTAGAAATCACAAGGGTGTATACAAAGTGTTCTGACTCGCATCACTTTTTATCTCAGGCCTCGTACTGACGACGCTTTTCCATGCCTGAAATTCCTGATTTTGCAGCTTCAACCCTTGTTCTGCTGAACAAGACACAACTATTACCTTTGCAAACAGTGTAGATCCAGATCAGATGGCTTCTGAAGAAGCCATCTGATCAGGATCTACACTGTTTGTAATGCAGTTTGTGAAAATATCAACTATTTTGGTTGACTTATAGTCAGAAATGGGTGTTGGTTAATAAATTTATTTAGCAGGATAAAGGTTAAATAGTGTTTTAAACAGACTATAGGCACAGGAATTAAAATCTAAAAGCCTGAAATCAAGAAAAAAATCAAGCTCTAAAAGCCTGAAATCCTGCAAATGCCTGAAAAATATGAGGCCTGTTATCTAAGTGGTTTACCAGTGCTCAAGTCAGATCAGGTTCAGCTTTGTGCAGAAGCACCATGCTCCCCAATCTATTTCTCCAAGCCCCGATGGACGGGTGTGTACCATACTTGTTGTAAAATTTGAACAAGTACAATTTACTGCCTCAATGAGGTGGTTCTAATGAGTACCCACAACCTATGTTTGCAGTATAAATAAGAAGAACATCAGTGATTTTCATTAGAAAAGTTGTCATTTTGTAGACGTGAAAAATGCAAAATGTCGCACGGCTGTGTTTTCTGATGAAAGTCCAGGATGTTTTTGTTATTTATACTGCTTCATTGACGTGGTTCTAACGAGTACCCACAAACTATGTCTTGGAGCAGAAATAAGAAAATAATGTATACTCCCATAACCTGAGTTTTCTCTACATAAAGTGGTGTATAGGGGGTTGTTCATTTCACGGACTTGTCCATGTGATGTGATGAATTTATGCGCACAAAGTATATCCAGTAATTTGATTGGTTGATAGTTAAAAATGGGTGTTGCAAAGATTAATTTATTCAACAGAGTGAGTGTGTGTTTGAGTTTTACATCTCACTAACAGCTAAGGTCATATGGAGACGGAACCTCGGTTTAAAGACTCATCCGAAAGTCTGGAGAAGCCCGGGATCAATACTGCGATCCCTGGTTTACAAGGCAAGTAGCGTAACCACTGCGCCACAGAGGCTTCTTTATTCAACAGAACAAGGCCATATACTCACAAGATCTTCAATCAGTGTTGACAAAATTTTGGTGACATTTGAAAATTCCCTGAAGGAGGCACCTGAAAAACAGAGTTGTAGAAAAGGCTCAGAGCAACCGATAATATTTTGGCATTAACCCTTTACCACTCAGGGATTTTGTGAATTTCACTAATTTTCACAGTGTTGCACCTGACAGCAACTTCAACCAACCATTGTTTCATAATGGATGGTCTGTTTTACACCAAACTCGGTATGAATGTTCATTGGTCAGTAGCCTTTCAAATGCAACCTTTCATGACTTGATCATTGTTGTCATGGTAAAGAGGGGGCATCTCAAAGTTGGCAAAAAGTGTGTTTTCACATGAATTTTTGACCACATTTTAATCTTCACACAGCTGTCAAGGCAACAAATAAGGTGTTTGGCACTGGCCATTTTCACTATTTGCAGCATGTTATATCAGCATCAATTTTCAGGCCTTTTGGACCCCAGACACCCTCAGATATAAATTTTAGCAGCCGGTTGGGCCATACACCCAAAATTTTTCGGGATGTGAGGGGGGCGTTGCCCCCCTTCAATCCCCCCAAGAATATTTCTAGTGGGGAGGCGCGCGAAAAAACAGGTCACTTTTTTGCCCAACAAATCCTAAAGTAAACATAACTATCCAGGGGTAGAAATGCAGATTTTAGGTGCTTCTGGGGCTTAAAATGGGGGGGGGGGGTGCAGACACGTAAAAACACGTATCTGAGTGGTAAAGGGTTAATGCCATCTTATGGGGAATGGGAACACTTGGCATATCTTTCCTGCCATTATTCAAAGGGAGATAACTTTATAGGACTTCCTGTTCGCTTTTCTATAAGCCCAGTCCCACTGAAGGGGTCTACTCTTAAAGGAAAGAATTTGCTCCTCAGGAGCAAATTCTTTCCTTTAAGAGTTGACCCCTATTGATCCTGGGATTTGAACAAGCAATATTTTCTTATGAAATGAGCTATTTATTTTTTTTAAAGAGTTTAACCCTTTTTGTACCAAATGGAATCTTCCTAATTATATATGGCAGGAGTCCATTTCAAAATTTAGGGGTGACAGGTTGTGTTATCTTTAAACTTATTTTGAAAATAGCTGAACTTTTTGCAAATAGTGTCAGCCCTGATCAGACGCCACATTCCGCCGCTTCTGATCTGGGCCTGCACTGTTTGCCAGGGTAGCCCATTTGGGTTTCCGGTACAAAATGGGTTAACAGCCGAGTCTATCCAATTAAAGTCATTGCAAACCCGCCTAGCCTGAAAATTTGCTTGTTTGTTTGATTTGAGGTTTAACGTCCCCGTCAACACTGTATAGGTCATTTTGGAGACGTCGCTTCCAATTTTGTGAGACTTTTACCCGACATTGAGATGAAATCACATTCCCAATGAAAACAATAGGGTTTATAAGCATGGATGGGCCGACTTGCCCCACTTTTCCTGGGCAGGCTTAGATCCTCTAAGCCGTTAACCAGTACTCTTGTGCAGGTCGGTTTCAGCTCTGCATGGAAGCATCATGAAGCCCATCTATTTCTTTAAGCCCCAATGGGCGGGGGGCGGTCTAACCTGAAAACAACCTCAGTTCATTGCTACCACTTTATTGTTTGGGGCTGGTCCAGGACAGGACTTTATAAGATAATGAAAATGGCTTGGCATCACAATGTGTTTGTATGATTTGAGGTTTAATGTCCCCGTCAACACTTTACTGTAAAGGTCATTTTGGAGACGTTGCTTCCAATTTTGTGGGACTTTTACCCGACATTGAGATGAAATGACATCTCAAGCCCTGTCGCCCAATGAAACCAATAGGGTTTATAAGCATGGACGGTCCAACTCGCATCACTTTGCCTGGGCAGGCTTAGATCGTCTAAACGATTTACCAGTACTAGTGTGCGGGTCAGATTTAGCTCTGCATGGAAGCATCATGCAGCCCATATACTTCTTCAAGCCCCAATGTATGCTGCTTAATTTTAATGTTACAACTTTCATGGTGTGACCAAAGAAGGAATTTGCTCTGATGTTAGGAAGATGCTTTTGAAAGAAGGTTCCACCCCACACCCCGGAAGTGTATCCATTCCCCTTTGTTCATGAATTAGTGTTACTGTATTCAAAATAGTCACTTGGGCAGATAAATCAGCGGTTTTATGGTCGGTAATTTTGTTTTCACGGTTTCATGTCAGCAGAGCAGTAGAGAATTTGTAACCCTAAAACTGACGATTTACACCCCAAATGACAATTTTGCAATACAGTTATTCCTATCCTAATGCACTTATTTATTTTATTAACCCACTGTATGCAGAACCCCTATCTCAAATGGTCAAAGTAGATCAAAGGTCAAGGTCATAAGACAATTTTTTTGTATTGGTGGGAAGACCTTTTCACAAGGAACATACATGCCAAATATGAAGGCACCATCTCAAGTGGTTCAAAAGTTATGATAAAGTAGGTCAAATGTCAAGGTAAAGGTCACATTTTATGTATGAATAGGAAACCCATGTCGCAAGGAACCTACATGCCAAAAATGAAGGCTGTATCTCAAATGCTTAAAAAGTTATGACAAAGTAGGTCTAAGGTCTAGGTGATGGGTCAAAAATTTTGAATGGCTGGGAAAGCCTTGTCACAACGAACATACATGCCAAATATGGAGGCTCTATCTCATATGGTTCAAAAGTTATGATAAAGTAGGTCACAGGTCAAGGTCAAAGGTCAAATATTTTTATATGAGTGGGAAGCCCATGTCACAAGGAACCTACATGCCAAATATGAAGGCTCTATCTCAAACGGTTCAAAAGTTATGACAAAATAAACTAGTGATCTACTTTTTGATTTGACATGACCCATATGTGAACTGAGATATTGTCCAGATGATCATTCTGAGCAAGTTTTATGATGATTAAACTAAAACTTTGGCCCCTAGGAGTGGTTTGACCTGCTGACCTACTTTTTGAACCAACATGACCCATATTCAAACTTGATCCAGATATTGTCAAGATTATCATTCTGAGCAAGTTTGATGATGATCAGACCAAAACTGGGGCCTCTAGTGTGTTCACAAGGTTTTTCTATGATCTGACCTACTGACCTACTTATTGACCAGACATGACCCATATTCGAAATTAACCGAGATATTGTCAAATGATCATTCTGAGCAAGTTTGATTACGAACAGACCAAAACGGTGGCCTCTAGAGTGTTCACGTTTTTCTATGATTTGACCTACTGACCTACTTTTTGACCCAACATGACCTGTATTCAACCTTGACCGAGATATTGCCAAGATGATCAATCTGAGCAAGTTTGATGATGATCAGACAAAAACTGTGGTCTCTGGTGTGTTCACAAGGTTTTCTACAATTTGACCTACTTTCTGACCCGACATGACCCATATTCGAACTTAACCTAGATATTGTCAAGCTGATCATTCTGAGCAAGTTTGATGATAATTAGACTAAAATTGCAGTCTCTAGAGTGTAAACAAGGTTTTTCTATGATTTGACCTACTTTTTGACCCCACATGACCCATTTTCGAACTTGACCAAGATATTGTAGAGATGATCAATCTGAGCAAGTTTGATGATGATTGGACCAAAACTGTGGCCTCTAGAGTGTTAACAAGGTTTTTCTACGGTTTGAACTACTGACCTACTTTTTGACCCAACATGACCGATATTCAAACTTGACCGAGATAATGTCAGGATGATCATTCTGAGAAAGTTTGAGGATGATTGGACCAAAACTGGGGCCTCTAGAGTGTTTACAAGGTTTTTCTATGATTTGACCTACCGGTACTGACCTACATTTGGCCAGACATGACCCATATTCAAACTTGACTGAGAAATTGTCAGGATGATCATTCTGAGCAAGTTTGAGGATGATTGGACCAAATCTGTGGCCGCTAGAGTGTTAACAAGGTTTTTCTATGGTTTGACCTACTCACCTACTTTTTGACCACACATGACCCGTATTCAAACTTGACCGAGATACTGTCAGGATGATCATCCTGAGCAGGTTTGAGGATGATTGGACCAAGACTGTTGCCTCTAGAGTGTTAACAAGATTTTCCTTTGATTTGACCTGGTGACCTACTTTTTGACCAGATATGACCCATATTCGAACTTGACCGAGATATTGTCACGATGATCATTCTAAGCAAGTTTGAGGATGATTGGATCAAATCTGTGGCCTCTAGAGTGTTAACAAGGTTTTTCTATGATTTGCCCTACTGACCTACTTTTTGACCCGACATGACCCATATTTGAACTCGACTGAGATACTGTCAGGGTGATCATTCTGAGCAAGTTTGAGGATGATCGGACCAAAACTGGGGCCTCTAGAGTGTTAACAAGGTTTTCCTTTGATTTGACCTGGTGACCTACTTTTTGACCCGACATGACCCATATTTGAACTCGACTGAGATACTGTCAGGGTGATCATTCTGAGCAAGTTTGAGGATGATTGGACCAAAACTGGGGCCTCTAGAGTGTTTACAAGGTTTTTCTATGATTTGACCTACCGGTACTGACCTACATTTGGCCAGACATGACCCATATTCAAACTTGACTGAGAAATTGTCAGGATGATCATTCTGAGCAAGTTTGAGGATGATTGGACCAAATCTGTGGCCGCTAGAGTGTTAACAAGGTTTTTCTATGGTTTGACCTACTCACCTACTTTTTGACCACACATGACCCGTATTCAAACTTGACCGAGATACTGTCAGGATGATCATCCTGAGCAGGTTTGAGGATGATTGGACCAAGACTGTTGCCTCTAGAGTGTTAACAAGATTTTCCTTTGATTTGACCTGGTGACCTACTTTTTGACCAGATATGACCCATATTCGAACTTGACCGAGATATTGTCACGATGATCATTCTAAGCAAGTTTGAGGATGATTGGATCAAATCTGTGGCCTCTAGAGTGTTAACAAGGTTTTTCTATGATTTGCCCTACTGACCTACTTTTTGACCCGACATGACCCATATTTGAACTCGACTGAGATACTGTCAGGGTGATCATTCTGAGCAAGTTTGAGGATGATCGGACCAAAACTGGGGCCTCTAGAGTGTTAACAAGGTTTTCCTTTGATTTGACCTGGTGACCTACTTTTTGACCCGACATGACCCATATTCGAAATTGACCGAGATATTGTCTGGATGATCATTCTGAGCACGTTTGAGGATGACTGGACCAAAACTGTGGCCTCTAGAGTGTTAACAAGGTTTTCCTTTGATTTGACCTGGTGACCTACTTTTTGATCTGACATGACCCATATTCGAACTTGACCGAAATATTGTCAGGATGATCATTCTGACCAAGTTTAATGATGATTAGACCAAAACTGTGGCCTCTAGAGTGTTAACAAGAAGGGCGACGCCGGACATCTTACAGTCACAAAAGCTCACCATGACCTTCGGTCAGGTGAGCTAATTAAAAATTTCCAAGTCTGTGACCTTGACCTTGAAGCCATAGGCATGAGTGGGGGTATTGCCAAATAAACATTTGGACCTGTATCTATCATCATAGCATACATAAGCCAAATCCATAATATGGTTTGCAAAATTTGAGCTCTTTAAAATCTTTAACATTAAAATTGTCTAAGTCTATGACCTTGACCTTGAGGTCATAGGCATGGGTGGGGGTATTGCTGAATAAAACATTGTACCTATATCTATCATCATATGAACCAAAGCCATCATAAAAGTTCAGGTACAAATACCTTAACTGGAGTCTTTAACATGGAAAATTTCTAAGTCCATGACCTTGACGCCATGGGCATGGGTGGGGGTATCGCTGAATAAAACTTTGGACCTATATCTATAATCATACCAATTCCATTAAATGGTTTGGAAAATATGAGTTGTAAAATGTTCAAGTCTACCTGTTAAAAAAACCTTAACCTGAGTCTTTAACATTGAAAATTTCTAAGTCTGTGACCTTGACATTGAGGTCACAGGCATGGGTGGTGGTATTGCTTAATCAAACTTTGGACCTATATCTATCATCATACCAAAGATGAACCAGTTCCATCAAATGGTTAGGAAAATATGAGTTCTAAAAGTTCAGGCTCTACCTGTTACAAAAACCTTAACCTGAGGTTACAGGATCACGTACATACCTACACACACACACACAGAGGGAATACACATGTAAGCACGTAGGCACGCATGGAAAACCGAAAAACTATATGCCCCCGGCATCATGCCGATGCGGGGGCATGAAAAAGAGTCCAAAAACCATTAAATGGAAATTGTTAACGGCAATAACCCTGTCAAATGTTAACGCATTTTGCCTATAAACAATCCAAAACCTGCTTCTTATGGTGATCTATATATCAGCGACGTTTCATACGTGTATTCCATTTACTAAAGGAATAAGTGCCCAAAAACTATTTAATGGAAATTGTTAACTGCCATAACTACGTAAAATGTTAACATATTTTGCCCATTAACTATCCCAAACCACTCATACCAACTACCAATGTATACACAAACTTGAAGAAAATCCATGAAAAAATGTTCAAGTTATTGATTGGAAATGCCCAAAACCCCTTATTTTGAACTAAAATGGGCCATAACTCCGTCAAATTTTAACAGATTTTGCCAATTAACAATCCCATACCACTCATTCCCGGTATAAAATAGAAGTGGAGGCAATGATCAGGAATTGATACAATTAACCCTAAGCTCCCATCATAGACACCAAAGGGAAAGAAACACAAACATGAAACAACAGACCCTAATGGAAACATCAATAGCAGAAAGCCAAAAGGACAGTTACTTTCCCACAAAATGGCCAATAAGCTATCCAAAATAAAATAATATAAGGGACACAAACACCCAAAGACAAACCATAACAAAAACTAGACAATCAAGTGACACTAATACCTCCGGCTACAGCTATCAGTAAAACATGAGCCAAAGAAACATTTCAAACGGTTTTAAAGTTACGGAGCGGACACAAGTGTATGGTAAAAATGGCCATTTTCAATATTCAAAGGGCAATAAGTCTGAAAGTAGAAAAGCAAGAGTTATGGTTTATGTGTTCTGCATGTTGTCTGATGGTGTTTAACATTTGCGTGAAGTTTCATGAAAATATGTCAAACCATTTATAAGTTATGGAGCGGACACTAAGATGTTAACAGACACATAATTTACTATGTGTGTGTGTGAATTCGGGTTTAACGTCGCTTTCAATAATTTTTCAGTCATATCACGACGGTGTCTGGTTGCGACAGGGAGCTCAATGCTCACGTTTATAGTGCTGCCTCACTGAAGCATCATGTCCCAGACACATTACATGATACCACACCCAGTCACATTATCCTGACACTGGATCGACCAGTCCTAGCTCTACCCCGTAAATCTGAGTGCCAAACGAGGAGCAGCTAGTACCATTTTTAACGACTTTGGTATGTCGCGGCCCGGGGATCGAACCCGAGACCTCCCGTTCCCCGGAGCGGACACTCTACCAATAATTTACTATGTTCAAAGGGATATATTTATGATGTATGCAAACATGAGTTACGGTTCTTGTGTTCTGCCTATCCTATTATCTTGCTTTACATTTGTTTGAAGTTTCATGAAATTATCTCAAACAGTTTTAAAGTTACAGAGCGGACACAAGGGTATGGTAAAAATGGCCACTTTCAATATTCAAAGGGCAATAACTCTAAAAGTGGGAAAGCAAGAGTTATGGTTCATGTGTTCTGCACGTCGTCTCATTGTGTTTAACATTTATGTGAAGTTTCATGAAAAATATGTCAAGCAGTTTAAAAGTTATGGAGCGGACACCAAGATGTTAACAGACACATAATTTACTATGTTCAAAGGGAAATAATTTATAATGTATGCAAACAAGAGTTATGGTTCTTGTGTTCTGCCTATCCTATTATCTTGCTTTACATTTGTTTGAAGTTTCATGAAATTATCTCAAACAGTTTTGAAGTTCCAGAGCGGACACAAGTGTATGGTAAAAATGGCCATTTTCAATATTCAAAGGGCAATAACTCTGAAAGTAGGAAAGCAAGAGTTATGGTTCATGTGTTCTGCACGTCGTCTCATGGTGTTTAACATTTATGTGAAGTTTCATGAAAATATGTCAAGCAGTTAAAAAGTTATAGAGCGGACACGAAGATGTTAACAGACACATACACACAGAAAGACGAAAACTATATACCCCCATGGCATACTCCGTATGCTGCGGGTATAATAAACTGCCACAGAAACCTGCAAAATTTGAAAACAATCTGTGAAAAATTATGCAAGTTATTGATCCCAAATGGTGTGGAGGGACGGACAGACAGACACTCGACGGTATATCACAATACTATCGTGTGGTGGGGTATGAAAATGGCAATTTTCACCAAAACTTTGGTTCTTGATGTCATTAATGGACTGCATATGAAAGGGATCCATCCAACAATCCTATTGTTAAAGCAATCCACTGTCAGAAGAATAGAGGAAAAATATCACTTTGAGAAAAGGTTAACCAAAAGGTAAACATTTGAAGATGCCCTCACGCCTGATGCTCTGTTGGACATAGCTATTTTAAAGGAATTTTTTCTAAAAACCCTTCTAATTAAAGATCATATACTCACTTATATCAGGTCTTTGGCAGTTGGTGCTCTTGCTAATTCTGTCCAGATTTTCAGCAATGTCACTCTGGTTCTGAGCATGTTCTGAAAAATATTCATATGTTCATCTCGCACAGTGTGGCGCAACAAAACTTTTCTATAGTTAGGGAAAAACTGTATTCAAAATTGTGATTTGGGGAGGTAAATCAGTGGCTTTACGGTCAGAAATTTCGTTTTACGGCGACGTATCAGCAGAGGCGTAAAATCTTAATTTCCGACCATAAAACCGACAACCAACCTCCCCAAATGACAATTTTCAATACAGTTATCCCCATTCTAATGCACTTATTTGTGTGTTTTATTAAAAATTGTACTATTTTGCACAAAGCGACATGCGCTGTGAGCATCATAAGACCAAATGCCAACTTATGAAAAGTGATGTTACGTAATGACGTCGGGTTTCCAAAAGTATATTGCAGACAGTATATCGCAGAATATACTGTCGCAATTTTTGATGTCATCCAATCAGATGTCGTGTTACATACACATGTGCATTAGAATAACAGATAAGCTCGGTGTTTTTTTATAAATGAAGGATACTTTTCTATATTTCTCCATATAAACCTTTGTTCTGGGTATTCATTAGAACTGCCTTGGCGAGGCAGTCATTAGAACTGCCTCAGCGAGGCAGTTCTAATGACTGTCTCACCAAGGCAGTTCTAATGACTGCCTCACCAAGGCAGTACTAATGACTGCCTCACAGAGGCAGTTCTAATGACTGCTGAGGCAGTTCTAATGACTGCCTCACCAAGGCAGTTCTAATGACTGCCTCACCAAGGCAGTACTAATGACTGCCTCACCAAGGCAGTTCTAATGACTGCCTCACCAAGGCAGTACTAATGACTGCCTCGCAGAGGCAGTTCTAATGACTGCTGAGGCAGTTCTAATGACTGCTGAGACAGTTCTAATGACTGCCTCACCAAGGCAGTACTAATGACTGCCTCACCAAGGCAGTTCTAATGACTGCCTCACCAAGGCTGTTGTAATGACTGCCTCACCGAGGCAGATCTAATGACTGTTGAGGCAGTTCTAATGACTGCCTCACCAAGGCAGTTCTAATGACTGCTGAGGCAGTTCTAATGAATTCCCACAAAAGGCCACAACATAGATTTTTATTGAGAATTGACAAAAACTATCCTTCAAGTATCACAAAATACCAAGCTTATCTGTTGCTGTGCTCAATATATAGAGGCTTTTACATGAGTGGTCATTTTGTACGAGCCTTTAGCGAGTTTCATAAATTTCATATGAAATGACCAGGAGTCTGAGATTCTGTTTATCAAATACCTGGTTAAAAATTGGTTTGTATTACTGGGAAAATTCAACAGAAAACATAGGGTTGTAACGGAGGGCAATGTAACTTTACGCGCCAGTGGCCATGTGTAATTAATACATGTGTGATTATATGATTTTATGACATGACATTATGCACTAAATAACAGCAATGTTATATGAGCCCCGCCAAACGAATTTGTGTCTTCGAGCATTCCGTCATGACAAATTTTAACTGCGCATGCCCAGCCATTCAGAGAGGCCAGGGATATGGCTTTCTGTCTGAAGGTTCCTCTTGATTCACTGCTTGTATGAGCGAGCAGCGAAGGTTCTGGCGAGACTGCGCGGATGCACAGGCTCGCCTGAACCTTTGCTGCTCGCATAGGCGATAAGTACCAAAATCGCTTGACGGGGCCAATATAATAAAACATGGTTTTGGCTTCTACTAAGAACCTACAATGCATAGATCAGCATATTATTATTATCATTATTAGCTCCAAATAAGTTTGTTTGGGGTTTAATGGCCCAATCAACAATGTATTTGGGTCATATTGAGTCACTTAAAGATTTCTTTATTTTTGTGCAGATAATTTGAGTACTACATGTACTGTTTGCATAGTTCTAGAGAGTGTACTTAAGTGTTTGTTGAGTTACAGAGAGCTCTAAGGCTTCTTTAGATGACTCTGATGAGGTCCAGGTCCTCAATGCCAAGACGCTCAAGTAACTCACTGGACCTGATGGTGACAGTGTCCTGTGGCCTGACATCTGTCTGATCATTGACCTGTCACTCCGCTGAAGACATTGGAAGTTTAATACAATGTACATGCACTTACTGTTTGTTGAGTTATAGAGAGCTCTTACAGATTTCTTGCACATCATACAGATTATCTATGAGTAATACATGTACTTACTGTTTGTTGAGTTATAGAGAGCTCTTACAGATTTCTTCAACTTTGTAAGTTCACTGCGATCTGTGTCAAGTTCCTGAAATATTGTTACACAGTAACAGATGTATCATTTACCCTTTGTATACTAGTGGACTCTTCCATTGTTACTTGTATAAGTTGGACAAGTCCATTGTCATATAAGGGGTGGTAGGCCTATTTTTTTACGTTTGTATTCTATTTTTGACTGAAAATTCAGTTAGCAAATAGTGCTGGCCCTGATCAGATGCCGCGTTCTGCGGCGTCTGATCTGGGCCTGCACTGTTTGCCAATGTACCCCTTTAGGGGTTTCCAACATGCAATGGGTTAAGCTGACGAAAACAATCAATAAGTCTTTTTATTGGCCAAGTTGAGAAAATTTATGAAAATCGTGTATGAATCTTGTTGTCACTTATTAGCCCATATGCAGACTTGCCTACCCCTTGAGACAGAAAATAGTAAGATCCCCTAAAAAAAATTGTAAGATTCGAATTTAATTCGTAAGGGCTTAAAGGTATCCTATGCGAGGTCAAAATAAGCCCATTTCCTCAATTTTTTTGCAATAAATTGGCCGATTCGGCTTTTCTTTTTTCCCCATGTTTTTTCCTTTGTAAAGGCATCCATCTTGCCACTCATACCGAAACAAATTTGTTCAGTGAACTGTGATTGGATCACTTCCCTATCATAAGCCAATGAAATTTAATTTAATTTTCACAATGAGAGTAAGCCATGAACGACAGCTATTGTCTTCTTCCGGTATAAAATGCCCAAACCGAACCGAAATAATCACGCCGATTTACCGATTTTTTTACAAACACCGAAAATCGTACCAGTTTCGGCCGTGGTCGTAAGGTCTTAGTTTGGACATGAAAATAATAAGCCTTACGACCAAATCGTAAGGGTAGGCAAGTCTGCATTTGGTACCCCAAAAACCCCAAAACGGATACCCTGGCAAACAGTGCAGGCCCAAACAGGCCTCCACTGTTTGCTCAAAGTCCAGCCATTTTCCAAATGAATTTTGAAGAAACCACAACCACACCCCCCCCCCCCCCCCCCCCCACAAATTTTGAAATGGACTCCTGCTATATATAAGACAGAAAATTCCATTTGGTACTAAAAGTAAACGACTCACAATATCGTAGGTACCAGCCCTATAGTGATAGCTCAGTGGTTGGTGCACTTGCCTCTGATGGTAGAGGTCCCCGGTTCGATGTCTGGAGGCGGTGATTATTTTGTTGGCCAAACACGCTCCATTGGGATCATTTGCAGGGATAAATGCCAAACGGTGCACCGTCCTTCGGATCGGGACGTTAACTGGAGGCCCCCTGTGCAGGAAGAGTCATATCCTGTGCAGGTTAAAGACCCCTACGGTAATAAGGTCTGGGAAACCCATGAAAGGACAGAATGTCCGTA
Source organism: Lucinisca nassula (assembly GCA_963580285.1). NCBI lineage: Eukaryota > Metazoa > Mollusca > Bivalvia > Lucinida > Lucinidae > Lucinisca > Lucinisca nassula. The sequence goes on from OY757020.1 coordinate 137,486,300, forward strand.
TAACTACAGATATTCTGTCGTTTGACAGATTGAACAATCGACAGATAGTGGCATATTTCAAGGAACAGCTATGGCAGTAATGATTTACGCATTTAGGCATTGTGTGTAACTTGTCGGTCTATCTATCTACTAATATTGCGTCGGTCACATTTGACCATTACCGCAGGTGTACATTACATACACTCCAGGTTTGCAGGATGAAAGCCTACACAGTAATCATGTAATTACGGTAGGGATCTTTAACCTGCACAGGGGATGGTTCTCCCTGCACAGGGGGCCTCCAGTTAAGGTCCCGATCCGAAGGACGGTGCACTTTATGACATTCATCCCTGTAAATGATGCCAATGGAGAGTGTTCGGACACCAAAATTTTATCACCGCTGCCGGGGATCGAACCTGGGCCCTCTAGCATTAGAGGCAAGTGCACTAACCACTGAGCTATCATGCTCCACCTTGTTTTCTCTGACACCTGCTTTATTTGTAGGATGGTAATTAGCCATTGGAATGGTGTGTTTCTGTTGGAAGTGAAACTCTTTTTTTTTTCGCTATGGAAATTTACATTGTGTCTTATGCTGTAACTACTCATGATATTTCTTACAACTGTACTTTCAAGATATAAAACCTCCACACAACAGAAAATCCCATAGCCATTTGATATATTCCATTTCACAGGAATTGCACCAGCCTGTAGCTTATCAGATATTTGATTTTGAAGGCAGGTATAATAAGTAACAACACCAATTCTGCAACTGAATGCGGTTTTCATACATTTCATAATTATTTCATGAATGAGACATGTTGATGACTAAAATCTAGTCGGGTATAAAAGCCAAGGCCGCGCCGGGCCACCGAGCCAAAAAATGCCGATCAGAAGATTATATATTTCTTCTCTTGTTATAATTAAGATATAAATTATAGTCAGTTGGGTATAAAATTATTATGAATAACATATCTGATAGCTGCACGAAGGTTCATCTCTCTACATTGTTTTATTTTCTTGAAATAACTATTTTTCCGAAATCGAGGGGTATAAAAGCCAAGGCTGGGAAAAATGGAAATATTTCTTAATTTCTTACGATTTCATTGGTTAAAGAAATTCATTTTGCCCTGATGATATTTAAATTTGATTATTTTAATCATATGTACATAGAAAATATTATAAACATATCAAAATCACCTTAAATGATCAAATTTCTTATTTTCTAATGTTTTCTATTTTTAGATTTACTTTACTAAGCAGTCAGGTGCATAACCTACACAAGTTATTTTTTTATAACCTGTTACAGTTATAAAGTCACATACCGCCATTGAATTTCAAAGTGAGGCTATAGAAAATAACTTGTTTAGGTTATGTCACAAGTTCTTTAGGATTATGTTAAATTGAAAAATACGAAAATATTAATGTGAATTCGTTAATATTCTCGTCACCCCACTCTTGTTTGAAACACGTGCGTACAAAGAATTTCTATTTCAATCATCAAATTAAAATCTTCTTTTCATTTTAAAATTGTCACCACATGCGGCAAAATTGCGATAAGGTGGGAATTCAAGTTTTAAAACCATTAATTTTACCGTTTTGGCGCTCAAAATCCAAAAAAAAAAAGATTTTTTTCTGGATGAAAACTTGATCGTGTTGACGAATCCACCATCTTGTTAGAAAGAGCCCTTCTCGTGGAATCTCGCGATAAGGCTATAATAACGCAATACGCCGCAAAGGGGGTCTTTCAAGGTATAGGAAATTTGCATTGGTTTCTGCCCACGCTTGGATTTTGATGAAATTATGCACAATAATTGCCTTGGGTTTAACCATTATAATTACGATGCATTCACTTTTAAATTTTATTTCCGTAGTAAATTTATTACATATTTTATGAAGTCACTATCACAAGAGAGTACCCTCATATAAACTTGTCTACAGTATTCAGAGTTTCATATATCTAATGTTGCTATGTTTTATGAATCAAAGCCATAACTGGTGAGTTATTTGATACTATGAATTACCTCATATGTCTAGTAATAGTGGCTGGGCATTCAGTTTTCTTTGATGGTGTCCCCATATTTCAGCTCCTATTTTTGTATTCATTAAAATTTTATATGCATTTTTACCATGTTCCAATTTTTGTCAAGACACCATTTTAGCATAAAAACTGCCCACATTTCTTAGGAACATGTTGATGAATATTGATGGAAATTGAGGACCGGTAACATTGTGTTTTATCAGACTGAATACTGATAGTCCTGCTTCAGCAAAATGTGAAATTACATGATTATCATGTTTTGGTCATGCTGTTTAATAATACTTTACTATTGCTTTCAATTTGGATGGCTATAGTATAGTATGTTTTGTGTAAGTAGTTCATAGCATAATTATAAGTATTATTTCAAAACATCCATTTCGGTAAAGTTGCCCACTATGGAACAAACTATTATGTCTACAGAACTATATCGCAAAGGTTTTGATGACAAACGTCATCAAATGCACCTATGTAATCATGTGTACAGTTTTCTTTCTGTCTTTCTGGTCTAATTTGGTAATGGTGCCAAGGTGATGTTTAGATTTAACATTCAAATCAACAACAAACCAGTCACTTTAGATGGTGCTTCAGATTTTGCGAGATTTGTTATCCGACTCGAGATAAATGACTCTCAAGTCAAACTGTTGTTTGTTTATTTAACCCTAACTGTCCATTTAAAAAGAAAGGTCAACTCTAGGGAAAATCAATAACACTTGAGATTACTTTTCCTGGACATTAAGTTTTCAGAATTTGTATCTGCATAGGCACTACCCAATCGATCTTTTTTGTATAGCCATTATGAACGAAATCAAAAGGCTTCCTGAAGCTGTATTCCAAAGCCATTTGAATTTGCTTTTAGAATTCACATGGTCGTACATTTGTCAGTGTTCCAAAACTTATGTGATCATGATTGTGTTGTCTATATATTTGTATAGGTCTTTCACTTCATTTACTCAGCAGTTGTTGCAGTAATTACAAATCACAATATGTAAGATATCAAGGAGCACTTAAACTGCCGATAATAATTATTCAATCTGTGAGTAGTTATCGCATTACTCATAGGATTTTAAATTATTTTCAGTAAATACATTGTGATGCTTTTTTCTGTCCAAACACTGCAATGCTCTTGCTAAGCTGAGAGATACATTACACAGAAATGTACCGGTAATTATTAATGAACCAAAAGCAAGCAAGAACAGTGCTTAAAAAAAAAAAAAAAAAAAAAAAAACAGTGAACTTGCATTCAGCAGAAACATTCAAGAAGTGGTTGAAAGTTTTACAACCAGAAAAAATACTTAAAGCTCGCTTCCGATAAGTAACCACTATATTGACAAAGTAAATAGAAAAAAATAAGACACTAAAGAAACGTCAACAATTACAATACCAATGCAGTAAAAAGACATATTTAGGCATGCGTACTATAAGGAAGGAAACTGTTTCTCTCCCTGCTTAATAGCAAAATTTCTCTAGGTCATGGAACAGCTTTGTTTACACCAAATAGTCTGTGCCTCATCCATCAATGATATCTTTTTCAACAGAAACTCAATATCAGTGACATTTCGATTTTTGGAAATACTAACCAATAATTACTGTAACTTTTTTGTTAGGATAATAATCCAGCGTTCATAAAGACAGAGTATATCTAAGGCTTAATCTGACCATGTATTTACCAACATAATTATTTTTACTAGTAACAACAAACCACTGACCATTGCGTCCTTGCATTCCAGCTTGGTATGGAAATGAAAATAATGGATCTCCTTGCCTTACACCTATTTGAGTAGCATGACTTATGCAAAGTCATTAAATAAAGTTGCACATGTTCACAATAATTTTGCTGCTAATAAAAAACAATATATGTTGTTAAGCCTAATTTGTTGATTAGAATACCTTTTGATTTAGTGTTTTACTATCTACTATTTTGGATATATCATAGTCTATAAATGAAAGGAAAATATCAGAAATTCATGATATTCTAATAGTTTCTAAGCTAGATCAGCTCAATATGTATTTATTTTGATTTGTATAATCTCATTTTTATTACGTAAGTGTTACGAATTGCCCTTTTGTAAGGTTCTTGGATGATTTCAATAAAATAGTAAATTTTGCAGAAACGACTTGCATCCATTAAAGGTGTTAAACTACAGTGTTACCGGTTTCGGATTTTCATGAAATTTGGCATAGCTAAAGAAGATACATATGGCAAGTTTTCCTAGCAAAATGAAATCTTGACAAAGACTAGAACATATTTATCTTAGGGATTGAATTTTGATATTTTTTTAAAATTTTTATTAAAAAATGAGATTTTTGATAATTATTTTATCAGAAAATGAAAACTTTAATTAATTCAAAAGGTTTTATAGTATCAAAGGAATGCCTATGGAGTTCTGCATTCAATCCAGTACACAGATCTTGAAACTAAATAAAACATAAGATTTAAGACGCACTTATTTAGAGACAGACACCAGCTAATGGAGGGAGTCAGTTAGAGTGGCCTCCTGAGTCCTATTTTGATTAATATAATTTATTAAATACATTTTTATAGGTTGTATATGCTGAGTTATTAATATACAAAGTTTAAAGAAAAAACATGCATGGGCACAAATGAAAGACCCCCTTTCAAAAAAGAAGAGAAAAACTAGGCCGATTTTTACCGATTCTCGAAAAACCAAATATTACGCAAATGAGTTATCTTTTTTTTAACTTGTCCAGGTTATGCAACTGACTGCTAAGGGAAGCGACCGAAATGTACCATAAAGGAAAAAAAAGTATTGTTACTGGTAGCTTGAATTAAGGAAATATAAAAATTGATTGTTTTATTTGTTAACATGTATGTGTATATTGAAATGAAAAAGAAAAAAATGTTATTTTTTATTTTTCTTTAATTCCAGCTAGCAGTAAACAAAACTTGCTTCCTTTTCGGTCCTTTTCGGTTGTTTTCTTTAACTAAGTCAATCTAAAAATAGAAACCATAAGAAAATAAGAAAATTGACATTTTAAGGTGGTCTTATATGTTTGCTTGTTTTTCTAGAGACAAATGATGACAATAATCAAATTCAAATATTTTCAGGACAAAAAGAAGTACTTTAACCTGTAAATTTGCAAGAAATTAAGAAATATTATCATTTTTCCCGGCCTTGGCTTTTAACCCCCTCGATTTCGGAATAAAGGTTATTACAAGAAAATAAAACAATGTAGAGAGATACATATTCGTGCAGTTATCAAATATGTTATATATAATAATTTGATACCCAACTGACTACAATTTATCTATCTATCTTCTTATACTGAGTCGGTCATATTTGGCCATTACCTCAGTTGGGTGGGTGGCTAAATTTAAAATTTAGCACCAAAAAAAAAAAATCATCTCTGGATGAGTCCTTAAAACTATTTACAATCCAAACACAGAGGTATCCAAAAACGCATACCTCTGAGTCTCAATCTTATACCGTGCGGGCTTTGAACTCCTCTGCAGTCTTGGCATTCACCGCAGAAGATGGAAGACTATTCCACTAAGGAATAGTTCTAGGGAAGAAAGAGTTTTTCAGGGCATCCCTATTAGGACCCTATAGGACTGGTATCTATGATACTGTGAGTTATTTGCTCTTGATGCCTTTGTCCGGATTAGTGATTGCCCTAAAGCGGAACAGCGGGGCGCTGCGCCCCGGTGCCCTAAATTCCCGCCCTTTTGCCCTATTTGAAGTTTTTGCCCCTCTTTGCGCCCTGCATTGCCCGTTACGCCAATTAAATGTGCCCTGCGATTAATCTCTTATTATAAAGGTAATCTTTTCACCATTAATCCAATAATCACGAGACAGTCATGCGTATTAATTACCAACATGCGACAGTGGCAATAACTACACACTGTAAAATACATGTGTTGTGTTCAGTCGAGTGTAAAGTATGGTTCCCGTTTTATTTGTCTACAAAAGGCAATAACCAGGAATGTATTAGGGAATTTTCACATAATGATGGGTAGAGATTACCCAAATTCGGCCCCATTCAAAATGTTTAAAATTATCCAATTTTCGGCAGACAAATTTCCAATCTGGCCAAGCACACTTTGTCCAAGAAATGTTGCAGTTCTTCTAAAACATAAATGTATGACATGCAGTTTTAGTATTGCTAAATTAATCTTGTCTACGATGTAGTTTTAACGTATGTACCCCACCCATTACATTACGGACTTTGAGGGCCTTAAAATGCTGGGTCTAGTTGTTTTTTTATTTTCAGCAAGTTGTTTGTTACAAATAAAATAAATGCTATTTTTGGACAATCTGACGAAAAAATATTAAAATTTGGCTTCCGAACAAAGATGCCAGACGCACTGAAATGAGTGTCCTCCTTCAGGTCCGTCACTACGTCTTTATTAAGGTAGCAGTTACCAAAATATTATAACGTTTGGATTAGGGCAGCATTGACCAAAAATTTTAAACTACTGTCATTCTGAGCAATAATCATTTTTGTTCTATGTTTTTGTTGTTGTTTTTTTCAGTCTTGTATGAACCAGAATAAATGTACTTGAAGAATGATATTCATAGTTACCACCTGTTTTGTTTTCATAGTAGAATTACCCTAATGTAATAAAAATGTTTACAGGTTTGCTTTTGGATAAAATTCTTACTGTAGTACCTGTCAGGGAGTGTCTATCAATTACAATTATCCCACCATACCATTTAGAGGCCCTTATATTTTTATCTGGATCCCAAACATTTGAGAGTTTGAAGGTCCACTTGGCCTCTTGGCAGGTTAAGGTTTATCCCTGTTGTTTATACCACAGTCGGCTGTCTGGCATAGGCCTGCTTAGAAACTTTTCTCTTTAAATACAAATGCCGTAAAAGAAAACCACGGTGTTTGTGTTACATTTTTCCCAATTTCAGTTAAAATGTCAATGATTTTCCCAATTATAAAGGCCCCGTCCCCATACCCTAAAAGGGGTGAAAAGACCCCTCCCTTGCCCTCTTTGGTAGGAGTCTGTGCAAGGTGTGCCTTTTTGACATGTAGTGCGGTGTTGCGAAAATGCCCTTTTTTGCAGTAGCACCCTGCCCTAATTTTAGTCTGCGGGAAACACTACGGATTGACACTGTTGCAGTGGTCAAATACCTACATGTATCCTTGTTAATTGATACTGTACCAGAATGTATCTTGTAGAAGAAGGTTAAGGAGGACTGCTCACGACGGGTCTCCAGGGATGGCCCCTCTAGCTCATCAAGCATGTCACCGACGCTACTTCTATTTCGCCATCGTCTGCAGGTCCATCGAGCAGCTGTCCTCTGCACCTTCTCCACCTGCTGAATCTGAGTTTTAACATAGGGATGACAAATGGGTGATGCATATTCAAGCTGAGGGTGAACCAATGTTTTATATGCAACATCCTTTGTCTGCCAAGGTGCAAAAGCAAAATTAAGTCTAAGGAATCCTAAGGTCCTAGTTGCTTTAGATGTTATTTCAGAGATATGTTGACCCCAATCGAGATCATCAGTGATGGTGATACCAAGATATTTGACGGAGTGAACTTGCTCCAAAGTTTGCAGGTGTAGTGTGTAATCATACTTAATTTGCTTATCCTGAAGGTGTCGTGACACCCTCATTGAATGGCATTTGGCTACATTGAACTTCATTTGCCAATCTGCTTCCCATTGTGCAAGTCGAGCCGGGTCATCTTGTAAAATGTGACAGTCAGAAGGAGAATATATGTCCCTATACACGACACAATCATCAGCAAACAAACGGACAGATGACCTGATGTTATCAGGGAGATCTTAATTATAACAAGAGACGAAATATAAAATCTTCGGATCGGCATTTTTTGGCTCGGCGGCTCGGCCCGGCCTTGGCTTTTATACCCGACCCTAAAATCTGTCGTTCCATAGATTGTTCAATCTGTCGAATGTAAGGTTGGTCGGTAAATACCGGTGGAGGGAATTCCCACTGGTATTTACCGGTAATTTTCGTCCTGGGCAATACTCCAAATTTCAGCAAAGGTGGGAAATACTGGGAAATAGTGGAAAATATGATGTTTGTTTCGTTATTTCATAGAAAAACACTATTAATATTTGTGTATTTTAATTGAAATAATGAACAGTTAGCTATTTTGCAATACATGTATGCCTCCCCATACAGTCTGCTTTTGCTCAACCAAACACAAGCATAAATATAAAGTGATCTGTTGTTATATGAAGGGTGCAGAGAGTTATTTAAAAGGCTTTTAAATCACTCAAACATGTATGCTTAAGAAGATAAAATACCATAATGACAGACATGCCTGGGCAAACAGTGCAGACCCAGATCAGAATCACTTAGCTTCTTTAAGGGAGTTTGCCATTGGAACTACATGTTTTGTATGCTTTAGTGTAACACACTAAACCACACGGTTATTTTTTTATTTTTTTTTTTTTTTGAGATTTACAACAACTCTTTGGATGTTTGAATTTTAAGGATGTTTACAATAGAAAAAAAGTTTGTTTGCAAGTTTGTCCAGTAATTATACTCCTAATGCTAAAAGGTGTGATAATTTAATTGTTTGTTTGAGACAGGTATTAAAAAATACAGTTAATTTAACGGGTAAATCACAGTATTGTGGCCACCTAGGTTGCACCTGGTCGCAAAAAAATCAACTTTGCACAATTCTTATAAAAACATTTTTTTCATAGGGGTTAGTATCCTAAATGTACAGCATTTGCAGCTTTTCGGGCGGAGAGTGGTACAAATGTGTTTTTTGATGCTTCACATGTATGTGGGTGGAAAGTGGTTACGGACACTACAGGGTGTGCATAACACTATAGCTAAACAACATTAACCATATTAAACTTTATTAACTTTGCTTTAAACATGACTAGGAACACTAACAAGTAAAAATAATCAGTCTTTGCAAAAGTAATAAAGCTTGAAGAAAAAATAATGCACATAAGTTGCCATCACTGTTCAAGACACACAAATAATAAGCCAAAACTTTGTTGTGATAATCCGGATAAGCCAATCATTCCAAATAAAACTTATTTAAACTAGACATCAAAGTCATTTGCACAAACTGAAAGCAAGATGTAGTTCTTTGGACATAAGTTGAATGGAAAAAAATCAGAAGATTTATCACAGCTAAAATGGTTACGGACACTACAAATTTAACAATGCTTCATTTTTTTCAAATTTCAATCAACTGTTTACTTTTTTTAAAGAAATATGCAGTGAAAAAATATAAAATAAATTACAAAATAAATTAAACAGGAAAATATTTGCTGGAATGTTTGAAATTTAACATAGAAGGTCCCAATAAACTGAAACACATAATGTACAAAAAAGTGAAACCCTGATTTAAGAATATAAAATTAATATGCTAAGCAAATCAAATAGAAATTAATTCATAACACAATTTAAGCCAACCTCTGGATTAAAATTTGATAAATATCCAGCAACTTTTAAATTTTGAAACTTAAGTGGTGCAAAATGTTACGGACACTACAGCATTTTTAGGCGAATCAAATAGCTAAATCGTACAATTCATGTATCAGGTCTTTGTATAAAGCAAATTTAATTTAAAATGGTCTCCAAAATCAGATGATAAGTAAAAAAAAACACCAGGAATGTATATTTTTCAACTATTAATTGTCACCAAAAGCAAACATTATTTTTTTTGTTACATAGGCCCCCTGCCCATTGAGGCTTGAAGAAATAGATGAGCTGCATGATGCCTCCAGGATTAGCTAATACCAACCGCACAGACTGGTAAACCACTTAAAGGATCTAAGCCTGCCCAGTCATAATGGTGCAAGTCAGACCTTTTGTGCTTATAAACCCTATTGGTTTCATTGGGCAACAGGGCTTGAGAAGTCATTTTATCTCAATATCGGGTAAAAGTCCCACAAAATTGGAAGCAACATCTCGAAAATGACCTATACAGTGTTGACAGGGACGTTAAACCTCAAATCAAACAAAACAAAAACAAAAACAAACTTACTGTATATATAGCTATGTAAAATTGTCAGACATGTTAAATATTTGATACAAAGAAGTAGATGTATATAATTGGCCTATACAGTGTTAACGGGGACGTTAAACCTCAAATCAAACAAAAGATGTATATGATGCAAAATAATTTTGGTTTACGATTTCAGTATAGCTTTTACAATTGCCCTGTGATGAAGACTAGAATTTGATAAACATAACAGTTAATAATTCAATATATTAACAAGTTAAAGGTTAAAAATTTGAAATTTGAACATTTCATGTTAGGTAAGGAGACTAGAATTTGATAAACATAACAACAATTAACAATTTAGCATACATGTATTTACAAGTTTAAAGCTAGAAATTTGAACATTTCATGATTGAAAAAATAGATTGGGTTGCATGGTGCTTCCATGCAGAGCTGAATCCGACCGCACATGAGACTTACATACAGTATCACTTTGCCTGGACAGACTTAGACCTTCTAAAATATGTGTACTGGTAAACGGCTTAGGTTTAAACCTGCCCAGGCAAAGTGATGAGAGTCAGACTGCCCATGCATATATACCCTATTGGTTTCATTGGGCGGCAGGCCTTGAGATGTCATTTCATCTAAGCGCGGGGTAAAAAAATCCACAAAATTAGAGGCAACATCTCAAAAAATTAAAATGACCTATATAGTGTTGATGGGGCCTTTAAACCTGAGTCCCTGCCCTTCGGGCGTGGTGAAATAGATTGGGGTGTATGATGCTTCCACACAGAGCTGAAGCCGACCACCCATGAATACTGGCAAATCAACTGCTTAGAGGGTCCAAGCCTGCCTAGGAACAGTGTGCAAGTCAGACAGTCCATGCTTATAAACCTTATTGGTTTCATTTGGGGGTAGAGCTTGGGATGTCATTTCATCTCAGTGTCGGGTAAAAGTCTCACAAATTGGAAGCAATGTCTCCAAAATGACCTATATAGTGTTGACGGGGACATTAAACCTAAAATCAAACAAACAATGAGGCAGCTCTAATGAGCACCAACAGGCTATGTTTGGAGTTCAAACCAGTAAAATATCGTAAATCAAAAAGTAACTATTTTAAAGATAGAAAAGAATGCACTATGTCACACGGGTGTGTTATTGTAATGTGAAAAAAAAAAAAACACGCCAAAAAAAAAAGCGACAATAAACCAATAAATTAAGAGTTAAAATTGATACAGGAATATGTGTTTCAAAGAAACTGGAATATAAGTATAATGCTTAAACTAGATATTGAAATTTCTTGTAGTGTCCGTAACCAATTTAGTTCTTGAGAGATGTATCAAAACTTCAGATATTCAACGCCTATGGAATGTATTAATTTAAAGAACTGCTAGTATTTTTGCACAGGACTACCTTGTTTGTAAAATAAAACCAGAACGTTCATGCAGTTTCGCTCTGCTGGCCCCCTAATTATATGATTTTCTATTAAATTATGAAAAAAATTAAATAAACAATAATAATAATAATTCCAGTGGCAATTTTAGCATCCAGTGCATTATTTCTAGATGAAATTAAAACTTATACCTGCCAATGATCAGACATTTATTCACAAATGTTACTGATGTGTGACCCCATAGATTATGGTTACGGACACTACAAGAACATAGTAGCTGATTACTTATCCTCTGCAGATACCCTTGGGACTTTGCTAATTAGATTCTTCTGCTTTATTATTATAGAGAATACTTACTCTGTCATAAAACTTCAAAACAAGACAGTCAACAACCATGTAGACACACCAGTTGCATTTTTTTTCATGGAGATGCAATTTTTTAAAATTATTGCGCAATTTTGCATCAAAAAGTGTACATTGTTGTGCCATCCATTTGGAACAATTGAGTTATAATTGATTAGTCTGAAGACATATAATATCATTTTGAAAAGTATTATTAAAGTAATGTTTCCCAGATTTTAATATCGATATCAGTAAAAAGGCATTTGTTTTCAGGTTACGGACACTACAGCATTTTTGTAGTGTCCGTAACCACAAAATCGTTCACAGAGGATGATTAGTTGTTGGAAAAAACACTAATTGTGTTTCATTAAAGGTTATTATACACAAAGTATTAAAAACAGAATTTCTTATTCAAACAAAGCTACTGGCAGTAACAAATTGTATCATGGTTACGGACACTACCACTTTTTGTTTTGACTGTTGTTTTCCTGATAAGTGATCCTGAAATTTATTAGTAATCAGCAGGGGAGAACAATATGATTTCTACCACTATGGCATTCTTAATAGATCATTTTTAAGGAATTTCAATAAAGTAAACACCACTCTCCTATGGGTATGGTGTGCATAACCAGAGGGTTGTGTTCAAAGTCTTGAAATGTATAACGAAGTACCGCCTCAATAATTATGGTGATATCTTGAAAAGTTTTCAGCGCATATCAAGAAATTATATATCAAAATTTTCTTCAGACAATTTTCTATATTACTGAAATTGAAAAAATAACCTGTTTGCCATGCATTATTATTTAAAATTTGTTTGTAAAATGGTATTTTTTAAAGTGCAACCCATAACGGTGAAAATATGCCATTTTGGGGGGTCTTTGATGGCTGCTGACAATATGAAAAAGTAGCTAGACCATTCATTTATTTTGAACATCTGAGCCACATGCCTTGCTAAGTTTCTATGGAATAAATTCAAATCTCTGACAGTTAGGCTGATATAACATGCTGAAATTAAAAAAAGCCACAATATTGTGATTCACCCGTAAGCATAAAAGGTTTCTTAATTATCTACAGATACTCACCTAAGTATTTAAATTACATGTATTTACTAGTCAAGGGAAATAGCTGAAAGTTAAAAACTAATATTTTTAATCACATTTGAAAAGAAATTATATACAGTCTATATGAAGGCAAGGGACTATAGATTTTCTTAGTTATTCAATATAAAATGGGCTGGAAAATTCTTCAAAATTTCACTTGTCCTACATGACTAAGTGCATGTAAACTTTAGTAAATGTCGTAAGGACTAGACAAACTTCTTGCTTGTCCTTCTATTATTTTTTTTTTTTGTCATTGCAAGCAGACAAGTGGAATTTTCAAGCCCTGTGCAATGGACTTGAAAAAATTTTGCTTTCAAGTAGCTAGGTAGTTGGGGTATATTAAGCAGTCTCAATTGGTACCGCCTATGTAAATATATATTTCCCAGTATTTCCCGGGAATTCCCTGTATTTCCCGGGAAATCCCTGTATTTCCCGCCGTCCAGGGAAATATGAGTATTTCCCGCTTTTTTGCCAACCCTGGTCGAATGGCAGAATATCTGTCGTTTTACTGAAATTCTGTCCTTTCATGGGTTTCCCAGACCCTGTAATAACATGATTACAGTGTAGGCTTTCAACCCTGCAACCACGAGTGTATGTAATGCACACCTGCGAGTAATGGTCAAATGTGACCGATCACAGTATAAGAAGAAAAAAAAAAAAAAAAGAAAAAGGTCAAGTTAGCCACCCCAGCTGATTTTTTTTTTTATCTCATAAGAAGTCTTTTAAACTATATGCATCATGTAGAACTCTTAAAAAGCTGCACAGAACAGTTTAAATTTTGAAGATACCTCTACTACAGCCAAAGTTACAGCTGTTTGAAGGTCCAGGAAATCGCACATTTCCTGGAATTTTTCTGCTATATAAGATGCTGAATTGCAGGCCGCGATGACGGACCCGATGCGATTAAAAATTTTAATCAAACTGCTGTAACTTTTTTATTTTTCAAGATATCTTTATGAAACTTGGCAGCTATATGTATTTTTCCTGTTCTTTTCATTTCTAAACTTGTTTTTTCAGAATGTAGCATAGTCTGCAAGTTATTTAAGAAAAAATGTGAACTTTTCATACTTCTGTTTTTGAGATATATCAATTTGATTCCTTATTTGTATAAACAGGTGATGCTTTCAACCTAGCAACATGTACAATGTCAAAATACATTATAATCATAAACTAGAGCTGTCAGTGAAACTGACTAGGGCCCCGGCAGCGCTATCAGAGGAGTAGGAAAATTTGTGGATGGACAGACAGACGGACGGACAGAGTGATTACTATAGGGCACCCACACTTTCAGTGCGGGGCCCTAATAAGAAAGTTATGGAGGATAAAAAAATTTGAGGACGGACGGACAGACGGACGGACGGACAGACAGAGTGATTACTATAGGGCACCCACACTTTCAGTATGGTTAATATTTCTGCTAAGTAATATTTAAAACCCATCCAGGTATAAGAAAGTTATAGATGGGACACAATAAAAAAGACGCTTTTTTGACCTTTTATCTCTAAGTATGACCTTGACCTTTGAGGTACGGCTGTGGGTCTTGCGTGTGACACTTCGTCACATTATGGTTAACATTTCTGCCAAGTAATATTTAAATCCATCCAGGAATAATAACAAAGTTATTAATTGGACACAGGAAAGACCCTTTTTTGACCTTTAACCTCTAAGTATGACCTTGACCTTTGAGGTACGGACCTGAGTCTTGCGCGCAACACTTTCAGTATGGTTAATATTTCTGCTAAGTAATATTTAAATCCATCCAGGTATAAGAAAGTTATAGATTGGACACAATAAAAAAGACGCTTTTTTGACCTTTTATCTCTAAGTATGACCTTGACCTTTGAGGTACGGCTGTGGGTCTTGGTGTGACACTTCGTCACATTATGGTTAACATTTCTGCCAAGTAATATTTAAATCCATCCAGGAATAATAACAAAGTTATTAATTGGACACAGGAAAGACCCTTTTTTGACCTTTAACCTCTAAGTATGACCTTGACCTTTGAGGTACGGACCCGAGTCTTGCGCGCAACACTCCATCACATTATGGTTAACATTTCTGCCCAGTAATATTTAAATCCATCCAGGAATAAGAAAGTTATGGAGGATAAAAAAATAGCCATCGGAAGAGATGGCAAATCCCCCGACCAAAAGCCAATATGGCCTTCAGAAGATTGTTCACCAATAGAAAGTGCCCCAGAATTAAACCAGCAATATATCACAAAAGTATTGCAGTTGTGGCCATCACAAGATTATACTGTCAGGGGAGATAACTAAAAAACCTGGGCACTCAGAAATGTGGTTCCTGGGCATGACACGCCTGCTTAAGTTCATGTATTTCTGTACAAAGTACCATCAATATGTCTCAAAAGCTATTGGAGATATGGTGATCACAAGCTGGTCATACTGTTATATTGGAAGGATAGATAACTCAAATACCACAGCACCAACAGTTGTGGTTCTTGCACATGACATACCCTCTGTACCTTGTATACAATTGTGCCAAGTTCCTTCAATATATCTCAAAGGGTGTTGGAGTTATGGCCATCACAATGTTATATTGCCAGGGGAGATAACTAAAAAACCAGAGCACCCAGAGTTGTAATTCTTGAGCATCAAACACCTGCTTAACCTAATGTACATCTGCATCAAGTACCACCAATATGTCTAAAAGGGTATTGGAGGTACGATGATCACAAGGTTGTCATACTGTTATATTGGAAGGGGAGATAACTCAAATATCATAGCACCCAGAGTTGTGGTTCTTAGGCATGAAGCACCGCCTCAATGTTGTATACAATTGTGCCACATACCATCAATATATCTCAAAGGTATTGGAGTTATGGCCATCACAAGGTTATGTTGTCAGGGTAGATAATTAAAAAACCAGGGCACCCAGAGTTGTGGTTCTTGCATGTGACACACCTGCTGAACCTCATGTACAACTGTACCAAGTATCATCAATATATCTCAAAGAGTGTTAGCGATGTGGCCATCACAAGGTAGTGATTCTATATTATTGGAAGGGGAGATAACTAAAAAACCATGGCACCCAGAGTTGTGGCTCTTGTGCATGACACAAGGTCTCGGCCTCGTCAACAACTGTGCCAGGTATCATCAATATATCTTAAAGGGTATTGGAATTATGACCATCACAAGGTTGTCACTCTGGAAGGGGAGATAACTCCAAAACCATGGCAACCAGAGTTGTGGTTCTTGTGCATGACACACCGTCTCAGCAGGCTTGGGGTCAATTACATTTGAAAGTAATTGATTAAATTACAATTACTTAGCCCTAAAAATGTAATTGATTAAATTACAATTACAACATCACATGAATGTAATTGATTAAATTACAATTACTTTTACAATGTAATTGATTAAATTACAATTACTTTTGCAATGTATTATTTAGAAGTACTACAGGCGGGACACCTAACTCATGTTAAACAAATACTTATAATTAATAGATGTTCATATAAACTACATGTTTAAAATGGAGCACAATCTCAAACAAACTTAATTCAGAACTAAATTTATGTAAACTCTCTTTTAGCTTTTGTGAAGTTCTACCAGTACTTTTGAGTTGATATAGTAAATGCATCCATTGTGAACAATGCACAAGTTGTCATAACCAAAGCCAAAATCAGCTATCCGAATTACACTTTATCTTATCAGTTTTTCAAAAGTTGCATCTTTCATTCTACACAGACAGACAGACAGGCTGGACAATAAGTGAAGACCCAGATCAGGCTGCTCATGGAGGAACAGTCTTCATGTAGGAGCAGTTTGATCAGTGTACTGACTTTTTGCCAAACCTGTCTACATAATTTGGGCACAAATTGATAAAATACAATCAATATTTTCAGATTAACTGTTTGAAGTGTTGGAATTTCAGTATGTAAATCAGTCTCAATGGTCAGTATGTGATTAAAACTAAATTTATCAACACGAACCTATAGACAAAATTTAGAGTTGATATTGTTTTTCAGTTATATGACAAACAAAGAGTGACTGGAAACAGTTATGCAGTTTTTCACACCTGAATGCAGATGGTTACTCATCGGAACAATAGAAAACTAAAGATGCCACACAATTTACCTGTGAAAAGAACTGTAAAATATAAAAAATTGACATCTGAAAAGTTTGTTATAATCACCTAGAAATTTTCAAAAAGATACCTTTTCTAAGAAGAAATGCGTCCAAAAGATGCAAATTAAAAGGCAAACAGTGTGTACCCTGATCAGACTGCTCTTCAAGACAGTCTTATCTGAGTTTGCACTGTTTGACCAGGCCTGTCTGTCCAATACCTTAGGATCATTATGGTAGTTGATAAAAATACTCTGTCTGCATTGCTTTACCCCATTCTCTGTTTTATCCATACCTTACACAGTTTAGAGGGAGACAACTATATGATTGACTTTATTTCACTTGTGCAGTCTTTAAAATGATTTGAAAAACATTGAGCACATCCATTAACTTTTATGGAGGGGCTTGAAGAAATATATGGGCTGCATGATGCTTCCACACAGAGCTGAATCCGGCACGCACACTAGTACTGGTAAACCGCTTAGAGGATCTAAGCCTGTCCAGGAACCGCGGTGCAAGGTGGACCGTCCATGCTAATAAACCCTATTGGTTTCATTGGGCGACAGGGCTTGAGATGTCAATTCATCTCAATGTCGGGTAAAAGTCCCACAAAATTGGAAGCCATGTCTCCAAAATGACCTTTACAGTGTTGACGGGGACGTTAAACCTCAAATCAAACAAAAAAAACAAAAAACAGTTTGAACATGTCTAATTGCAGTTTGTTAGGAATTACTAACATTATGGCCGGGTTCGGCAACATTCTTTCGTGGAGATTGATCATGAAATCTTTTCTACGGTCATTCTCTCCCTTCCGCTGATTCAAGAAGGGCAGTTGTCAGTGTTTGGCGAAAGAATGTGCACTGAACTGGTTAACCGCTTACGTAAAAGCCTGCCCAGGAAAGTGTTGATAGGTAAACTGACCGGCTCAAAAATGACCTAAATAGTGTTGACTGGGCCGTAAAACTCCAAAAACAAACAAACAAACTAACATTATGATGAGTATACATTCTAGCAAAAGTATGTAAAGAATTGGTGTAATGTCCAGGAGACTGATATTTTTGCAGATATTCACAATTTATACATGTATATAAACAGAAATGTAATCAAATTGTAATCAGAAAATAATCATGATTACAGGCAAAAATATGGAAGTAATTGATTAAATTAAATTACTTGTAATCAGAAAAATGTCTGATTACTGATTACATCAGATTACTTGAAAATATGTAATCGATTACAGCTGATTACGATTACAGATTATGATTACCCCAAGCCTGCGTCTCAGCCTTGTGAACAACTGTGCCAGGTCCCATCAATATATCTCAAAGGGTATTGGAGTTATGGCCATCACAAAGTAGTCATTCTATTTTATTAAAAGGGGAGATAACTAAAAAAGTATGGCATCCAGAATTCTGGTTCTTGCGCATGACACGCTGTCTCAGCCTTGTGAACAATTGTGCCAAGAACCATCAATATATCTCAAAGGGTATAGGAGTTATGACCATCACAAGGTTGTCACTCTATTTTATTGGAAGGGGAGATAACCCCAAAACCATGGCAGTCAGAGTTCTGGTTCTTGTGCATGACACGCCGTCTCAGCCTTGTGAACAACTGTGCCAGGTACCATCAATATATCTCAAAGGGTATTGGAGTTATGGCCATCACAAAGTAGACATTCTATTTTATTAAAAGGGGAGATAACTAAAAAAGTATGGCATCCAGAGTTCTGGTTCTTGCGCATGACACGCCGTCTCGGCCTTGTGAACAATTGTGCCAAGAACCATCAATGAATCTCAAAGGGTATAGGAGTTATGGCCATCACAAGGTTGCGTCTACGGACGGACGGACGCCAGGCTGATCGCTATATCCCCCGAACCTATTCGGTCGGGGGATAAAAATTTGTGGACGAACGTTCTTACAGATGGACATTCGTTGGGTACTACAGTGTTAATTTTCCCATTCAAAATTACCCAACAAGCGACAAAATACCCAATAGGCTACTGGCTACTTTTCTTGGACAACAACGGAATAAACGGCAAGTACCCAACTTATGTCTACCCAACATGTGCCCATGGATGCGCTCGGACAGACAGACGGACGGACAGACAGACAGAGTGATTACTATAGGGCACCCACACTTTCAGTGCGGGGCCCTAATGAACAGTGTTCTTCCTTAGTCCATTCCTGACTTCCTATTTACCCAGCACTGAAAAATAGTGAAGGCCATGTTCGGACTGTCCCTAGATTAGAACAGTCTGATCAAAGTTTTTACTGTTTCCTTCCAATGTGAGAAGAAAGCGTAATGGATTATTTACAAAAGCTTATTTTGCATGTATACAAAACATGAGTCAGAGAACTCTAACCCCCTTAAACCCACTTCTATATAGAAAAACTGGGGTTTACTGGGGCATTCACTATTTTTCTTATTTCTGCTCAAAACTTAGATTGTGGGTATTCATTAGAATCACCTCCGCAAAGCGTTTCTGACAATTACCAACCATCTATATTCTGAGCAGAAATAAGAAAAAAATATTAACAAAAATGAACTTAATACCCCTTTATAACCGTGCAATGTACTTGTTTGTTTGATTTGGGATTTAAAGTCCCCGTCAACACTGTAAAGGTCATTTTGGAGATGTTGCCTCCAATTTTGTGGGACTTTTACCCAACTTTAATGACATCTCAAGCCTTGTCGCCGCATGAAACCAATAGGGTTTATAAGCATGGACGGTCTGCCTCGCACCGCTTTGCCTGGGTAGGTTAAGATCCTCTAAGTACTCCTGTGCGGTCGGATTCAGCTCTGCATGGAAGCATCATGCAGCCCATCTATTTCTTGAAGCCCCGATTGGCGGGGGCAGAACCATGCTATGTACATGACTGTGGAATGTCAACATAAGAAATACAAAGAGAGGATAGATAGATAGCATCAGGGCTTGCGGAAATAAAATGGGTTGCACAGGCCCTCCATTAACTCCCAAATTCAGGAAGTCCCGGACTTCCTACCCTTGAAATCTGGAAGTCCCACTGGAAAATTCAGGAAGTCCCAATTTTGAAGCAAGGTGTTTGCGGATCGTAAAATTGTTTTGACGAAGAAATATATATTATTTAATCTATGAATCTCTTGTTTGCATTTTTAATCACCTGTATATCGTTTAGATGGCTAGTAAAGTGTGGATAGGTAAACTTGCCGGCTAAAAATGACTTGAATAGTGTTGACTGGGCCATTAAACTCAAAACTACTCAAAACTATGTGACATACATTCGGTCAGTACAGTTCAGAGGAGTGCATACAAAAAAGAAAAATATTTTGCCAAGCCTGTATAAATTTTATAACTTTCCAAGTAAAACTCCCCTCAAACCCCCCCCCCTCCCCCCTCCCCCAAATAAATAAATAAAAAGTAAAGAAAACGATCGCATTACCCATCCCCATATATGCCTAGTGGCCCATTTTTGGGTCATTAGCAAACCGTGTAGACCCAGATCAGACGCCCCAGAACATAGCGTCTGATCTGTCTACCCTGAATGTAGAACTTAACACAAATAAAACAAACCTGACAAGCATTGTCATGTATATGGATTAAAAAGAAATAAAGAAAAATTATTTTGTAAAAGATTTATGCAAAACATACGCTTCGAGTCGTCATTGTACTCTAAGCACTCGGAACTGCTTCAGACAAACAGGCAGAAACAAACACGTGCAAATTTGGTTAATTGGAGCAGACTTAGACAGGTCAACGGTATTTTTTTTTTCCTTTTTGGCTAACAGACAGATCAGCCTGACGAACCGGCCTGTTCACATTCGCCGGTTTTACGTATTTTCAAGGCGCCAAAATCAAACAGCGATCGCGGCGATTTCGTCATTTCACCTAGTGAACACCTGCTATTTACTCAAGAAAAAAATGTGTATCTATCTTTAAAACTATTGTCCCACTTTGCATCGCTAATGATAATCTCACTACCAAACACCTAAATTACAATTACTACCCGCTTTAATTTAAACATTAACAAGTTTACAGGATTAAAAAACACTTATCGTCAATCAGATAATTAGTTTTTCCTCAACTACTAATCTGTTTAGTTATATGCAAACACGGAGCAATCATCTCGACACGTTTTTCACACACCGATGACGATCAAAGGTGTGCCGACGCACGTGATTCTGACTGTCAATATAATACCGCGCAGACAGAAAACGGGACGTCCTTAGTACTCAATAAACACAGAAAGCGGTTTCAGCCAGCTAAGAAGGCGGAGCAAACTTTACAAACCGCTAAAAGTGGGCGGGTTTATACGTCTCGGTAAAGATTTTTGGCCGTACAGAGAAATTTTCAGGAGTCCGCGGGACGCCTTTGATGTTTAATTTGGGCGTCCGGAAGTGATTTAAGGACGTAATATACGCCGTACGTCCGCCTAACGGAAGCCCTGGTTGCATGATGCTTCCACACAGAGCCAAAACCAACAACACACTAGCACCGATAAGTCGCTTAGAGTTTCTAAGCCTGCTATGGAAAAGTGGTGCGAGTTGGACTGGCCATGCATAACCCTATTGGTTTCATTAGGGGGCAGGGCTTAAGATGCCATTTCATCTCGATGTCAGGTAGAAGCCCCACAAAACTAAAAGGAGCATCTCCTGAATGACCTACTCAATTTTGGCAGGGGTGTAAACCTTAAATCAAATTAGATAGATAGATAGCCATGCAGTAAAACAACCATGGTTTGCTACAATAAAAGCTTGGTATTTTAATATTAGAAAGATTTTGAGGTGTTTTGGCCTATTCTTGACGATTTTAGTAAATAATGTTTCGATTATCAATAAATCTAAAAGGGTCCGAAATCGGGGCCGAATTATGTTGGGTGCGAATCTCGTAATTAATGTCGAGCCAATTTCGGCTCATTTATTTTACAAACAATATTAAAATAATATGAGGATGCTCTCGAGATGATTTGTTACATGGTTTGGACCATATTTCATGGTTTTATCCAGAAACTTACATCAACACTTTCATTTTCAAGCGTATCGATCTTATCCAATATGGCGGCCATTTGACCTACGGCGACCTGAGTACTGCCGCTAAATGAAATGGAATTTTTTGTAACTTTGAACAAGAATGCGCATTACTTATTTAGTTATTCTCGGTCAAAAGCGGTGATTTATGCATCAAATTAAAGGTCAGAGTCTTTAGAATATCATGATATCAAAATGGTTTTCACATTTTGGAATTTGGTCGATCCACGGAGGTTTAACTTTGGTCGATTGTAACTGCTGTTTCTATGCACCGATTTTTATGATTCACATTCCGGGGCATTCTTTACCGGCCCCGATAGCTCAGTGGTGTGTGTGTGTGAATTCGGGTTTAACGTCGCTTTCAACAATTTTTCAGTCATATCACGACGGTGTCTGGTTGCGACAGGGAGCTCAATGCTCACATTTATAGTGCTGCCTCACTGAAGTATCATGTCCCAGACACATTACATGATACCACACCCAGTCACATTATCCTGACACTGGATCGACCAGTCCTAGCTCTACCCCGTAAATCTGAGTGCCAAACGAGGAGCAGCTAGTACCATTTTTAACGACTTTGGTATGTCGCGGCCCGGGGTCGAACCCCAGACCTCCCGTTCCCCGGAGCGGACACTCTACCAACTGAGCTATCGGGGCCGGTCGATAGCTCAGTGGTAGAGCGTCTGCTTCGGGAATGGGAGGTCGCGGGTTCGATCCCCGGCCGCGCCATACCAAAGGCGTGAAAAATGGTACTAGGAGCTCCCTTGGCTGACGCTCGCAATATCAAGGGTAGTCCTAGGAAGATAAATGAAGGCAGGTAAGTATTTGTTAGAGGATACTTTGTTTGTCGCAATAAAAGCTCTACAGAGCTTATGTTATTTGTTTCGGATATGCGACGTTAAATAAAGCTTCTTTATCTTTAATCTTTATCTTCATTCATTTCTCTGTCCCAGGAGTCAAAACTCATAAATATTCATAGGATTTAAATAACCCGCAATTTCATTGGAAGAGGTCACCTGTCCGCACGCGAGTGACCTGAATCTTGTTTATTGCGTGGGTGGAAAAATACCGACTTCACTGATAATTAACCGATAGCCATAAAATAATAATAATAAATAATAATAAAATAAGGACGCATCCAGTGCCTCTCTTTTTTTTTTTTTTTTCAGCTAAATTCTAAATTTAGCCTTTTATACCTGTGCGATAATATAAGTAGTTTATTTTATGTGCTCAAGAAGATACCTGCGAGTTTATTCGGCCTTCAGGCTTAAATACGGAATACGGAATTTAGCCACCCAATCAACTGAGGTAATGGCCAGATATGACCGACTCAGTATAAGAAGATAGATAGATAGATAAAATATGTAAATTAGCAACAAACACATGTCAGAATCAGAATTGTTACTGGTGACACATCAAATGACATTCATACATCAAATGTCATATATCAGATAAAAGCAAATTTTATTACCTTTTTAATGATATACAGGTTATTGAACACAAAAATAGATGAGTTTGAGACAAATAGGATTAAGTCCAGTGACCCTCGAAATATGCGGAAATTCCAGCCGATATTAGACAGGTATTGGGCTAGTCAAGTGCAGATACATCTACTTTACATGTACGTTATTCACCTTATTTGCATTATCTGCTGGTTCCTAGTCTGAAGGTTATCAGAGTTGGAAAAACAGGTAACCAGACCCCCCTGTCAGGGGGGTCTGGTTACCTGTTTGTCCAATATTGACAATGTGCAAGCTGGAAGCCAACAAATAATGCAAATATGGTGAATTGGATATTTACTGGAGAACTCTAATGATTGTTACAAAATGACTCATCATGGATGACTTGAGTATAGGAGGTTTTAGGAATTCCGTTTATGACGTCATTCTTGCGCAAGCGCAAAGTACTGGCCGTCAATTGAAACGGCCATCGCTATTCAAATGTATTGGCGGAACTTAAAATGCTAACAATATTCAGACATTTTGAGAGAAAATATACCCGTTTTCATTGAAATAATGCCTCGAGAAGGAAAGAATGATATTTTACTTTCATTACCGAAATTCATTTATTCTAAATCCTTTTTTAATTGACGAAAATCTTTTCGTGAATGACCCATGTCAATGGCTTGAGATACCATTATTCACAAGATAAGTTTTTACGTAACTTTCGTTTTATCTATCTATCTATCTATCTATCTATCTATCTATCTATCTATCTATCTATCTATCTATCTATCATCTATCTATCTATCTATCTATCTATCTATCTATCTTATCCAGCCATCTATCCATCTATCTATCATCTATCTTGAGAAATCTGTCCAACGATCTGTCTACACGTGCAATTTAAATATCCACACTGGCAGTCGAAATAAACTAATGAGTGGACTTGCGGAGGGGCGTTGAGTCAATGTTGGTTCGTCGTCATGCCGTCGACACCCACTCCAACTCACTTCATTGTCACATGACCTTTGGCAGAGAGAGAGAGAGAGAGAGAGAGAGAGGGGTTTGACTGACAAACTGACAGTAGACAGACAGACGACACACAGACCGACTGACTGACTAACAGACGAACGGACAGACTGTTAGACAGACAAATAAACATACAGACAGTCAATAAAAAAAACAATGAGTGGATTTACAGACGGGCGTCGAGTCAACGTTGGTTCGACGTCATGCCGTCGACAACCACTCCAACTCACTTCAATGACACGTGACCGTTGAGATGGTTTGACTGATCCCTGTATCCAAGAAGCCCATAACTCTTTTTGTACCAATTGGAATCTTCCGCCTTATATAAAGCAGGAGTCATTTTCAAAATTTAGGGGTGTCAGGTTGCGGTTATTTTTTTCAAAATTTATTTGGAAAATGGCCGGATTTTTTGCAAACAGTGTAGGCCCTGATCAGACGCCGCGTTCTGTGGCGTCTGATCTGGGCCTGCACTGTTTGTCACTCACCCCTTTTGGGGTGACCGGTACCAAATGGGTTAATGTAGACCTAAGGGCTGGGCAGGTTGAACCAATCTACAAAACTAAATCTTGCACTTACGAAGGAGTGTTTAACATTCTTATGCTCTGTAAGGGTGTTCTACGTTTGTTTTGAATTTAATGTTCCAATCACACTGAGTCTTGATGTGTCCGAGCACTGGGCAAATGACATTTTATTAAGCAACGCCGTATTATCGCTATAACGAAACGTTGTGACGTTTCATCGACGTTGCAATGTCAAAATCAATGCATCGCTTTGAAGTTGGTTTGATGTAGACCCGATGTTGTTGCCACGCTACATGTCGGTTGAAGTAGCGTCATTTAATGACATATTGTAATTTACATTTGCCTGCGCTCGCTTATTGTTGGTGCGCTAAGAGAGAGAGAGAGAGAGAGAGAGAGTATGTACAATATATCATTTTCGTAATGCGAAAGGCAGTGGCTATTCGTACGGCCCCGTACGAATAGCCTGCATTGGCTAATCGTACGGCCCCGTACGATTAGCCTGTATTGGCTAATCGTACGGCCCCGTACTTTTAGCCAATATAGGCTATATTGGCTAATCGTACGGCCATTCTAGTTCGGTACCAAGAAAGTGATACTGCTGGTGGTAAGACAAATCAGCTGATCGTACGGCCTTGAAAGACTAGCCATTCCTAGTCCCTATGGGAAACGTGATGAAACCCAAAACATAAAGGATATTAATGCACGGGTGGTGAAGTTTGTATCAAATTGACCCAATTGTTTAGGAGGAGTTTGCTTTAAAAGAAACTGTTGACGGCGCACGACGGACGACCCACGGCAAAAGCCGGACAATTTTAAGCTATGGAACCGCACTTCTTCTAGAAGGGGTATTCATTAGATTACAAGTCCATGTAATGAACACCCCTCTAAACCTCCCATTATACACAGAAAATGTGAGGTTTACGGGGGAATTCATTATTTGCCTTATTTTTGCTATAAAAATAGAATGTGGGTACTCGTTAGAGCCCCCTAATTGAGTCGGTTCTAACGAACACCCACAATCTATATGTGGCCCAGAATTAAGAAAAATATCAAACATTTTCATCTGTCGTACAGAAAGACAGACGTTCGGATAATGGCCAAACTACATGCCCCTCCCCACAAACTAAGAAAATATTTCATGTCATATGATCATAGCTCTACATCAGCTGGCTTTTTATTTATTCGTTTGTTTGGATTTAACGATACGTCAAATTACCCTTGTCGTATCCCAGAGAAAGGGAGATTGAAAAAAAAAAAAAAAAAAAAAAAAAACATGACAAATGTAGACGGACAGGCAGCGAGACAGACGGACAGACAGGGCGATTACTTAGGGCACCCACAAAATATTTCACCGGGATTTGAAGAAATAGATGCGCTGCATGAGGCTTTCACGCAGAGCTAAAACCAACCGCACATGAGTACTGGTTTTGTTTTGTTTGATTTGAGGTTTAACGTCCCCCGTCAACACTGTGTATGTCATTCTGGGGACGTTGCTTCTAATTTCGGAAGGGTTTATATGCATGGACGGTCCGACATGCACTCGCTTATAAACCCTATTGGTTTCATTGGGTGACAGGGCTTGAGTTGTCGTTTCATCTCAATGTCGGGTAAAAGTCCCACGAAATTGAAGCAACGTCTCCAAAATGACCTGTACAGTGTTGACGGGGACGTTAAATCTTTTCTACGGTCATTTTCACCCTTCCGCTGATTCAAGGAGGGCAGTTGTCAGTTTCTGGCGAAAGAATGTACACTGTACTGGTTAAATGCTTATGTGAAAGCCTGCCCAGGCAAAGTGTGGATAGGTAAATAGTGTTGACTGGGCTTTTAAACTCCAAAACAAACCAACAATACAAACTTGACTATCGTAGAAGCGAGACACATGGAACACTGTAAGGGTGAAAAGACGCAAGGTTGGCAAAAAGCCGGTCAATATGAGTATTGACCGGGCCGGTGGTTAAAACCGGTTTTAACCGGTCATTACTGGTCGATTGGTGGTCGATTAAATCACTGGAGTATATACCTCCGTCCTGTTGCTAAACTGGTATTAAAAGCTTACCCCCTACATCATGTACATGGTGTTAGACTATATTTTCATCACTGAACAAGACAAAATAGTTTTTATTAATATAACAGTAATTATTTGAGGTATCTTTTATTTCATCAAAAGTCAAAAGACGTTATTGCTGGTCGATTAACTCAATGAACTGTAGACAGGCCAGTTCTTTTCAATCAAACAATCTTTATAATTATTCTTTTTTCTTATATTGGTTAGAGTGATTGTTCATATTTTGATTTACAGGAATATGAATACTAAGCTGAATGTATCATCGATTTTGAAGGATTTATGAAAGGTCCTTTATTTATTAACCAAACAACATTTGATGATTCACTGATGTCTTTGACTATCTAAAAGTATCTGCAACACCTGTAAATTGCTGTCAAAACAGATTAACCCATGCCACTGCAGTGGGTGTGGCAAAGATCTGATTGCTAAATTGACCAATTACATGTACATGTCCTTAATAGGGGTATTATAAACTGCCCCAGGCTTTATTCATAATGTGTGAAATTTTGATATATATGCAATATGGACAGTATCTTTTCATCAAGCTATTACTGCAGGTGTCAAAAATGAATGAAACCTAAAGACCCAATTTGGAACTTCTTCACTATTTTGGAAGATAACAAAAAAAAGAAAAAAAAAAACAGTGCAAGGTGCTGAAGTTAGTGCTAAGGTCTTAAGACTGATAGCACTAACTTCAACACCTTGCACTGTCTTAAGACTGATGAGTGATAGACAAAAATGCCTAGGACTAAAAAAAGCCAGAAAGTATTGCTAAGAGGCCACTTGAAGAAATAACATCTGAACCTGAAACTCTATCAAATGATCAGCCCCCAGCAAAGAGAGCAAAACTTCAAAATAGTTTCAGTAGCTTTGCTTTTTTAACACTAAAATTATTCAATTGACCACTCAATATTTCATTCGACCAGTATTGACCAGTATTGACCACTTTGGGAGTATTGACCGGGACGGTTTTAACCGGTTAAAACCACCGGTTAAAACCGCCCCTGGTTTTGACCGCCCAACCTTGCTAACTCAGCAGATGACATATTGTTGATATCTTTCTTATTTTTCCCAGAAAACAGGACCTACCATTACAAGCAGATTGTCTCCATTGAATGCCAAGGCCTGGGACTACACTGAATGCCAAGCCCAACCCATGATTCCAGCCCAGATTTTACAAATAACCCTATTACCACAACACGCTGACATAGCTGCTTAACCCTTATCTTGCTGTTCACGACAACCTCATCTTTGCAAACAGTGTAGATCCTGATCAGATGGCTTCTGAAGAAGCCATCTGATCAGGATCTACACTGTTTGGCATTCAGTTTATGAATTTGTAGCAATAAATTACATCAAGTAATTTGATTGGTTGATAGACAGAAATGGGTCTAGCTTAAATGAATATTCAGCAAGATAAGGGTTAATGTTGCTATTTTCTATAAATAAATTACCTTACAAATACCACAAATCAGTGGTAGTCACATGGATTTTATCACTTAACCCTTGTCCTGCTGAATATTCATATATGCCACACCCACTACCAATTATCAACCAATCAGATTACTTGATGCAAATTATTGCAACAAATTCATAAACTGAATGACAATTAAACAATATAGATCCTGATCAGATCTGATCTGGATCTTCATTGTTTGAAAGATAAGACATATCCGGGATCAGCAGGACAAGGGTAACGAGTTTCTATGCGTTGTAGCTGGGTTGATTTATAAACAATCAACCAAAAAAGAGTTTTTTTGTTTGTTTGAATTGAGGTTTTATATCCCGTTCAACATTATTTAGGTCATTTTGGAGACATTGCTTCCAATATGAATACTAAGCTGAATGTATCATCGATTTTGAAGGATTTATGAAAGGTCCTTTATTTATTAACCAAACAACATTTGATGATTCACTGATGTCTTTGACTATCTAAAAGTATCTGCAACACCTGTAAATTGCTGTCAAAACAGATTAACCCATGCCACTGCAGTGGGTGTGGCAAAGATCTGATTGCTAAATTGACCAATTACATGTACATGTCCTTAATAGGGGTATTATAAACTGCCCCAGGCTTTATTCATAATGTGTGAAATTTTGATATATATGCAATATGGACAGTATCTTTTCATCAAGCTATTACTGCAGGTGTCAAAAATGAATGAAACCTAAAGACCCAATTTGGAACTTCTTCACTATTTTGGAAGATAACAAAAAAAAGAAAAAAAAAAACAGTGCAAGGTGCTGAAGTTAGTGCTAAGGTCTTAAGACTGATAGCACTAACTTCAACACCTTGCACTGTCTTAAGACTGATGAGTGATAGACAAAAATGCCTAGGACTAAAAAAAGCCAGAAAGTATTGCTAAGAGGCCACTTGAAGAAATAACATCTGAACCTGAAACTCTATCAAATGATCAGCCCCCAGCAAAGAGAGCAAAACTTCAAAATAGTTTCAGTAGCTTTGCTTTTTTAACACTAAAATTATTCAATTGACCACTCAATATTTCATTCGACCAGTATTGACCAGTATTGACCACTTTGGGAGTATTGACCGGGACGGTTTTAACCGGTTAAAACCACCGGTTAAAACCGCCCCTGGTTTTGACCGCCCAACCTTGAAAAGACGTGCGACCTACGAACACACAAATTCTGCCCGCGAAGGCGCAGTCTGATCATACTCTTACCTTCTCGTGTTACCCTTCTGTTAAAAAAGAAGAACCATCTAAGTCTTAATTTATATAGAAAAATACTTGGGTTTACGGGGTACACATTTTCTTATTTCTGCTCCAATGCATATGTTGTGGGTACTCGTTCGAACCGCCTCTACCACCTCATTTAGGCGGTTCAAACGAGCACCCACAATTTGTGTTGGCAGTGTAAATAAGAAAGATTTCAGGGGTTTCTTTTTTCAGGAAACACCACGAAAACATGCCTTAATAATAGACTGACCCCCTTGAACCCCACTTTTATATAGTGTGGGGTAAACCTTATTTTTCTTATTTCTGCTCTAAAATAATTATATATTGTGGGTACTCGTTAAAACCGCCATAATCGGGTACCCACAATCTATATTGTGAGCAGAAATAAAAAATATCACAATTTTTCATTTATAACTTTTCAATTTTTTTTGGGGGGGAATAAAGGTCACATTGAATTTGTATAGGCGCGTAGCCATTTCGGAGATGTAAAAATGCACTATAACGCACGGGTGTGTTATCGTAATGCTCCAGACTAAATTGTTCATACGATGTGGAAATATTGATGACACAATATTCAGTCTGTGCTTCTTAGATTCTACCCGATCTTATCAATATATTTGTTGTTCACAATGAGCATGGCAGTTTTGTATTGATACAGCCTAAATGCAAAGTTTTAATAATGATATTATTTGCGCCGCTCCATCCCTCAGGGAGATCAGCCTGTGCATCCGCACAACATCACGGAAACAGGTCTTTATAATTTTGATCCACTTAAACCCAACCTTTTATTGTAAAACTTTACAGGGATGCACATTATTTTTCGTATTCCTGTTGATAATTAAAATCGTAGATACTCGTTAGAACCGCATCGCTGATGGCATCGCTGATGGCGGTACCCAAATCCATGTTCTGGGCAGAAATATGATCCTTCAGCGGTCGCATATATGATGAGTTCTATAAACTCATCTGCTATGCATACTGTCAACGCTTAACGCTTAGGATGAAAATGTTGAGAGAAATGCAAGTAGCTTAACATTTAAGTAAGTAAAGGAAACTGAAGAATTAAAATATGTTAGAAAACATCATAACAATAACCTTGGAATACGTTTCCCTGTGCATTCAGTTTTGAAGGTCTTCCCGCCATGGATACAGCTAAACGTTATTTCCGACACTTTAAGAGCCTCATTGATAGTATTTTTAGGACATCTGCTTTTAGCAGCCGAATTGTGCGTGAACTGCGCTTATAAAATTGAACGCAGTTAGAATCAGAATTGTTAGAATTGTTACTGGTGACACGTCAAATGACATTCATACACCAGGAACGCTGATAATGTTCAATTTTGCTTTCCAAAGCACTATAACTTGTAAATTTTTCACCAACACTAAATGATATCTCCATTCTGGAAAACGATAATTGAAGCAATTAATTTCATTAATTTCATTCACTTACCAACATTATTCTAAACAAACTGATAAACGAAAGTACTATCAAACAATTAATTTTTTTCTGTTAACATGTATATACCATCGATATTAATATTTAACAATACTTTTAGTATATATACATAAATAATATAATTCTGATTCGCAAAATATATTTTCACCTATTCCTTGGTACCGAATTATAGCCGTACGATTAGCCAATATAGCATATATTGGCTAAACGTACGGGGCCGTACGATTAGCCAATACAGGCTAATCGTACGGGGCCGTACGATTAGCCAATGCAGGCTATTCGTACGGGGCCGTACGAATAGCCACTGCCAATGCGAAATTTCACATCTGGCAGCATATCGGTGTTTCTCCCATTATCTTACATTAGAATTCCCCAAAAGTTTAAAAGAATTCCACTGTTTCACGCTGTAATTAACACTTTATCTGTCCCACTGCCTTTGAAGCAATACGACAGATGACGGCCAGGGCTTTTCCCGTTCTATTTTTAGAACCGGAAGTACGTCACGAAAAAAGCTCCTATTGACTTCCTGAGGTATGAAGGGTATAAAATACTGAAATCTCCAAGAGAAACCTACTTCCTCAATCGCTCCGACCGTATTCCGACAGTGCGACATTTTTTTGACAAATGTCGACGTTGTTGGCGAGTTGACATCATCCCAGGTTTGGGTTATAAAGTCTGCGACAGATATTTGCTCCGGCATGACTGCAATTCGGAGTAAAGCTTTAATTTATGTCAGCATTTGATTAAAATGTATATTTTCCTGAAAAGCCGGAAGTCGCGCCCTGGACTGGTTCAAGATTATTGATAGTTATTAGCTATTGGTTTTAAACGCGTGCGTTAACGGTTACCCTAAAATGCGAAAAGGACTATCTATCTTCTGATACTGCGTCGGTCACATTTGACCATTACCGCAGGTGTATATTACATACACTCCAGGTTTTGCAGGATGAAAGCCTACACAGTTGTCACCGGCCAGCCGGTATCTGCTTTGTTTATGCGGGGTGGGGTTCAAGGATGGACGTAACGTAATCGATGGTGTAAGCGAGAACCACTTATGTTGAGCATAAAGCCCTTAAGGACTGGAAACTTAGCATTTTAAAACTAGTGAATAAACGCGTTTCTTTCTATTCTCAAAATACTAACTTATTACCTCCTAAGCCCAAGACGTCTTTACGTCATCTAAGAATCAGAATCAGAATTGTTACTGGTCAAATGACATTCATACACCAGGACCTGTGATGTGGGAAGTTAGTCCCTAGCTCTAACCAAAGAGGTAAATTTAGCTACACAATCATCAGCACCTTCAGCTGTCGAGATAATCGAATCGGGAAGGGCATTCCAATCTCTAATGGTTCTGGGGAAGAACGACTCTTTATAAATGTCGGTTCTTGCGCTAAGGGTCTGAAACGCCAACGAATGGTGATTTCTACAGTGTCTAGCTGGGGGAACAAGGTCATCTGTTGGAATGCTGGCAGCACCCTTTAGACCTTTGTATAAAAGGATTAGCCTACTGTCTTTTCTCCTTTTCTTGAGAGACTCCCATTTTAATTTTCCAAGTATTCCAGTCATGCTCCCAGTTTCAAAGCAGTAATTGCCTGTTACAAATCTAGCAGCTCTATTCTGAACTTTCTCAATTTCATCATTAAGGACCACTCCACTGGGGTCCAAGATACAACTACCATATTCCAAGATTGGGCGAACAAGACCTTTATATGCTGCCTCTTTTACATCCTGAGGGCACTGATGAAGATTTCGCCTCAGGAAACCAAGCGTTCTATTTGCCTTAGTACACATGTTGCTAATATGAGTATTCCATCTCAAGTTGTGTGAGATTGTCACTCCAAGGTATTTAATGGAGTCCACATTTTCGAGGACCGTTCCCTCTAAGGTGTAAGAAGCCTCAACTTTATAAGATCTCTTCCTAGTTATCTGCATAATATTGCATTTAACTGGCTGAAATCTCATGCCCCATTTACGTGCCCAACATCCTAATCTATCTATGTCAGCCTGAAGTTTCAATGAGTCATCTGTATCTCTAATTTCCCGGTAACAAACACAGTCATCTGCGAACAGTCTTATTTCTGAGTCAATGTCAGTGGAAATATCATTGATGTACAGGGAGAACAAAAGTGGACCAAGAACGGTCCCTTGCGGGACTCCAGACAAAACTGGAGCCCACTCCGAAGATTCACCATTAACAACAACCCGCTGTTTTCTGTAGCAAAGAAAGGAATCTATCCATTTGAGGGTCTTTCCCCCAATTCCATAACCAAATAACTTAGATTTAAGTAGTTCATGAGGAGGGGTGTCAAAGGCCTTCTCGAAGTCCAGAATAAATGTGTCCACCTGTCCCCCTTTGTCCAAGATTTTTGCCCAGTCATTAATAACTGTACTTAGCTGAGTTTCACAACTGTGCCTTTTCCTAAATGCATGTTGCCTGTCTGACAAAAGTTTATGCTCGTCCAAGTGGGCCATGATGTTTGAGCAGACTATATGTTCCAGCAATTTACACAGAACACAAGTCAGAGACACAGGGCGATAATTACGGGCAAGAGCCCTATCTCCTTTTTTGAAGAGTGGACAAATGTTTGTTAAGAGCCATTCTTTGGGGATTTCACCCGTATCAAGAGACTGTTGAAACAAGTGTGCGAAAACTGGACCCAACTCATTTGCTAGTTCCTTCAGGACTCTGGGATGAAGCTCATCAGGTCCTAAGGCCTTACTGGGGTTTAAGCCTTGAAGTAATTTGATCACTCCTGCAGCTGTCACAAACTAGGTATTCAAGAATTTCATAAGAAGTTTGTTTTGGCCCCTGCAAACAAGGCCGCTAACAACGTCGTCGTTGTGTGACGGCTCCACTATGTAAACACGCTTAAGCAGGAGCTTGGTGGTACTAAGGCCTATGAACTTCAGCCTTTAGCTGAAGAGAGAGCTATAGTAGATAAACATGTTTGTCATTCAGCCACCAAGTTTGCTGTGTGTGTTAACGAAGGCCAAGACAAGCTTCCTACGCTATACTGGTTACCAAAACTTCATAAAAGACCTTACAAAGCACGGTTTATTGCAAATTCTAGCTCTTGCACTACCACTGAACTTTCTAAATTATTAACTTCCTGTCTTACTGCTATTAAATCGCATGTGATTAAATATTGTGATAAAGTCTTTGAAAGATCAGGAAGAAATCTGTTTTGGTCTATAAAAAATTCGAATGAGGTATTAAATAAATTGAAATCCAGACTTGTTCGTGCTTCTAGTCTGTCTACTTACGATTTTTCCACTCTTTACACAACACTTCCTCATAATCTTATAAAAGAAAAGCTTAATGATTTAATTGAATGGGCTTTTCACAGAGAAGATTCTCTCTATCTTGCATGTAATGTCAGAAATGCATTTTTCACTTCTAAAGAGCATATGAATTATACACTTTGGTCATGTCAGAAAGTGTGTGATGCCCTCACCTTTCTACTTGACAATATTTATATTAGATTCCGTACTAAATTATTTAGACAAATTGTGGGTATTCCGATGGGTACGAATTGCGCACCCCCTGTGGCTGATCTGTTCTTGTATTGTTATGAAAGAGACTTCATGTTGTCGCTTTCCATTGATAACCAATCTGAAATTATTGAAGCTTTTAGCTCCACTTCTAGATATTTAGATGATTTATTGAATATTGATAATACCTATTTCGATGGTTTGATCAGTCAGATTTACCCCCAGAGTTTCAGTTAAATAAAGCAAATTCTTCTGATACCGAGGCCCCGTTTTTGGATTTACATCTATCTATTGTAGATGGATTTGTTTCGTGCAAAATTTATGATAAACGTGATGACTTTGATTTTGAGAATGTAAATTTTCCTTTTTTGGATGGTGATGTTCCTCGTGCGCCATCCTATGGCTTTTATATTTCGCAATTAATTCGATTTGCTAGAGTGTGTAGTCATGTAACTGACTTCAACACTCGTAATAAATTATTAACGGCTAAACTCCTTAATCAGGGTTATCGGTACCATAAACTGCGCAAAGCATTTTCAAAATTTTATAGACGCCATTCTGATTTAATTTCAAAATTGGACTTAAATCTCTTCTGCAACAAGGTCAATCGGAACCCGAATTTTATGGTGACTTAGTATTTAAATTCAGAAAAATATATAACCGCAATGACTTCAGCACCCAATTTCGTAAAATCATTCTTCGATATAAAAAGATTGGGTACAACATGGATGTTATACGACAGACTGCATGCATGGAAGTTAACCCAATCACGGTTGGCAACTTTGCTTCCCTCTTTAATTGCACGCTGGTGGGTCAGGCATCCGATTCTATGACGGTTCCAACGTAAAGGCTTATTGAGAATTAGAGAGATATAATTCAAGGTAATGTTGGTTGGTGCCTGATGCTTTGTCTCTTGTCGGGCCCATCGGAGTCTAACTGTTGGTTTTCTTTTGCTCCAGCATTTCAGTGGTTTCTTGCTGTCGAGTCCTCACCGTTGTCACACCTCTGTGGTTCTTTGATTTTTTGTGTTCACGGAGATGTTGCACTGATGAGTAAGGATGCCTTCATGCGGACTGAATAAATTATTTGTCTAAATCGCGACGGAAGTAAGGGCGAGGATTGTGGCCACGTAAAATCGATTTAAGCCCCAGTGGAAATCATTCCACTGACCGTTCCAAGGCGGTTCTTCTGTGGCGATTTATTTATGGTGTTGTTTGTTACTTAATGTGTGTATCACTTGTGTCTTTTTATTTTGGATGGCCATATGGCCATTTTGTGGGAAAGTAACTGTCCTTATGGCCTTCCTTTGTTTAGGTTTCCATTATGGTCTGGTCGCTTAATGTTTGTGTTTCTTTCCCTTTGGAGTCTTTGATGGGTGGAGTAAGTTAATTGTATCGATTCCTGATCTTTGGATTACTTCTTCTTCAAATGATGATGATGATTTAATGTTGATGATCTAAGTTGTAAGATGGTACCAAGTCGTCACTGCAAAATAATAAAGATACAATAAATATACATGTTATACATGTACATCAGATGAAAGGCATAGATCCTTTCATACTCAACACAAAAAGGCATCTGCATTGTAGTGCACAAAATACTAAGCAAATAAAACAATTTGCCTTTAAGACACAGAACAGCAAGTGACGTCGCATCAACGTCAGCATATCGACGTCGGCGCGACGCCACTCTACTGCCTTAGTGTGAATTGAAAAATACACGTAAGTATGCATAAACGATCAAAACAATCGACTTTGAATCCACTCCACGTCAAAGTGACATCGAATCAACGTCGATTAGATACATCGACGTTGATGCGACGTCACCCCAACATCGAAGGGGAGACTGCAGCATACAAACAAGTAACAAATGGCAAAATACTTATTTAAAGAAATGTCACATTGACATTGACATTTCACTTCTCTGAATCAAATAGTTAAAATACATTGAATACTGTCTAACAAAATGTCAAAGAGCCAATCAAAAGACCGAGGCGAATAAATTCTACGATAGTTCTCATCAGTTATATGATGCGGCTCTCTTAACTAGAGGCTATACTCAGCATACTCTCCGTCCTTACATTGATTCTGAAATAAATCATAAACGTCATTTCTTCAAAATATCCTTCATTAATAAGGGTATGGATTTTATAGATTTGCCCAGTATCTTCCGTGAAAGATCGGTGCTTTCTTCCATTCCTGCTTATTTTCAAAATACTGAAACACCTATAATTTGCTATAAATATAACAAACCTGTTAGATATATCATTTTTAATTTCAATAAACTTGTTTCAGATCTTGATATTGATACTAATACTCCTGATTCATGTGATTGTAAAAACTCAAAGTATTGCTATCCTGCTGCTGGTCATGTAATTACTGGCAATTTGAAAATTATTCCTGATTCTAGGATAAGGAATATAATTTCTAAAGGACCGAAATATCGGTTTCCTTCTAAAATTGATTTCAGTAAATGTAGAGATGAAATCGCTGCTTCCTTGAATGAATTCGGTAATCGATGGTGTAAGCGAGAGTATGTTGAGTGTAAAGCCCTAAAGGACTGGAAACTTAGCATTTTAAGACTAGTGAATAAACGCATTTCTTTCTATTCTCAAAATACTAACTTATTACCTCCTAAGCCCAAGACGTCTTTACGTCATCTTAAACTAGGTATTCAAGAATTTCATAAGAAGTTTGTTTTGGCCCCTGCAGACAAGGCCGCTAACAACGTCGTCGTTGTGTGACGGCTCCACTATGTTAACACGCTTAAGCAGGAGCTTGGTGGTACTAAGGCCTATGAACTTCAGCCTTTGGCTGAAGAGAGAGCTATAGTAGATAAACATGTTTGTCTTTCAGCCACCAAGTTTGCTGTGTGTGTTAACGAAGGCCAAGACAAGCTTCCTACGCTATACTGGTTACCAAAACTTCATAAAAAACCTTACAAAGCACGGTTTATTGCAAATTCTAGTTCTTGCACTACCACTGAACTTTCTAAATTATTAACTTCCTGTCTTACTGCTATTAAAACGCATGTAATTAAATATTGTGATAAAGTCTTTGAAAGATCAGGAAGAAATCTGTTTTGGTCTATAAAAAATTCGAATGTGGTTTTAAATAAATTGAAATCTAGACAGTTTCGTGCTTCTAGTCTGTCTACCTACGATTTTTCCACTCTTTACACTACACTTCCTCATAATCTTATAAAAGAAAAGCTTAATGATTTAATTGAATGGGCTTTTCACAGAGAAGATTCTCTCTATCTTGCATGTAATGTCAGAAATGCATTTTTCACTTCTAAAGAGCATAAGAATTATACACTTTGGTCATGTCAGAAAGTGTGTGATGCCCTCACCTTTCTACTTGACAATATTTATATTAGATTCCGTACTAAGTTATTTAGACAAATTGTGGGTATTCCGATGGGTACTAATTGCGCACCTCTTGTGGCTGATCTGTTCTTGTATTGTTATGAAAGAGACTTCATTTTGTCGCTTTCCATTGATAACCAATCTGAAATTATTGAAGCTTTTAGCTCTACTTCTAGATATTTAGATGATTTATTAAATATTGATAATACCTATTTTGATGGTTTGATCAGTCAGATTTACCCCCTAGAACTTCAGTTAAATAAAGCAAATTCTTCTGATACCGAGGCCCCGTTTTTGGATTTACATCTATCTATTGTAGATGGATTTGTTTCGTGCAAAATTTATGATAAACGCGATGACTTTGATTTTGAGATTGTAAATTTTCCTTTTTTGGATGGTGATGTTCCTCGTGCGCCATCCTATGGCGTTTATATTTCGCAATTAATTCGATTTGCTAGAGTGTGTAGTCATGTAACTGACTTCAACACTCGTAATAAATTATTAACGGCTAAACTCCTTAATCAGGGTTATCGGTACCATAAACTACGCAAAGCCTTTTCAAAATTTTATAGACGCCATTCTGATTTAATTTCAAAATTCAATATTGGACTTAAATCTCTTCTGCATCAAGGTCTATCGGAACCCGAATTTTATGGTGACTTAGTATATAAATTCAGAAAAATATATAACCGCAATGACTTCAGCACCCAATTTCGTAAAATCATTCTTCGATATAAAAAGATTGGGTACAACATGGATATTATACGACAGACTGCATGCATGGTAGTTAACCCAATCACGGTTGGCAACTTTGCTTCCCTCTTTAATTGCACGCCGGTGGGTCAGGCCTCAGATTCTATGACGGCTCCAACGTAAAGGCTTATTGAAAATTAAAGAGATAATGTTGGTTGGTGCCTGATGCTCTGTCTCTGGTTGGGCTCATCGGAGTCTAACTGTTGGTTTTCTTTTGCTCCAGCATTTCAGTGGTTTCTTGCTGTCGAGTCCTCACCGTTGTCTCACCTCTGTGGTTCTTTGATTTCTGTGTTCACGGAGATGTTGCACTGATGAGTTAGGAGGCCTTCATGCGGACTGAACAAATTAATTGTCTAAATCGCGACGGAAGTAAGGGCGAGGATTGTGGCCACGTAAAATCGATTTAAGCCCCCCAGTGGAAATCTTCCACTGACCGTTCCAAGGCGGCTCTTCCGTGGCGATTTATTTATGTTGTTGTTTGTTACTTACTGTGTGTATCACTTGTGTCTTTTAATTTTGGGTGGCCATATGGCCATTTTGTGGGAAAGTAACTGTCCATATGGCCTTCCTTTGTTTAGGTTTCCATTATGGTCTGGTCGCTTAATGTTTGTATTTCTTTCCCTTTGGTGTCTTTTATGGATGGAGTAAGTTAACTGTATCAATTCCTGACCTTTGTTTTACTTCTACTTTTCAATGGCTCAGAAGCAGTAAAACTATTGTATGGGCAATGAGAAGGTGAAAATGAAATCTTGTATGGGTTAGAGCAGTCCCACCGCCGACGAGCCGACGGAAGTCCATCTCCGACTCTCATTTACGAGGCTTAACCACACAGACATGGCTCTGACTGTTCTACATTTTATGAAAATAATATTATGATTTACTAACCTGCAAAATAATAAAGATACAATAAATATACATGTTATACATGTACATCAGATGAAAGGCATAGGTCCTTTCATACTGAACACAAAAAGGTATCTGCATTGTAGTACACAAAATACCATGCAGATGGATTAACACACGTGAGTGCAAGTTAATAACGCAAGTTAGTAATATTTACCAAAACACACCATGCAGCCTAATAATCGAGGGCGGTCCGTATGTTACTGATGGAGATAAAACACAACAAAACACTTGAGTATTTTCCTATGTTTAATTCAGCCTATGACATATTTCCCTGGTTTAGGAAATGTCGTCCTCGACATTACAAATAATATAACATATAACGAGCCATATCTGAGAACAAGTATCCTTGTTTGTTAAAAACATGTAAAATTGAGATATGCAATGAGTAGATGATGTTCTGGGTGAGATAGAGTTTAATTAATTTACATCCATGGTGAGTAGAAGACAACGTTTAGATGCAGGTCTGTTATAGTAAAATAAATAATGTTGTGTAAAAAGTGTTTTATCGGAATAGTAGTTCAAGAGTAGAAAAACAGAGAAGGAACATGCATGGCTTGTTAAATTAACAAGCATCAACATAATCAATTGCCATAGACATAACGATTTTTCATTACCCGGGATTGAAAAACCGACTCTGCCATTGGGAAGTCTATGTTTTATAATAAAGAATACAGGGCGCTGGAATGTGA
Source organism: Lucinisca nassula (assembly GCA_963580285.1). Lineage (NCBI taxonomy): Eukaryota > Metazoa > Mollusca > Bivalvia > Lucinida > Lucinidae > Lucinisca > Lucinisca nassula. Next base: position 137,526,576 of record OY757020.1, read on the forward strand.
TGGTGGATAGATTTTGAAAATTGAGTGTCGATTGGAGTCTCTGCATGAACTGTTCATGCACATGGTCAAAATGTTTAAAAGAAATTGTGTATTCAACGGCGATTGACCACTTAAAGCTGATAAATACAAGATGTCGCAATAAACCTGCCATTACTGCGTAAACTGGCTAACTAACTGAGCCATTTTAACATACAACTTCCTGTATGCCTAGCAGCAAGGCCAAATATTAATTGCTACGTTCTTGTCAACCGCTACATCAACGATCAGATTTAAGACAGGTATAAAACAATAAAAATGAAAAATGGGAATGAAAACCAATAAAATCATTTAAAACCTGCTATCTACAAGTAAAAACGAGGTTTCTGCAACCTCTCACTGGCAAGCTTGAGTACCTTATGAGGTCTGAAAGCTTGATGGATCATGCCCCATTAAGTATTTATGTGGCCCATTCACCTGAAACTAACCATCTGGGAGATTTCCTTGACCGTTTGGGTCTAGACTTCACAATCCCTCGTGGATACAGCCATGACTGTTCAGGAAGTCGATGCCTCGGAATGCGGTTCTCTACAGATGACTCGTCATTTTCAGAATGGACAGAATCAGTCATCGTAGTGGAATCTGTAGAGGGGTCTGTGTCGAAGTCATGGGTTGAGTCACGGGCTGGGGCACTGGAGTCGGCTGATCTCCTGTTTTCCTCAGTGTTGCTCCTGGAAGGGTCGGTAAGGGATCTTGATGGCAGACAAGTGAATGGAAGGAGCTGATTCCGGTGCAAAGTTTTTATACGGCCTTTCCCATCCTCCTGCCGAACTTTGTAGACTGGAATGTCTTCAATTGGAATCTCCAGGACGATGTATGGCAACTACTCCCATTCATCTGCAATTTTTGTCTTGCCTTTTAGACCAAGAACTCTAATCAAGACTCTGTCTCCAACATCTATCTTACTTTCTCGCACCTTCTGATCGTAGTAGATTTTGCGGCGTTCAGTCTGACGTGCTGCTTCCTCTGAAGCCTTTTTATAGGCAAAAGCAAGACGTGACTGAAACTTTGTTGCATATTCAGCCTGACTTCCACTACTCTCAGAAGGTGGATCAAGTCCAAGGAAGGCATCTAAAGAAAGTTTAGGATGGCGACCGAACATAAGGTAGAACGGCGAAAATCCAGTCGTATCATGGCGTGTTGCATTATACGCATGCACAAGCGGCAACACATATGATTTCCAGTCAGACTTCCAGTGCAAAGAAGTGATCGAAAAGGACTCTCGCCGTTGTCCGTGCTGTCTGGTTTCCTGTTGGAACTGCTGAGGCATAACGTGTGAAGTGATCGGTGATGACCAGTATGTGCTCATAACGGCCTATATACTGTTCCAACGACAAAAAGTCAATACATACAAGTTCCATGGGTGCACTTGATGTAATACTGACTAATTCTGTCGCCGGGACAGGGCGCGATTTCTGTCGCACACACCGGCCACACCGCCGCACTCTCTCGCCGATATCCGCATCCATCCCAAGCCAGAAAAACCGGGTTTTGATGAGCCAAGACGTTCGGTCGCGACCCTGATGACCCTTGTCGTCATGAAGGGCGTTGAACACGATCTCTGTTATTGCTGACGGAACAATGAGCTGATCATACTGTTGTCCGTCGATGGTTGTTGTTCGGTACAACACTTGGTCCTTCAGTTTCAACTTACTCCACTCACGAAGGTACCTTTTTACATCAGCCGGTTCTTTCTGAGCTGCTTTCTTAGTTGGCTTCTGACCACTCTTGAAAAGGACTTTCACTCTGGAAATGACCGCATCTCCATCCTGACCTTTGTTCCAGTCCGTGGAATTTAAAGCGAAGGCTTTAAGATCATCAGTTGGAGTTGCAGCTGTAGGTACAACCTGTGGCATAGACCTACATACCACCAGACTGTCAACAAGTGGTAGTTCATCTCTGCCAATTTGTGAAAAATTCAAAATGGCCTTCAGAACTTCTGGATACATCACTTGTTGATCTTGGCTTTCGTACAAACGCGATAAGCCGTCGGCGTCTTGGTTGTGTTTGCCACTCCTGTATGTCAAACTAAAGTTATAGTTTGACAGAGCAGCAACCAAAGATGCCCAGTTGCATCCAATAAAATTGAGGAGGTCCTCAATAAAATAACTTTCTGACATCCTTGATGCTCTTCGGGGCCGGCCAGTCTTTGAGAACCTTTATCTTTTCAGGATCTGTCTTGATACCATCCTCAGAGACAACATGCCCAAGGTAAGTCACGCTTGCTCTGAAAAACTCACACTTGCAGGCCTTCAACTTGAGGTTGTATTGATGAAGCCTCTGAAAAACAGCCTCAAGACGATCTAGATGGCTCTCAAATGTGTCAGAAAATATTATGATGTCGTCGAGATATATAAGGCAGTCTCGCAGATTGAGGTCACCCATGGCTCTTTTCATCAGCCTTTGAAATGTTGCCGGTGCATTGCAGAGGCCAAAGGGCATTCTATTACACTCAAAGAAGCCAAGATTGCCTACTTGGAATGCCGTTTTATGTTTGTCTTCTTCTTTGAGCTCCACCTGCCAGTAGCCGGCCTTTAAATCCAGTTTAGTGAAAAACTGGGAGCCTACCAACAAGTGGAGTGAGTCCTCTATTCTAAGGATCGCATATGCATCCTTTATCGTACGCAAGTTGTGTTTACGGAAGTATATGCAAAGACGAATAGTTCCATCCTTCTTACGTACGACAACGACATTCGAAGAATAAGGACTCTGAGAAGGTCTGATAGCCCCTGCTTGCAACATCTCAGAAATATGCTCGCGGACCTCCTCAAATAAGGCTGGTGAAATTCTGCGAAATGGTTCTTTGAAAGGTGTTTCATCGGATAGGTTAATTTCATGCCGCACTAAGTCAGTATGGCCGAGATCCATTGGTCCCTTTGAGAACACTGTCTGCCATTTGTTGAAAATTTGTTTTGCGTGATCCTTCTGCTCTTCGCTGATGATGGAATCTGTTAGATCAACGCCTATATCAGACAGCTTAAAAGACTCCTGGTCTTTCTCATCAGTGGTATCAACTGTCTGCTGATTAGTTGAAGCAGTCTCCGACTCTTCCGTTACAGGATTGCAGGATCGCAGGACTTTAACTTCCTGCAACTGACAAAGCACTACTTTGGGTGGAATCGTCAAAATCTTCGCCGACATATTAAATATTTTGACAGGCACTCTTGCATTCCTCCGAGCCTTGTTAACAGCAACCATCCGAGGGGAAACCCCTATCTTGGATGATGCATTATCAGCATAATTGCTGAATCAACTTCCTTGCTCTTTCTAACAAAACCAGACACCATCTTCACCTCCATAGGCTGGAGGGTGATGCTGGTTTTGTTTGTTGATCTAACAGACCTAACAAATCCACTTTGATGGGAAACAAAATCAGTTTTCCATTCAGGTGGAACATTATCCTGATCATGACAAATCGTCTCATACTGTCGTATGACGTTTGTACCAATGACAATCGGGACCTCTGCATGATATTCTGTGGTAGGTACAACCAATTCCAGAGCATCAATTTCCTTTTCAGGAAGAAATGAAGCCTCTACAGTGACTACAATGCACTTCAGGTAAGGTATGGACCTACCATCAGGACCTTTGAATACCAGGTCTTCTACATTGGCTGTCGACGGTTGAGGATAAAGTGACCTATAGAAATCGTCTGAAACAGTAGTCACTTGTGATCCACTATCAAGCAATGCTTTTGTTTCAACCCCGCAAAATGAAATTGTTGACTCATAAGCCTTTCCTATAAGCTTCGGAATGGCTCTTTCTTCAGGGCTCTTTCTACTTTCGCCTTCCGTCTGCCCTGCGACGTAGACGTCAGTCAGTTTAAAGACTTTTTTTCCTCTTCCTCCTTTGTGTCACCTGTTTCCTTTCTTTCAGTATTCTGTGGTTCTTTTGTCCTGTCATCTGGTCTTCTGTTGCCTCTTCCTCTGCCTCCTCGAGGTCTCCAATTTCTTCTTTGCTAACCTATTTTAACTGTTGTATGTCCCTGTCCATTCGGGTCATATTTTCTGAAATGGATTTCAGTAACTTCAATTGATCAACCATTTCGGTAACCTGTGGCTGATGAAATGCTTTCGGTCGGCTTTCTTTCTGTTTTCTTGCATTCCGATTTCGAGCTAAGCTCTCCTGCATTTCATACTCCTCCGCTCTAACTTTTCTCTGGAGCTTTTCAAAACTACAATCTGATTGGTGATAAATTTTTGTTGCATTCTTCAAATTCTGATCATAAAATGATCTCCAGAATTTATCTCGTAACATTTGATCTTTCTTCTCTTCTGCAACATGTCCTTTCTCGATTGCTCTTTGCAATATCTGCTCTAATCTGAGCCCCCAATCAGTCACTGATTCACTATCTTCTTGGTGAACAGTATAACACTCTTGTGATACTGCCTCGCCACTAGCCAGATTGCCAAAAACACTTTCCAGCCTATCCACTATATCTTCTGCTTTCGCACCTGACTTTAAAGTAAGAAGCACAGTTCTGGCTTGTCCTCTTAACGATTTCCATATCGCTTGTACTATTGAAATGTCTGAATAAACTTCCATAGCCATCAGACTCTTAACTTTAAGCTTCCAGACCTCAAAGGTGTTCTCATGCTTTGGGGTAGGTTGGGTTCCAGAGAAAGGACCAACATATGGCTTATGAATGAACCCATCGGATTCTACATGTTTTGGCTTGGACACAGCAGACTTATTATTGTTTTCTTCTCCGTCTGTATCAGCCTTACCACTACTCACCTTTTCTATGTTTTCTGATACCATACTAGAAGGAAGCACTATATCTGCTTTCAAATCCTTCTCTTATCTTGGGGTTTTCTCTGAAGTCATGTCGCTTCCTCTATAAGGCGGTAACTCCCTTACATTTGTGTAAGATGTCGTGTCATCTTTTTCATTTCTATACTGTAGATATTCCTCGTAGTCTGTTTCATTCTTCAGGCTCTGCTTTAGTTCTCTGTCACTTCTTATATATGAAGGACTTCTATCCAGTCTTCCGAGAAAAGGACTTCTATCCAGTCTTCTATTGGAAGGACTTCTATCTATTCTTCCTTGGAGAGAGCTTCTGTCAATTATTCTGTGGATAGGACTTCTGTCCATTCTTCCGTGGAGGTGACTTCTATCCACTCTTCCATTGGCGGGATTTCTATCTATTCTTTCTTGATGGGGACTTCTAGTGATTCTTCTGTGGGTAGGACTTCTGTCCATTCTTCCGTGGAGAGGACTTCTATCTACTCTTCTACTCGTAGGACTTCTATTTATTCTTCCTTGATGAGGACTTCAATCGATTCTTCTATGGGAAGGCAACTCCTTTACTCTTGTACTAGATGCAACATCACAATAATCATACTTTGTACTTTCAGAATATTCATTCATCAAGTCTTGGCAGTGTGTCTCTGTTTTCTCTCCTGGGCAATTCTCTTCTCACCATGTCCTCCTGGAGTTCTTGCTGTATTTTCTCTTTTAACAGCCTTTTGGCTTTCATCTCCTTTCTCTTCCATTGTCTTTCTGCAAGTTCTAACTGTCTTTCTTTTCTTTCTATCTCTTTCTCGTTTTCAAGAGATTCATTCTGTTGAATCAGCAAGTCCGTTTCTAACTTCTTCAGTATCTGTACACTCTCTTCGTACATTTCTCTTTTCATCTTACTCTTCAGAGCCTGTCTTTATCTTTCTTCATCTTCTCTCATCTGTCGTTCAAAAGCAATTCTTCTTTCTTCCATTTCTTTTTCTTTATTGCGGGCCTGTAGCTCTCTTAAACGTAACTGCTGCATCCTTTCTTCCATCCAAATCTTCTCTTCTTCAAGGTATCTTGTTCTTTCATACACGTTTCCAATATTTCTGTCCTCGTCATCTTCTTCTCCTTCATCATCAGAGACTGAAATGCTTAAGTGGTACTCCTCCTCCTCCTCAAATACAAAGTGATTTCCTCCAATTGTATTGGACTTGGAGGCATACGCGGCTCTTCCCTTCCCTGCTCTTCATCTCTTTCTTGTTCATTTGGCCCATGTGATTTGTCCCTATCTCCTTCTTCATCTGCCAACAAGACACCTTGGTCTTCTAGCCGACTTCTTTGTAATCTTCTTCGGACTCTTTCAGCTTCATCTTCTTCCAATCTACTTTCCTCTCTTCTTTGCTGTCTTCTTCTTAATCGCTCTTCTCTTGCATTTGTTGCCATGGCTTAAGTACTGCTATTCTCTAATATGAACTTGCAGTCAAAAGGATTAACCTTTTTGATTTTGTTTACTTCCGAGAAACTTAGTCTCGATAAACATCAAAGATGTTCTTAAAATATGTATATGTGACCAGCCAAAATTCGTGAACGAGTCTGATCAGCTTTAAGCTTCAATTGAAGCTGATGTGGCTTATCAGTCACAACTTATTATCAAGCTGTACAAAACTTTCTTATGTTATTATATTGTAAGCGTGCACGATTGTATTTTCCTATGTTATAATGCTGAACGCAGGTAACGATATGAGTGTTCACAAATATCTTATCCCGTGGGCTATTTACTTTTTGTAATGTAAGTTCAATGTCACCACCAGAAACAGCACAAAGGTACATTCACTAATATCATGTGAGCGTTCACAATTTAATTTCCACTCCTGTCGGATGTCTTAATGTTGCGTTCACAGCTGAGATCACAATGAACAACTCACGTTAGTGGAAACACCACATTATAAACCATACGGTAAATCTCATTCACGAATCTCAAAAATGAATGTTCACGAATTTATAAAGATGATTACCTAGAAGGAACAAAGTGTATCTGTTCACTATCCACGAAAAAAAATAATTACTTCACTCTCATAATGTGAGCAACCACATTCATATAATGTTGCTGTTGTGCGATCCCGTGCGTTTTTTTATGCTGTTGTTTTTGCAGAGGTGGCTGTTGTTGTGTTGTGGTTGTGCTACTTCTGTGTGTTGTTGTTGTTGTGTTGTTGTTGTTGTTGTTGTTGTTGTGTTGTTGATGTGTTACTTCTGTGTGTTGTTGTTGTGTTGTGGTTGTGTTACTTCAATGTGTTGTTGTTGTTGTTGAGGTTGTTGTTGTTGTGTTGCGGTTGTGTTACTTCTGTGTGTTGTTGTTGTTGTTGTTGAGGTTGTTGTTGTTGTGTTGTGGTTGTGTTACTTCTGCGAGTTGTTGTTGTTGTTGTTGTTGTTGAGGCTGTTTTTGTTGTTGTGTTTGTGTTGTTACTCAACTTCTTTCGGTTAACTATGACCAAGACCGCTCATGAGATGTTTTTGTTCGCTTTTTTTTCGTTCACGAACGTATTATGCAAAACACCAAGTCATAGCATTAACAGATCTCTTATTCTCCAACTTTTTACTTGGCTTAGTAATGGATTTCATTTGTCTAAGAAATGCTCATATTTTATCTTTTAAACTATATACCACCACTATAGCTGAGCAATATGTTTGTATTTATACCGCAAGTGTGTGTGTTTCATTTTAAACGCATGTGATAAAAAAATGAAAAGCAAAAAAAAAAATATATTAAAAAAAAAAAAGATCCGATTGCGATTCGAACTCACGGTACCTCAGTCGTTACAAGGCCCATGGTGGGCGCCAATGTCACCAGCCAGCCGGTATCTGCTTTGTTTATGCGGGGTGGGGTTCAAGGAATGACGTAACAAGTCTTCAAATGATGATGAAGATTTAATGTTGGTGACCTAAGTTGTAAGATGGTACCAAGTCGTCACTGCAAAATAATAAAGTTTGTTTGTTTGTATTGGAGTTTAACGGCCCAGTCAACACTATTTAGGTCATTTTTGAGCCGGTCAGTTTACCTATCAACACTTTCCTGGGCAGGCTTATACGTAAGCGGTTAACCAGTACAGTGCACATTCTTTCGCCAGAAACTGACAACTGCCCTTCTTGAATCAGCGGAAGGGAGAGAATGACCGTAGAAAAGATTTCATGATCAATCTCCAAGAAAGAATGTTGCCGACCCCGGCGGGAGTGGAACCCGCGTCCTCCTGATCACCAGTCAGACGCGCATTCGACTGAGCCACTGAGGCCGGCCAAAATAATAAAGATACAATAAATATACATGTTATACATGTACATCAGATGAAAGGCACAGGTCCTTTCATACTGAACACAAAAAGGCATCTGCATTGTAGTGCACAAAATACTAAGCAAATAAAACAATTTGCTCTGAAGACATGGAACAGCAAGTGACGTCGCATCAACGTCAGCACAACGACGTCGGCGCGACGCCGACCTACTGCCTTAGAGTGAATTGAAAAATACACGTAAGTATGCATAAACGACAAAACAATCGACTTTGAATCCATTCCGTGTCAAAGTGACATCGAATCAACGTCGATTAGATACATCGACGTTGATGCGACGTCACCCCAACATCGAAGGGGAGACTGCAGCATACAAACAAGTAACAAATGGCAAAATACTTATTTAAAGAAATGTCACATTAACATTGACATTTCACTTCTTTGAATCAAATAGTTAACATACATTGAATACTGTCTCACAAAATGTCAAAGAGCCAATCAAAAGATGAACATACTTCAATGGCTCAGAAGCAGTAAAACTATTGTATGGGTAATGAGAAGGTGAAAATGAAATGAGAAGCCTTGTATGGGTTAGAGCAGTCCCACCGCCGACGAGCCGACGGAAGTCCATCTCCGACTCCCATTTACGAGGCTTAATCACACAGACATGGCTCTGACTGTTCTACATTTTATGAAAATAATATTATGATTTACTAACCTGCAAAATAATAAAGATACAATAAATATACATGTTATACATGTACATCAGATGAAAGGCATAGGTCCTTTCATACTGAACACAAAAAGGCATCTGCATTGTAGTACACAAAATACCATGCAGATGGATTAACACACGTGAGTGCAACTTAATAACGCAAGTAAGTAATATTTACCAAAACACACCATGCAGCCTAATAATCGAGGGCGGTCCGTATGTTACTGATGGAGATAAAACACGACAAAACACTTGAGTATTTTCCTATGTTTAATTCAGCCTATTACATATTTCCCTGGTTTAGGAAATGTCGTCCACGACATTACAAATAATATAACATATAACGAGCCATATCTGAGAACAAGTATCCTTGTTTGTTAAAAACATGAAAAAATTGAGATATGAAATGAGTAGATGATGTTCTGGGTGAGATAGAGTTTAGTTAATTTACATCCATGGTGAGTAGAAGACAACGTTTAGATGCAGGTCTGTTAAAGTAAAATAAATAATTTTGTGTAAAAAGTGTTTTATCGGGACAGTAGTTCAAGAGTAGAAAAACAGAGAAGGAACATGCATGGCTTGTTAAATTAACAAGCATCAACATAATCACTTGCCATAGACATAACGATTTTTCATTACCCGGGATTGAAAAACCGACTCTGCCATTGGGAAGTCTATGTTTTATAATAAAGAATACAGGGCGCTGGAATGTGATGGTGGATAGATTTTGAAAATTGAGTGTCGATTGGAGTCTCTGCATGAACTGTTCATGCACATGGTCAAAATGTTTAAAAGAAATTGTGTATTCAACGGCGATTGACCACTTAAAGCTGATAAATACAAGATGTCGCAATAAACCTGCCATTACTGCGTAAACTGGCTAACTAACTGAGCCATTTTAACATACAACTTCCTGTATGCCTAGCAGCAAGGCCAAATATTAATTGCTACGTTCTTGTCAACCGCTACATCAACAATCAGATTTAAGACAGGTATAAAACAATAAAAATGAAAAATGGGAATGAAAACCAATAAAATCATTTAAAACATGTTATCTACAAGTAAAAACGAGGTTTCTGCAACCTCTCACTGGCAAGCTTGAGTACCTTATGAGGTCTGAAAGCTTGATGGATCATGCCCCATTAAGTATTTATGTGGCCAATTCACCTGAAACTAACCATCTGGGAGATTTCCTTGACCGTTTGGGTCTAAACTTCACAATCCCTCGTGGATACAGCCCTGACTGTTCAGGAAGTCGATGCCTCGGAATGCGGTTCTCTACAGATGACTCGTCATTTTCAGAATGGACAGAATCAGTCATCGTAGTGGAATCTGTAGAGGGGTCTGTGTCGAAGTCATGGGTTGAGTCACGGGCTGGGGCACTGGAGTCGGCTGATCTCCTGTTTTCCTCAGTGTTGCTCCTGGAAGGGTCGGTAAGGGGTCTTGATGGCAGACAAGTGAATGGAAGGAGCTGATTCCGGTGCAAAGTTTTTATACGGCCTTTCCCATCCTCCTGCCGAACTTTGTAAAGTAGAAGTAAAACAAAGATCAGAAATTGATACAATTAACTTACTCCACCCATAAAAGACACCAAAGGGAAAGAAATACAAACATTAAGCGACCAGATCATAATGGAAACCTAAACAAAGGAAGGCCATAAGGACAGTTACTTTCCCACAAAACGGCCATATGACCATCCAAAATTAAAAGACACAAGTGATACACACAGTAAGCAACAAACAACAACATAAATAAATCGCCACAGAAGAGCCGCCTTGGAACGGTCAGGGGAAGATTTCCACCGGGGGGCTTAAATCGATTTTACGTGACCACAATCCTCGCCCTTACTTCCGTCGCGATTTAGACAAATAATTTGTTCAGTCCGCATGAAGGCCTCCTAACTCATCAGTGCAACATCTCCGTGAACACAAAAATCAAAGAACCACAGAGGTGAGACAACGGTGAGGACTCGACAGCAAGAAACCACTGAAATGCTGGAGCAAAAGTAAACCAACAGTTAGACTCCGATGAGTAGACTGGAATGTCTTCAATTGGAATCTCCAGGACGATGTATGGCAACTCCTCCCATTCATCTGCAATTTCGGTCTTGCCTTTTAGACCAAGAGCTCTAATCAAGACTCTGTCTCCAACCTCTATCTTACTTTCTCGCACTTTCTGATCGTAGTAGATTTTGCGGCGTTTAGTCTGACGTTCTGCTTCCTCTGAAGCCTTTTTATAGGCAAAAGCAAGACGTGACTGAATCTTTGTTGCATATTCAGCCTGACTTCTACTACTCTCAGAAGGTGGATCAAGTCCAATGATGATGATGATTTCGTGTTTAACGACGCGTCAACCCTCTTGGTGGGTCATAAGCGTCAGTCGGTTAATGGTTAAACGGCATGAATAATTATGATGATATTAAAAGTAACAAGTCAGAATGATAATGTATAAAAATCTGAAACAGTTAAATCTTATGAAAAAGACCAATTTCTTTTAAGAATAAAATAATGTTATCAACAGGTACATCTCGAAACAGTTGTTGCAAAGTGTCAGCTTTGAAATATAAAATACGTGAGGGTGAAAAGTCAACACAGTCAATTAAGATATGTTTCACAGTGAATGGCTGATCACAACCTACACAAGAAGGCTGATCATCACCATTAAAAATATAAGAATGAGTAACTCTAGTATGGCCGATGCGCAGTCGTGTTAATACTACGTCCTCTTTTCTGGAAAACTGTGGAGGAGAGCATTTTGTACTAACGACAGGTTTAATGGCATGGAGTTTGTTTTTTATTGCACGGTCCCATTCGCCTTGCCATTCCGACAAGATGTATCTATTGATAAATGGTTTAAAATTATTAAAAGGAATTTTAAAAACAGATGGATCAAGATTGAGCGATTCCTTTGCTTTCTTGTCAGCATATTCATTGCCCACAATGCCAATATGGCTCGGAAGCCAACAAAACAAGATTTGGTGTGTTTTAGAAATTTCATGATGTTTTTCGATCAATTTTTGAATTTGAGGATTTTTAGATGATGAATGGTCTAAAGCCTTAAGCACAGAAAGTGAATCAGAAAATATAATTGCTTTTTGAATTGTTGAAGAACTGATAAAATCTAAAGCTAGGTCTATTGCTTTGGCTTCAGCTGTAAAAATAGATGAACCATCTGGAAGGCGCATGGTTTTGTGCGTATCTTTAGAAACATACGCACAACCAACTTTATCTCCTTCTTTGGAACCATCAGTATAGACTTGCTGGTAATCATCGTAACGTGATTGCAGTACCTGAAAGTTTTGTTTGAGAAGTATCGGATTTGATTCGGATTTTTTGCCATCATGTAAGTCGAACAGAATAGAAGGTTGTTTAATACACCAAGATGGAACTTCGGCGGTTTCATGTTTTTGAATATTTTTAAGGTCGATACCTGAATTTTCCAGCAGTGGTAAAATACGTAATCCAAAAGGTTTAATTGCTGTGGGTTTAGTTTCATACCTATCTACAAATTGAGGTCGAAATGAAATTTTGGATGCCGGGTTAGATGGATTTGCAGCAAGTCTAATAGCATACTGAAGAGAAAGTTTCTCTCTGCGCGAGGTCAAAGATGGTTCACCTGCTTCTACATAAAGGCTTAATACGGGAGAAGTACGGAAGGCTCCCATGGCCAGACGAAGGCCTTGGTGATGGATAGTATCCAAGGATTTTAAATAGGACTTTCTGGCAGAACCATAAACAACAGACCCATAATCTAATTTAGATCTTATTAAAGACCGGTAAAGATGTAATAAAGTATACCGATCTGCTCCCCAACTTGTATGGGCTAAAACTTTCAAAAGATTCAAAGCTTTTAAGCATTTCGCTTTAAGATATTTAATATGGGGAATAAAAGATAACTTTTGATCAAATATGACCCCAAGAAATTTGGCTTCTTCAACAACAGGAATTTGTGATCCGTATAAAAACAGGGAAGGATGTTCGTGTTTCTTCCGTAGTTTACAAAAGTGAACACACTGCGTTTTCGACTTGGAGAACTTGAAACCATTTTTATCAGTCCATTCTTCTATTCTTTTTAAATTTTGTTGTAACTTTCGTTCAATTGTTTTCATATTTTTTGAACGGTAACATATACAAAAATCATCAACATACAATGAACAATCAGTTTTGTCGTCCAAACATTGTACAATATTGTTTATTTTGATGTTAAATAGCGTAGTTGAAAGAATACTACCCTGTGGGACACCCTGTTCTTGATCATAGAAATCTGACACGGTAGACTCCACACGCACCTGAAACATGCGCTCCCCTAAAAAGCTTTCAATAAAACTGGGAAGTTTTCCTCTTAAGCCAATGTTATGTAGATCTTTCAATATTCCATAACGCCATGTTGTATCATATGCTTTCTCCAAGTCGAAAAAGACAGCTACTACGTGTTCTTTGTTAATAAAAGCATCTCGTATAAATGTTTCTAGTCTTATTAAATTGTCATTGGTACTACGTTCCGAACGAAAGCCCGATTGATATTCTGAAATGAGGTTGTTGGACTCTAAGTACCAGACTAATCTCTTGTTTATCATTCTCTCCAATGTTTTACACAAACAACTTGTCAAAGCTATCGGACGATAATTTGTAGGTTCTGCATGATCTTTCCCTGGTTTCGGAATTGGTACAACTGTAGCTACACGCCAGCTCTCAGGACATACCCCCGTTTCCAAAATATTATTAAAGATATCTAAAAGTGTTGTAAGAGAACTTTTTGGCAGATGCTTAAGCATCTGATAATGAATTTCATCGGGGCCGGTTGCCGTATCATGTGATTTTTCAATGGCTTCAACGAGTTCGGATAAGTTAAAAGGTTTGTTGTATTCTTCGTGATTAAGTGATTTAAAGTTTAGATTTCTTTTCTCTTGGTCCTTTTTGAAATTTCTAAAAGTGTCAGAATAATTACGCGATGATGAATTTCTCAAGAATGTGTGCCCAAGAGTATCTGAAATATCTTTTTTTGTTGAAGCTATTGTGTCAAATTCAGTATTTAAATGTGTAAAACTAGAAGACTTTGTTTTTCCTGAAATTTTTCGTACCATATCCCAAACCTTTTTAATGGGGGTTTTATAGTTCAATTTGGAGACATATTCTCTCCATGACTTTCGTTTGGAAGCTCGGATTGTTCGCCGAGCTTTAGCTCTAAAAACTTTTACGTCGTTGAGCTTTTCTGAAGTGGGATTTTTGCAGAACTTATTTAGAGCCTGTTTACGCTTTTTAATAGCTTCTTTACAGTCATTATTAAACCAAGGCTTGCTTTTCTTAGTATTTGTGGAGGTCTTTGGAATGCATTGTTCTGATATGTTAATAAGTGTATCTGTGAAATCAGAAACAATGTCGGATGATTCATGAAAATGATCAATTGATAACTCTTCTTCACATAAATTATGGAATAATTCCCAGTCGGCTTTATTCATTTTCCATTTCTGGTTACAGTCCTCATCTGGTTCGTTTACGCTCTCAATTATAACAGGGAAGTGATCACTTCCGCACTGATCATCATGAACAGACCAGTCATAGTCCAAGAAGAGAGATGGGTGACACAAAGAGAGATCTAAAGAAGACAAATGACCTGTCGCTGGGTGAAGGTAAGTATAAGATTTATCATTCATCAAGCAAAGATCGCTCTTTGCAATAAAATCTTCAACAAGTGCTCCTCTGTTATTGATATCTTTACAGCCCCATAGAATATTGTGACCATTGAAGTCGCCAACTAAAAGATATGGGGATGGAAGCTGACTCAGCAATGAGTCAAGATGTTCGGGCTTTAAAGAAAATGAGGGTGGAATATATAAAGAGCATATTGTAGTTTCTTTATCCAGAGAAACCGATACTGCTACAGCTTGTAGGTCTGTTTTTAATTTGATCTCACTTTGTGGTAAACATGATTTAACAAGAATTGGACTGCCACCAGATGGTTTGTTACCATCAGAATAGATATAGTTGTATGTATTGAAACCCCTGACATCAATGTTGTCATCAGTTTTTAAAAAGGTTTCTTGCAAACAAAAAACCGATGGGTTTAATAACGAAATAAGTAATAAGAGTTCATTATAATTTGATTTAAGACCTCGACAATTCCATTGTATTATTTTGTGTTTTAAATCCATTTTATGAAGAGATTAAGACTAGAAACTATATTGGAGCTGCAATTGGTGATATAGATCTGCTACCACCAGCTCGTGGTGTTGCTGACCTCGATCTATTATTGCCGCTTGGTGATGATGGAGTTTCAAACTCCATATCACTGTCACTCAAAGATCCGAATCTGTTCTGGAATTTTATATTGTCTCTTTCCATTTTACGTTGTCTCTCTGTTTGTTTTTGAGACAAGTGTTGTTTCTTCGGATCTTCTGATCCCTTATTAGTTCGACCTAAGTCGAGTTTCTCTTTTGCATGCGGCGCTGGCTTCGGTACGGTCGCTGTCGACCGATCCGAAGCAACCTGGATTGCGCCATTTGATAAACTGGTTGAACTTTGTGGTGCTGGAGTGGATTTACTCCACGCACCAGATTTTTTCAGTTCAGCTATGTATGATTCAGCAGTCTGTGTTTCGGAGCTGGAAACTTTTACACCAGCACCCTTTGTGATGCTGGCGTAACTGGTGGTTGGTGTTGTGTATCGCTCATCAACAATTTTCCGCGCTTCAGGGAATGTTATCCCCCTTTGGTATTTGACAGTGAGTATTTCTTTTTCTTTTTTCCATGCCGGACAATCTCGAGAGAAAACAGCATGCTTGCCACCACAATTGACGCATTTGGGTTCATTTTTGCAGTTTTGATGGTTATCGACATGTTTTTCCTCACCACAGTTTGGACAGAGTTGTTTCTTCTGACATCTGCTTTCGTGGTGACCAAAAACCTGACAATGATAACATCTGAGAGGGTTTGGTATATACACCTCTACGTTAACAGATAGATATGCAACTTTTATTTTCTTGGGCAGAACTGGTGTATTAAATGCCAACACGTAGGTACTTGTTGGCTTTAATACACCACTTCTACGAACTTGGATGTTACGTACACCAATGACGCCTTCATCTCTTAAATTCTCAACAATCTCGGCATCGTTGCACGGACGTAGCTCTGGGCTGCGGATGACACCTTTACATGAATTGAGTGTTTTGTGCAACGATACTTTGACGTTGAGATCAAAGAGCTTTGTGGTACCAAGCAGGTTTTTGACCTGCTGCTCTCTCTCTCGACTTCCAAGAGGAGATCACCTGACTTCAGTTTTTTTATACTTTTTGGATGTCCGGCAATGGACACTAAACTCTTTTCGATAACAAAGGGTGATAAATCTGACACCGTACGTGTATCATCACGTGATGTCATCACCAAGAAGCGTGGAAAAGTGTTGAGCTTTGGAGTTTCAACTTGCTGACTTGACTGCTGACTTGACTGCTGACTTGACTGCTGACTTGACTTCTGACTGGGTTCATCCGTTTCGGATGAATCCTCGTCTTTTTTACGTTTAGCTGCGTTGCGGTTATGTTTTTTTCCATGAGGCATAAGGAAAAAATTCTAGTTTCGTCCCAAGTGCTCTCCGCCCTCCGTGGAGCCCTACAAGGGAACACCATAATGGAGTGGTTATCCAACTCGCAGGTGTTAGAGATACACGTGAGATATACTCGCATAAACAAAATGCCTACACGATTGATCCGTTTAGCCACCGCCTTCTAGAGATAAAAAGACAGAAAAGGGTAAGGTAAATGGGCATATGGTTGGTATCAGGAAAGATACAAAAAGAGTTGAAGAGAAAGCAAAGCGGTATCTCTAGGGCTCGGCGCGACCAGCCGATTGACCGTGCCGGACCGCACGGCCACCCGTCTACACCGAAAAGCCAGGCCAAAGAGGCGTGTTGGGTACCTGAAGCACCGCCATCTCAGGTAACCCTCAACCTCCAGGATCCCTTCTTCCGGCTTACAGGACGCCACCCACGGCAAACGGGTGGTACTTCCTTTAGCTCTTCCCAGTGGGCACAAAGACCACAGCGGCAATGTGCCCAGTGGGAATTGAGCCCCCAGGGCCACGGCAAGGCAGGAAGTCTAATACCTGGGGGGGATCAAGTCCAAGGAAGGCATCTAAAGAAAGTCTAGGATGGCGACCGAACATAAGGTAGAACGGCAAAAATCCAGTCGTATCATGGCGTGTTGCATTATACGCATGCAGAAGCGGCAACACATATGATTTCCAGTCAGACTTCCAAGCAGGATCCAGAGTCCCCAGCATCTGCAAAATGGTCTGGTTGAAGTGCTCGGCTTGGCCATTCCCCATAGGGTGATATGGTGTTGTCCGAGACTTCTTTATTCCAGCTACCTTACACAGATGTCTGATAACCCTGGACTCAAAGTTTTGTGCTTTGTCGCTATGAAGTCTGGCTGGGAATCGAAAGTGTGCAAAGAAGTGATCGAAAAGGACTCTCGCCGTTGTCCGTGCTGTCTGGTTTCCGGTTGGAACTGCTGAGGCATAACGTGTGAAGTGATCGGTGATGACCAGTATGTGCTCATAACGGCCTTTAGACTGTTCCAACGACAAAAAGTCAATACATACAAGTTCCATGGGTGCACTTGATGTAATACTGACTAATTCTGCCGCCGGGACAGGGCGCGTTTTCTGTCGCACACACCGGCCACACCGCCGCACTCTCTCGCCGATATCCGCATCCATCCCAAGCCAGAAAAACCGCATTTTGATGAGCCAAGACGTTCGGTCGCGACCCTGATGACCTTTTTCGTCATGAAGGGCGTTGAACACGATCTTTGTTATTGCTGACGGAACAATGAGCTGATCATACTGTTGTCCGTCGATGGTTGTTGTTCGGTACAACACTTGGTCCTTCAGTTTCAACTTACTCCACTCACGAAGGTACCTTTTTACATCAGCCGGTTCTTTCTGAGCTGCTTTCTTAGTTGGCTTCTGACCACTCGTGAAAAGGACTTTCACTCTGGAAATGACCGCATCTCCCTCCTGACCTTTGTTCCAGTCCGTGGAATTTAATTGCACGCCGGTGGGTCAGGCCTCAGATTCTATGACGGCTCCAACGTAAAGGCTTATTGAGAATTAGAGAGATAATGTCGGTTGGTGCCTGATGCTCTGTCTCTGGTCGGGCTCATCGGAGTCTAACCGTTGGTTTTCTTTTGCTCCAGCATTTCAGTGGTTTCTTGCTGTCGAGTCCTCACCGTTGTCTCACCTCTGTGGTTCTTTGATTTTTGTGTTCACGGAGATGTTGCATTGATGAGTTAGGAGGCCTTCATGCGGACTTAACAAATTATTTGTCTAAATCGCGACGGAAGTAAGGGCGAGGATTGTGGCCACGTAAAATCGATTTAAGCCCCCCAGTGGAAATCTTCCACTGACCGTTCCAAGGCGGCTCTTCTGTGGCGATTTATTTATGTTGCTGTTTGTTACTTACTGTGTGTATCACTTATGTCTTTTTATTTTTGGATGGCCCTATGGCCATTTTGTGGGAAAGTAACTGTCCTTATTGCCTTCCTTTGTTTAGGTTTCCATTGTGGTCTGGTCGCTTGGTGTTTGTATTTCTTTCCCTTTGGTGTCTTTTATGGGTGGAGTAAGTTAATTGTATCAATTCCTGATCTTTGTTTTACTTCTACTTTAAGATCATCAGTTGGCGTTGCAGCTGTAGGTACAACCTGTGGCATAGACCTACATACCACCAGACTGTCAACAAGTGGTAGTTCATCTCTGCCATTTTGTGAAAAATTCAAAATGACCTTCAGAACTTCTGGATACATCACTTGTTGATCTTGGCTTTCGTACAAACGCGATAAGCCGTCGGCGTCTTGATTGTGTTTGCCACTCCTGTATGTCAAACTGAAGTTATAGTTTGACAGAGCAGCAACCCAACGATGCCCAGTTGCATCCAATTTAGCCGTCGTCAAAACATACGTCAGAGGGTTGTTATCAGTAACCACCTGAAAAAACGTCCCATAAAGGTATTCATGAAATTTATCCGTACTAGCCCATTTAAGAGCTAGAAATTCAAGTTTATGGACCGGATAATTTCTTTCAGATGGTTTCAAACTCCTACTGGCGTATGCTATGACACGATCGACGCCGTCCTGTTGTTGATACAGGATAGCTCCAAGACCGCTACAAGACGCATCGATGTTCAATTTGAATGGCCTTCGGTAATCAGCAAAAGCATGATGCTGGACTATCGTCTCAAAAGCTCTCTGCCGATCCTCACCCCACTCGAAAGGCGCCTTTCTGCGGTTGAGCTTCTTGGTGGAATTTCCAACTAAGAGGTCAATGAGTGGTCGAACTATCCGAGCAAAACCCTTCACGAACATGTTACGAGATGGAATAGGAAACCTCTCTGGTGCTTATGCACATCTAAATTATTTTAGTAGATATATGGTAGGGCGGTGCGAGTGAAATATTTTAGGTGAAATATGGTACGCAAACTGTGCGGCTCCATGAACAAGTCATGCACATATCATACGATGTATGCATGAGTGGTTTATAGAGAGCTGTTTTTACAATACAGGGGGCCGCTAAAAGGCCGAGTCCTATAGAATTTGCCTAAAAATCGCCAACCGCCAAATTGTGCCATATATGATTTTTATTCCCGTCACGTGTTGTGTGGGTGTTCGTTTTGACAGGAGTCATGTCATTGATTATAGGGTCGTTTCATCAATTTTTCCTATGGGAAATATACTATTTGAACGCAAATCCATTATCTACTCGATTTTTGCTATCTGGCTTTGTTTGTGGCCGATATCTCCACCTCGCCACGAATTGAGCAAGGTAATAAGAGTAGGCATGATTTTCCGGTAGTATTCATAGATATATAAACCCTGAAAAAAGCGGACACTTTAGCAGCAGGTCAAGTTGTAAGAGTGAACACAACATTGTGACGGGGAAATAGAAAGTATATTGAAAGGCACAACAATGTGTGACCTGCTGCTCCCTGCTTCATAGCAGCAGGTACTGGTACGACGCTAGGCGTTAGGGTCCAGCAAGGGCGGACAGACCGCCGTAATCAGCGCCTACCAGGATAGAAGCAGAATCTTCTAAATCATTGTTCGTTGTAAACAAATGTGAGACCATGGAAGAGGTCAACTTACCTGCAGGTTATTTGGACGATCACTAAACCCCTGATCGGCAAACGTGATCGCTAAACCTAGGATTATCAACTATGTTGATAGACTAGTTCTACTAGTTCGCGAGAGGAAGTTTCACGCGAGTGGGGGATTCACCCTAAGTTATAATCTGGCCAGTCGCGTCTTGTGTTATTTCTTTTTTTGTTTTTGTTGTTGTTTTTGTTGTTTGCTTCTGTAGGTATTCACGTCACCCGTTCCGAGCACAGAACAGTGTTTTGCCTTCGGAGCGGACGTCGTGAGTTGGCTACAGAAGCAACAAATTGTGATGTTTTGTGTTAGTAAGTGTTGTATGTAGATACTGTAAATAATTCATGTCATTCATTTAACATCTTTCTTGTGCCTTACCCCACAGCTGCCCGTACACCTGTCAGAGATCACGCTCGGTTGTCTTGTCAGCATGGGGGTTTGCGGGACGCCGTAAACCCACATGTAACATTTGGTGTCAGAAGTGGGATTTGATCTCTGGCTGGTGTTCCCGGCTGTGGAACAGCACATTGATACTCTGAATCATCAACTTTAAAAAAAAAAATGCATTGACAGCCACATTTAGAAATTAACTTTAATCTTCCTTCCTGCGTTGATGAAGTGCGAAACCCATGTATTCAACTGAATGGATACTGACAAGTCGATAATTTCTGAGCAGGAAGGCAAGGCAAACCCCACTTTTTCTTGGTAACGAAAAATTTAAGTAAACCCCACTTAATTGTGTTACCTGACATTCTACTAAGTTAAATTGGAGCTACTAATTGATCTTACCCACACATGGTTCTGACGTAGTGACGTTAACAATTTACTGACGTTGACATAACGGTAGCGTTAATATTTACGCTGTGGCTTGAGGTTAGGTATGACGTAATAGAAACATTAATGATGACTTGTTATGATCGGAGTTTTGTAATGTGATGAAACTTCGGATTGTAGCATTTTACTGTAAACGTCGTCAGTTTATGACGTCATATTAGACTACCAGTGCGCAACGTCATACTTTGCTGAAAGCATTTGACATTTCAAATCGCGTGTGCTTTAATAACTAACGTTTTAGTTAGATTAACGCGTGTAACACATATCTTAACGTTTTAGTTAAGCCCATTCAATCATCACTGATTATAACTGATCAGTTTATAGTGGTTTTGACAGTAACGTGAGATTTACGTTATCAATAATGGAGCGTTTAATGCAAATGGGAAAGGACTTAGGTTATGAGGGGAAGGAGTTACAAGGTTTTGTTAAAGAGCAGCAGGATATTGAGCGGGCAGAAAGGCAAGAGCAAAGGGATTTAGAAAGGTTAAGGTCTGAAGAAAAGGAAAAGGAAAGGGCAGAAAAAGAAAAGGAAAGGGCAGAAAAAGAAAAGGAAAGGGCACATGAACTAGCTAAGTTAGAAGTAGAAGCAAAGGAAAAGGAAAGGGTACATGAACTTGAAATGGCACGCATTAAGACTGAAAGGGAGGCAAAAGAGATTAGTGAGGCCCATTTAGAACAAATAAAACATGGGTTTGAGCTACAGCACCAAGAATTAAGGAATCAGTTAGAAATGCAGAGAGCGAAGCTCGAGCTAGAATTTGAAAGGCAAAAAGCTGAGAAGGTGGCTCATGCCCGGGATCCTAAGTTACCTTATTTTGAAGAGGGTAAAGATAAAATGGATAGTTATTTATCTAGGTTTGAGAAATATGCTACGGCTAATAAATGGGATAAGAGTGTTTGGGCCGCGTATTTAAGTGCATTGCTCAAAGGGCGCGCACTTGATGTATATGACCGGTTGTCAAATGAGGATGCGGCGGATTATGAAAAGTTAAAGGACGCTTTATTAAGGAATTTTGACATGACAGAGCGCGGATTTAGGAAGCAGTTTCGTTATAGTAGGCCCGAGAAATCAGAAACGTTCATACAGTTCAGTAGTAGACTGAGAAGTTATTTAGAAAAATGGCTTAATATGGCAAAGATAGAAAAATCTTTTCCGGCTGTCTGTGATTTCATGGCAAGGGATCAGTTCCTGGAGTCATGTAATAGAGAACTGTATGTACATCTGAAGCCAAAACAGTTTGGTAATTTAGATGAAATGGCTAGGGAGGCAGATTTGTTTGCAGAAGCGCGCGGGGGCGTATATAGTTGCATTAATAAGGGGCAACGCGATAATAGAGGCGCAGCGCAGGGTAAACAGGACAAAGTTGACTCGAACAAACCGAGTGGTAGACCGGATATCAAGTGTAGCATATGCGGTAAGGGGCATTTAACAATTAAATGTTTTAAGAACCCCGACAGGAAACAATTGTATAGCGCAGAGGTAGGAGCAACTGGAGTTGGGGATAGCGGTGTTAAGGAAAATTTTAACACGCGCGTAGAGGCTCAAGGTTCTCAGGTTAAGAATGAGAATACGCAGAATGTAGGTCGTGGTTATACACGTGGTCGTGGTAATTTTAGAGGGTCTTTTCGCGGACGCGGTAAGAATAATAGCACACCACGTGGCGCAGCACACCAAGTTAGTTTTGTCAAACGGAAGTAACTAGGAAAGGTGATGAGATTGGAAGTATTTTTGAAAATAAGGTTGGTGATCCTTTGATTTCGGATAGGGAGGAGTGTAGTAAGGAAACTAGGGAAGGTGTCTGTTACTTCTTAAAGGCAAGGTTACCGACGGCACAAGGATTGGTTAATAATAAAAAGGTGGTTGTATTAAGAGATACTGGGTGTACAGGCTGTGTCGTTCGGAGAAGTTTGGTTTCGGATAGTCAGTTAATAGGGAAGGAATCAAATGTTACGTTGATTGATGAATCCACACAAAGGTATCCTTTGGCAATGATTGACATTGATTGTCCTTTTTTTCACTGGGAAAACTGAAGCTTTGTGTATGGATGATACGTTGTACGATTTGGTTATCGGTAACATTGATGGATCAAAACTTCCTGATATGTCTCATTTCTCAGCCGCGGCTGTAACTAGGTCTCAAACTAGGCAGGATGAGAAGCCTTACAGAAAACTTAAGGTTCCCGATCAGATCATTAACGATGACAAGGAGGCTTTCAAGCAAGCTCAGGTTGATGATCCAACTTTGGAAAACATCAGGAAAAGGGTTGTATCTGGGAACAAGACTGTGAGTCGTGGTTTAAACCGAGGTGAAACTAGGTTTATTGAGAAAAAAGGTTTGGCATATAGGGAGTTCACCAAGGGTAACAAAGTCTCTTTCCAACTTGTGGTCCCTCAAAGTTTCCGAGGAAAGGTGTTGAAACTGGCTCATGAAACGCTTATGTCTGGACATATGGGTATTAGGAAGACATTGGATAGAGTTGTAACTGAGTTTTACTGGCCCGGTATTTGCGGTGATGTCGCTAGATTTTGTAAATCTTGTGATATTTGTCAGAGAACTATTCAGAAAGGTCGGGTCACTAAAGTACCTCTAGGAAAAATGCCATTGATTGATACGCCATTTAAGAGGGTGGCAGTGGACATAGTTGGTCCAATTGAGCCTCGATCTGATAGGAAATCTCGGTATATTTTAACCATGATAGATTATGCGACAAGGTATCCAGAGGCGATAGCTTTACCGAGTATTGAGACGGAACGTGTCGCGGAAGCGCTTATTGAAATGTTTAGTAGGGTTGGCATTCCTGATGAAATGTTGACTGATTGTGGATCACAGTTTACTGCTGAGGTAATGAAGGAAGTCAGCAGACTTCTTTCTCTTCAACAGTTAACGTGTAGTCCGAGACACCCAATTTGCAACGGACTGAAGCGTTTCCACGCTACGTTAAAGCAGATGTTACGTCGCATGTGTGCTGAACGTCCAAAAGATTGGGATAAATATCTTCCAGCTTTATTATTTGCGGTAAGGGAAGTCCCACAAGAGTCTTTAGGATACTCCACTTTTGAGTTGTTATATGGACGTAACGTCAGAGGTCCAATGGCAATATTAAGAGAATTATGGGCTGAAGAGGTACGCGATGAGCAAGTTCTTTCGACGTATCAATACGTTATTGAGCTTAGGGAACGGTTAGAGCAGACATGCAAATTAGCGCGTGATAATTTAAAGAAGGTTCAGATTAAGCAGAAAGCTTATTATGATAAAGGCGCGAGGTCGCGTAAATTTGACGTCGGCGACAAAGTACTGTTGTTACTACCGACAGACAGTAATAAATTATTGCTTCAATGGAAAGGTCCTTATGAAGTGGTTGAGGTAGTGAACAGAATGGATTATAAGATTGACGTCAATGGAAATGTTAACACATATCACGCTAATATACTGAAACAGTATGTTGAGCGTCAGACTGTGACGTCCCATTGTCTGATCTCTAAACCTATTATGTCGACAGACAGTCATGACAGAAATGACGTCGACGAGTCTTCATTTGAAGACAGCAGTTTTGAAACTGCAGAGCAACCCGAAAGTGACGGTGACGTTAGCGTCCCACACACACTAACGTCAGAGGAGAGTGAGGAGACAGAAGGGCTGAGAGAACAGCGCCTTGCAGGACTGACATGTCAGACAGACCAAATTATATGTACCACATTTATGTCAGAACCTGTGAAATCAATCAAATCTGTTAAGCCAGCAAGGCCACCTCCAGTGAGATTAAAACGATATCCGTTTTCTAACAAACAACAGAGTGTCAGGGGAACAGGAAAATTCTGGGGCAATCCACCGTAGCTTATTAGCTAATTTTACGTAAGAAAATTTGGGGGCAGACTACCTTAGTAGGTAATTCTTCGCACGGTTGTTGTGTAAATAGCTGTCTTGTTTAGATAGGTTCATCCTATTCCATCTCTATACACAAAGAAAAAACATTTTTGATTGTTTTTTCTCCAAAAGGGGAAACCTTTGTTACGAGATGGAATAGGAAACCTGTCTGGTGCTTATGCACATCTAAATTATTTTAGTAGATATATGGTAGGGCGGTGCGAGTGAAATATTTTAGGTGAAATATGGTACGCAAACTGTGCGGCTCCATGAACAAGTCATGCACATATCATACGATGTATGCATGAGTGGTTTATAGAGAGCTGTTTTTACAATACAGGGGGCCGCTAAAAGGCCGAGTCCTATAGAATTTGCCTAAAAATCGCCAACCGCCAAATTGTGCCATATATGATTTTTATTCCCGTCACGTGTTGTGTGGGTGTTCGTTTTGACAGGAGTCATGTCATTGATTATAGGGTCGTTTCATCAATTTTTCCTATGGGAAATATACTATTTGAACTCAAATCCATTATCTACTCGATTTTTGCTATCTGGCTTTGTTTGTGGCCGATATCTCCACCTCGCCACGAATTGAGCAAGGTAATAAGAGTAGGCATGATTTTCCGGTAGTATTCATAGATATATAAACCCTGAAAAAAGCGGACACTTTAGCAGCAGGTCAAGTTGTAAGAGTGAACACAACATTGTGACGGGGAAATAGAAAGTATATTGAAAGGCACAACAATGTGTGACCTGCTGCTCCCTGCTTCATAGCAGCAGGTACTGGTACGACGCTAGGCGTTAGGGTCCAGCAAGGGCGGACAGACCGCCGTAATCAGCGCCTACCAGGATAGAAGCAGAATCTTCTAAATCATTGTTCGTTGTAAACAAATGTGAGACCATGGAAGAGGTCAACTTACCTGCAGGTTATTTGGACGATCACTAAACCCCTGATCGGCAAACGTGATCGCTAAACCTAGGATTATCAACTTTGTTGATAGACTAGTTCTACTAGTTCGCGAGAGGAAGTTTCACGCGAGTGGGGGATTCACCCTAAGTTATAATCTGGCCAGTCGCGTCTTGTGTTATTTCTTTTTTTGTTTTTGTTGTTGTTTTTGTTGTTTGCTTCTGTAGGTATTCACGTCACCCGTTCCGAGCACAGAACAGTGTTTTGCCTTCGGAGCGGACGTCGTGAGTTGGCTACAGAAGCAACAAATTGTGATGTTTTGTGTTAGTAAGTGTTGTATGTAGATACTGTAAATAATTCATGTCATTCATTTAACATCTTTCTTGTGCCTTACCCCACAGCTGCCCGTACACCTGTCAGAGATCACGCTCGGTTGTCTTGTCAGCATGGGGGTTTGCGGGACGCCGTAAACCCACATGTAACAGAACCGCCTATAATACCCCGCGAATCCTAAAAAACTTTCTGACATCCTTGATGCTCTTCGGGGCCGGCCAGTCTTTGAGAACCTTTATCTTTTCAGGATCTGTCTTGATACCATCCTCAGAGACAACATGCCCAAGGTAAGTCACGCTTGCTCTGAAAAACTCACACTTGCAGGCCTTCAACTTGAGGTTGTATTGATGAAGCCTCTGAAAAACAGCCTCAAGACGATCTAGATGGCTCTCAAATGTGTCAGAAAATATTATGATGTCGTCGAGATATATAAGGCAGTATCGCAGATTGAGGTCACCCATGGCTCTTTTCATCAGCCTTTGAAATGTTGCCGGTGCATTGCAGAGGCCAAAGGGCATTCTATTACACTCAAAGAAGCCAAGATTGCCTACTTGGAATGCCGTTTTATGTTTGTCTTCTTCTTTGAGCTCCACCTGCCAGTAGCCGGCCTTTAAATCCAGTTTAGTGAAAAACTGGGAGCCTACCAACAAGTGGAGTGAGTCCTCTATTCTACGGATCGCATATGCATCCTTTATCGTACGCAAGTTGAGTTTACGGAAGTCTATTCAAAGACGAATAGTTCCATCCTTCTTACGTACGACAACGAAATTCGAAGAATAAGGACTCTGAGAAGGTCTGATAGCCCCTGCTTGCAACATCTCAGAAATATGCTCGCGGACCTCCTCAAATAAGGCTGGTGAAATTCTGCGAAATGGTTCTTTGAAAGGTGTTTCCTCGGATAGGTTAATTTCATGCCGCACTAAGTCAGTATGGCCGAGATCCATTGGTCCCTTTGAGAACACTGTCTGCCATTTCTTGAAAATTTGTTTTGCGTGATCCTTCTGCTCTTCGCTGATGATGGAATCTGTTAGATCAACGCCTATATCAGACAGCTTAAAAGACTCCTGGTCTTTCTCATCAGTGGTATCAACTGTCTGCTGATTAGTTGAAGCAGTCTCCGACTCTTCCGTTACAGGATTGCAGGATCGCAGGACTTTAACTTCCTGCAACTGACAAAGCTCTGCTTTGGGTGGAATCGTCAAAATCTTCGCCGACATATTAAAGATTTTGACAGGCACTCTTGCATTCCTCCGAGCCTTGTTAACAGCAACCACCCGAGGGCAAACCCCTATCTTGGATGATGCATTATCAGCATAATTGCTGAATTAACTTCCTTGCTCTTTCTAACAAAACCAGACACCATCTTCACCTCAAAAGGCTGGAGGGTGATGCTGGTTTTGTTTGTTGATCTAACAGACCCAACAAGTCCACTTTGATGGGAAACAAAAGCAGTTTTCCATTCAGTCGGAACATTATCCTGATCATGACAAATCGTCTCATACTGTCGTATGACGTTTGTACCAATGACAATCGGGACCTCTGCATGATATTCTGTGGTAGGTACAACCAATGCCAGAGCATCAATTTCCTTTTCAGGAAGAAATGAAGCCTCTACAGTGACTACAATGCACTTCAGGTAAGGTATGGACCTACCATCAGGACCTTTGAATACCAGGTCTTCTACATTGGCTGTCGACGGTTGAGGATAAAGTGACCTATAGAAATCGTCTGAAACAGTAGTCACTTGTGATCCACTATCAAGCAATGCTTTTGTTTCAACCCCGCAAAATGAAATTGTTGACTCATAAGCCTTTCCTATAAGCTTCGGAATGGCTCTTTCTTCAGGGCTCTTTCTACTTTCGCCTTCCGTCTGCCCTGCGACGTAGACGTCGGTCAGTTTAAAGACTTTTTTTCCTCTTCCTGCTTTGTGTCACCTGTTTCCTTTCTTTCAGTATTCTGTGGTTCTTTTGTCCTGTCATCTGGTCTTCTGTTGCCTCTTCCTCAGCCTCCTCGAGGTCTCCAATTTCTTCTTTGCTAACCTATTTTAACTGTTGTATGTCCCTGTCCATTCGGGTCATATTTTCTGAAATGGATTTCAGTAACTTCAATTGATCAACCATTTCGGTAACCTGTGGCTGATGAAATGCTTTCGGTCGGCTTTCTTTCTGTTTTCTTGCATTCTGATTTCGAGCTAAGCTCTCCTGCATTTCATACTCCTCCGCTCTAACTTTTCTCTGGAGCTTTTCAAAACTACAATCTGATTGGTGATAAATTTTTGTTGCATTCTTCAAATTCTGATCATAAAGTGATCTCCAAAATTTATCTCGTAACATTTGATCTTTCTTCTCTTCTGCAACATGTCCTTTCTCGATTGCTCTTTGCAATATCTGCTCTAATCTGAGCCCACAATCAGTCACTGATTCACTATCTTCTTGGTGAACAGTATAAAACTCTTGTGATACTGCCTTGCCACTAGCCAGATTGCCAAAAACACTTTCCAGCCTATCCGCTATATCTTCTGCTTTCGCACCTGACTTTAAAGTAAGAAGCACAGATCTGGCTTGTCCTCTTAACGATTTCCATATCGCTTGTACTATTGAAATGTCTGAATAGACTTCCATAGCCATCAGACTCTTAACTTTAAGCTTCCAGACCTCAAAGGTGTTCTCATGCTTTGGGGTAGGTTGGGTTCCAGAGAAAGGACCAACATATGGCTTATGAATGAACCCATCGGATTCTTCATGTTTTGGCTTGGACACAGCAGAATTATTATTGTTTTCTTCTCCGTCTGTATCAGCCTTACCACTACTCACCTTTTCTATGTTTTCTGATTCCATACTAGAAGGAAGCACTATATCTGCTTTCAAATCCTTCTCTTTTCTTGAGGTTTTCTCTGAAGTCATGTCGCTTCCTCTATAAGGCGGTTACTCCCTTACATTTGTGTAAGATGTCGTGTCATCTTTTTCATTTCTATACTGTAGATATTCCTCGTAGTCTGTTTCATTCTTCAGGCTCTGCTTTAGTTCTCTGTCACTTCTTATATATGAAGGACTTCTATCCAGTCTTCCGAGAAAAGGACTTCTATCCAGTCTTCTATCCAGGAGGTAAGGGCGAGGATTGTGGCCACGTAAAATCGATTTAAGCCCCCCAGTGGAAATCTTCCATTGACCGTTCCAAGGCGGCTCTTCTGTGGCGATTTATTTATGTTGTTGTTTGTTACTTACTGTGTGTATCACTTGTGTCTTTTGGTTTTGGATGGCCATATGGCCATTTTGTGGGAAAGTAACTGTCCTTATGGCCTTCCTTTGTTTAGGTTTCCATTATGGTCTGGTCGCTTAATGTTTGTATTTCTTTCCCTTTGGTGTCTTTTATGGGTGGAGAATGTTAATTGTATCAATTCCTGATCTTTGTTTTACTTCTACTTTCTATTGGAAGGACTTCTATCTATTCTTCCTTGGAGAGAGCTTCTGTCAATTCTTCTGTGGAGGGGACTTCTATCCACTCTTCCATTGGCGGGATTTCTATCTATTCTTTCTTGATGGGGACTTCTAGTGATTCGTCTGTGGGTAGGACTTCTGTCCATTCTTCCGTGGAGAGGACTTCTATCTACTCTTCTACTCGTAGGACTTCTATTTATTCTTCCTTGATGAGGACTTCTATCGATTCTTCTATGGGAAGGCAACTCCTTTACTCTAGGACTAGATGCAACATCACAATAATCATACTTTGTACTTTCAGAATATTCATTCAACAAGTTTTGGCAGTGTGTCTCTGTTTTCTCTCCTGGGCAATTCTCTTCTCACCATGTCCTCCTGGAGTTCTTGCTGTATTTTCTCTTTTAACAGCCTTTTGGCTTCCATCTCCTTTCCCTTCCATTGTCTTTCTGCAAGTTCTAACTGTCTTTCTTTTCTTTCTATCTCTTTCTCTTTTTCAAGAGATTCATTCTGTTGAATCAGCAAGTCCGTTTCTAACTTCTTCAGTATCTGTACACTCTCTTCGTACATTTCTCTTTTCATCTTACTCTTCAGAGCCTGTCTTTATCTTTCTTCATTTTCTCGCATCTGTCGTTCAAAAGCAATTCTTCTTTCTTCCATTTCTTTTTCTTTATTGCGGGCCTTTAGCGCTCTTAAACGTAACTGCTGCATCCTTTCTTCCATCCAAATCTTCTCTTCTCCAAGGTATCTTGTTCTTTCATACCAATATTTCTGTCCTCGTCATCTTCTTCTCCTTCATCATCAGAGACTGAAAGGCTTAAGGGGTACTCCTCCTCCTCCTCAAATACAAAGTGATTTCCTCCTATTGTATTGGACTTGGAGGCATACGCGGTTCTTCCCTTTCCTGCTCTTCATCTCTTTCTTGTTCATTTGGCCCATGTGATTTGTCCCTATCACCTTCTTCATCTGCCAACAAGACACCTTGGTCTTCTAGCCGACTTCTTTGTAATCTTCTTCGGACTCTTTCAGCTTCATCTTCTTCCAATCTACTTTCCTCTCTTCTTTGCTGTCTTCTTCTTAATCGCTCTTCTCTTGCATTTGTTGCCATGGCTTAAGTACTGCTATTCTCTGATATGAACTTGTAGTCAAAAGGATTAACCTTTTTGATTTTGTTTACTTCCGAGAAACTTAGTCTCGATAAACATCAAAGATGTTCTTAAAATATGTATATGTGACCAGCCAAAATTCGTGAACGAGTCTGATAAGCTTTAAGCTTCAATTGAAGCTGATGTGGCTTATCAGTCACAACTTATTATCAAGCTGTACAAAGCTTTATTATGTTATTATATTGTAAGCGTTCACGATTGTATTTTCCTAGGTTATAATGCTGAACGCAGGTAACGATATGAGTGTTCACAAATATCTTATCCCGTGGGCTATTTACTTTTTGTAATGTAAGTTCAATGTCACAACCAGAAACAGCACAAAGGTACATTCACTAATATCATGTGAGCGTTCACAATTTTATTTCCTCTCCTGTCGGATGTCTTAATGTTGCGTTCACAGCTGAGATCACAATGAACAACTCACGTTAGTGGAAACACCACATTATAAACCATACGGTAAATCTCATTCACGAATCTCAAAAATGAATGTTCACGAATTTATAAAGATGATTATCTAGAAGGAACAAATTGTATCTGTTCACTATCCACGAAAAAAAAATAATTACTTCATTCTCATAATGTGAGCAACCACATTCATATAATGTTGCTGTTGTGAGATCCCGTGCGTTTTTTTATGCTGTTGTTTTTGCAGAGGTGGCTGTTGTTGTGTTGTGGTTGTGCTACTTCTGTGT
Source organism: Lucinisca nassula (assembly GCA_963580285.1). Taxonomy (NCBI): domain Eukaryota; kingdom Metazoa; phylum Mollusca; class Bivalvia; order Lucinida; family Lucinidae; genus Lucinisca; species Lucinisca nassula. The sequence continues at coordinate 137,557,700 of OY757020.1, forward strand.
GTTGTTGTTGTTGTGTTGTTTTATTGTTGTTGTTGTTGTGTTGTGGTTGTGTTACTTCTGTGTGTTGTTGTTGTTGTTGTTGTTGTCATGTTGTGTTACTTCTGTGTGTGTGTTGTTGTTGTTGTTGTTGTTGAGGTTGTTGTTGTTGTGTTGTGGTTGTGTTACTTCTGTGTGTTGTGGTTGTTGTTGTTGAGGTTGTTGTTGAGGTTGTTGTTGTTGTGTTGTTGTGTTGTGGTTGTGTTACTTCTGCGTGTTGTTGTTGTTGAGGTTGTTTTTGTTGTTGTGTTTGTGTTGTTACTCAACTTCTTTTGGTTAACTATGACCAAGACCGCTCATGAGATGTTTTTGTTCGCTTTGTTTTCGTTCACGAACGTATTATGCAAAACACCAAGTCAGAGCATTAACAGATCTCTTATTCTTCAACTTTTAACTTGGCTTAGTAATGGATTTCATTTGTCTAAGAAATGCTCATATTTTATCTTCTAAATTATATACCACCACTATAGCTGAGCAATATGTTTGTATATACCGCATGTGTGTGTGTTTCATTTGAAACAAATGTGATAAAAAAAATGAAAAGCAAAAAAAAAATATATTAAAAAAAAATGATCCGACTGCGATTCGAACTCACGGTACCTCAGTCGTTACAAGGCCCATGGTGGGCGCCAATGTCACCAGCCAGCCGGTATCTGCTTTGTTTATGCGGGGTGGGGTTCAAGGAATGACGTAACAAGTCTTCAAATGATGATGATGATTTAATGTTGATGACCTAAGTTGTAAGATGGTACCAAGTCGTCACTGCAAAATAATAAAGATACAATAAATATACATGTTATACATGTACATCAGATGAAAGACACAGGTCCTTTCATACTGAACACAAAAAGGCATCTGCATTGTAGTGCACAAAATACTAAGCAAATAAAACAATTTGCTCTGAAGACACAGAACAGCAAGTGACGTCGCATCAACGTCAGCACAACGACGTCGGCGCGACGCCACCCTACTGCCTTAGAGTGAATTGAAAAATACACGTAAGTATTCATAAACGACAAAACAATCGACTTTGAATCCACTCCGTGTCATAGTGACATCGAATCAACGTCGATTAGATACATCGACGTTGATGCGACGTCACCCCAACATCGAAGGGGAGACTGCAGCATACAAACAAGTAACAAATGGCAAAATACTTATTTAAAGAAATGTCACATTAACATTGACATTTCACTTCTTTGAATCAAATAGTTAAAATACATTGAATACTGTCTAACAAAATGTCAAAGAGCCAATCAAAAGATGAACATACTTCAATGGCTCAGAAGCAGTAAAACTATTGTATGGGTAATGAGAAGATGAAAATGAAATGAGAAGCCTTGTATGGGTTAGAACAGTCCCACCGCCGACGGAAGTCCATCTCCGACTCCCATTTACGAGGCTTAATCACACAGACATGGCTCTGACTGTTCTACATTTTATGAAAACAATACTATGATTTACTAACCCGCCAAATAATAAAGATACAATAAATATACATGTTATACATGTACATCAGATGAAAGGCATAAGTCCTTTCATACTGAACACAAAAGGCATCTGCATTGTAGTACACAAAATACCATGCAGATGGATTAACACACGTGAGTGCAAGTTAATAACGCAAGTTAGTAATATTTACCAAAGCACACCATGCAGCCTAATAATCGAGGGCGGTCCGTATGTTACTGATGGAGATAAAACACAACAAAACACTTGAGTATTTTCCTATGTTTAATTCAGCCTACAATACAGTAATCATGTAATTACGGTGGGGATCTTTAACCTGCACAGGGGATGGTTCTCCCGACTATCTATCTACCTTCTTACATTTGGCCATTACCTCAGTCGGTTGGGTTGAAAGTCAGTGGTGATGGCATACAGAAGTTATCCAGAGACTTTTTCTATAAAATACATAACCGAAAACTACAGTTAGAAAACCAGAGGGGATAATGGCTGGCTTCATCAATCCGGCTATTGTACATAGACTTTTTATCAAGTTTTAGCCAGTTGTATTTGTGCCTGTGGTTTTACAAACATTTACCTATTATATCATTTATCTGAACTTTTATCTACGTTCCCGTGTGGAGCGGTGCTCCAACTAGTGGAGGATAATACCTACGACAAAGACAAAGGGTGGCTAAATTTAGAATTTAGCTGGAAAAAAAGAAGAGCGTGGAGCATGAAAAGTAGAAGTAAAACAAAGATCAGGAATCGATACAGTTAACTTACTCCATCCATTAAAGACACCAAAGGGAAAGCAACACAAACATTAAGCGACCAGACCATAATGAAAACCTAAACAAAGGAAGGCCATAAGGACACTTACTTTCCCACAAAATGGCCATATGGCCATCCAAAATAAAAAGACACAAGTGATACACACAGTAAGTAACAAACAACACCATAAATAAACCGCCACAGAAGAACCGCCTTGGAACGGTCAGTGAAATGATTTCCTCTGGGGGGCTTAAAGCGATTTTACGTGGCCACAATCTTCGCCATTACTTCCGTCGCGATTTAGACAAATAATTTGTTCAGTCCGCATGAAGGCCTCCTAACTCATCAGTGCAACATCTCCGTGAACACAAAAAAAATCAAAGAACCACAGAGGTTAGACAACGGTGAGGACTCGACAGCAAGAAACCACTGAAATGCTGGAGCAAAAGAAAACCAACAGTTAGACTCCGATGAAAGCTCAGTGGTTAGTGCACTTGCCTCTGATGCCAGGGGTTCCGGGTTCCATCATCGGCAGCGGTGTGAACATTTCGATGTCCGAACACGCGCCACTGGCATCATTTGCAGGGATGAATGTCATAAAGTGCACCGTCTTTCGGATCGGGACGTTAACTGGAGGCTCCCTGGGCAGGGAGAACCATCCCCTGTGCAGGTTACTGTGTAGGCTTTCATCCTGCAACACTGGAATGTATGTAATATACACCGTCTGTGTCCCCTACCCGGATTAAGGCGAAACCGGAAGAAAGAAAGAAAGAAAGAAAAAAAAAAGAAAGAAAGAAGAGGCACTGGATGTGTCCTTAAATGTTTTTACAATCTGCATAGCAGAGGTATCCTAAAACACATACATCTGAGTCTCAATCTTACACTGTACGGGCTTTGAACTCTTCTGCAGACTTGTTGCGGGCCGTATAACGTCTCCCCGTACATCAACCATAGTGCAGTTTATATTTTACTTTTGGTCCTTTGAGATCAGCGTGAATATTTTGAGAAATCAGAAATAAATTATTGGTTTAGACTCATATTCTAGACAGGTTTTTAATTATTTGGACCCCATTTTGATTTATATCAGTCTTTGAATCGACTGCCTATTCGAAATTCGCCTAATTGCAGTATGTTTCCTCTGGCTTTCTTTGCCGGATCATTACAGGGTCACTGATGAGGCTTTATTAGCCGAAACTACGTAGTATGATCCATCTTCGTTCTTATGAATGTTTTCATTGCTCTTAAAGGAACACATTTTTGATTTTTATCTGCCTTCACTGCAGCTGGTGTTGTGCCGTGTGGCGGCCGTAAAACGTCTCCCCGTACATCAACCATAGTGCAGTTTATATTTTACTTTTGGTCCTTTGAGATCAGCGTGAATATTCTGAGAAATCAGAAATAAATTATTGGTTTAGACTCATATTCTAGACAGGTTTTTAATTATTTGGACCCCATTTTGATTTATATCAGTCTTTGAATCGACTGCCTATTCGAAATTCGCCTAATTGCAGTATGTTTTCTCTGGCTTTCTTTGCCGGATCATTACATGGTCACTGATGAGGCTTTAATAGCCGAAACTACGTAGTATGACCCATCTTCTTTCTTATGAATGTTTTCATTGCTCTTAAAGGAACTCATTTTTGATTTTTATTTGCCTTCACTGCAGCTGGTGTTGTGCCGTGTGGCGGCCGTAAAACGTCTCCCCGTACATCAACCATAGTGCAGTTTATATTTTACTTTTGGTCCTTTGAGATCAGCGTGAATATTCTGAGAAATCAGAAATAAATTATTGGTTTAGAATCATATTCTAGACAGGTTTTTAATTATTTGGACCCCATTTTGATTTATATCAGTCTTTGAATCGACTGCCTATTCGAAATTCACCTAATTGCAGTATGTTTCCTCTGGCTTTCTTTGCTGGATCATTACAGGGTCACTGATGAGGCTTTATTAGCCAAAACTACGTAGTATGACCCATCTTCGTTCTTATGAATGTTTTCATTGCTCTTAAAGGAACTCATTTTTTTATTTTTAATTGGCATTCATCGCAAGGGAAGGGAAGACTATTCCATTGAGGAATAGTTTTAGGAAAGAAGGAGTTCTTCAGGGAATCACTATAGGACTAGTACCTACGATATTGTGAGTCGTTTACTTTTGATGCCTTTGTTTGAGTCGACGCTGTTACAGTGGTCAAGTACCTATCTTTATTAATAGATACTGTATCAGAGTGTATCTTATAGAAGACGCTTAAAAAGGACTGCTCACGACGGGCCTCCAGGGACGGCCACTCTAGCCCATTAAGCATGTCACCGACGATACTTCTATTTCGCCATCGCCTGCAGGTCAATCGAGCAGCTGTCCTTTGCACCTTCTCCACCTGCTGAATCTGACTTTTAACATAGGGATGCCAAATGGGTGATGCATATTCAAATGAGGGCGAACCATTATATATGCAGCATCCTTTGTCTGCCTAGGTGCCAAGGCCAAGTTACGTCTAAGGAATCCTAAAGTCTTAGTTGCTTTAGATGTAATCTCAGAGATATGTTGACCCCAAGCCAGATCGTCAGTGATGGTGATACCAAGATATTTAGCGGATTGAACATGCTCCAAAATTTGCTGGTGAAGTGTGCAGTCAAACTCAATTTGCTTGTCCGGAGGGTGTCGTGACACCCTCATTGAATGACATTTGGCCAAATTGAACTTCATCTGCCAATCGGCCTCCCACTGTGCGCATTGATCCAGGTCATCTTGTAAAATAAGACAGTCAGAAGGAGAATATATGGTCCTATACAGGACACAATCATCAGCAAACAAACGGACCGATGACCTGATGTTATCGGGGAGATCATTGATGAAAACCAAAAACAGGACCGGTCCAAGGACCGAACCTTGGGGGACTCCAGATAAAACAGGGACTGAATCAGACGCTTGGCCATCAAGTACAACTTGTTGTGAGCGCCCAGAGAGCCCTATATCCCCGTAGTACTCCATTTTATATAATAGCCTTCTGTGAGGTACCTTGTCAAAGGCCTTAGCGAAGTCCATGATGATCAAGTCAATCTGTTTGTGGCCACAGTTTATGGCCCCATCCAGATTGCTCACAATGTCATGATAAAATTGAACTAGTTGTGTTTCGTAAGACCTTTGACTTCGGAAACCATGTTTACAGTCTGTAAGAATGTGTCGTGAAGATCTCTTTTTGTTTTAGACCCTTTTTTCTCCACGACAACGGAAATTATTTATCCAACAAACACTTTTTATTCCCCTTTTTGAGTTTATTTTTCCCAACTACTCTACTGTTAAGCTTTATTTTATCTCCCAACCTTGGTGCATGGTTGCTCTTTATATACCCTGATCTGACTCCAGTAAAAATCATGCAAAAATCATGCAAATTGTGAGTTTTATGCACCTCCCACGGAGATGAATGAAACTCACGTGCGGTACAGTCAAACACACACCAAGCTTGGATAACTATTTATATTCAACGGAGCAGTGCAAATAACAAATAATAAAAAACTATAATAAATCCATTAGCAAACTTTGCGACACTCCCGGCCCAGAAGTGTTTGAGAATGTCAGTTTATATGCTTTACGAGTATTTATTCAAATTGTTCGAAATAGTCCCTTTGTACTTGTACCGCTTCTCCTACATTATGTTCATTGAGAAGCTTGATTCTTCTCGTAACAGTGAATATGAATGTCTCAGTTTTTATTTTCACATTCGAAAGTTCGATAGCAGTAAATGGATCATCATCATCGTCACTACTGATTATAATGATATCTTCTCCAGGTTCTGAGATATCATCACTGTTATCATTATAATGTCCTTGTGCCATGTTATCATCACTGTTATCGTTGTAATGTCCATGTGCCATGTTATCATCACTGTTATCAATTTTCTTATGCCATGTTATCATCACTGTTATCGTCGTAGTGTCCTTGTGTCATGTTATCATCACTGTTATCGATGTAATGTCCTTGTGCCATGTTATCATCACTGTTATCGTTGTAATGTCCTTGTGCCATGTTATCATCACTGTTATCGTTGTAATGTCATGGTGCCATGTTATCATCACTGTTATCGTTGTAATGTCCTCGTGCGATGTTATCATTAATGTTATCGTTGTAATGTCCTTCTGCCATGTTATCATCACTGTTATCGTTGTAATATCATTGTGCCATGTTTTCATCACTGTTATCGTTGTAATGTCCTTGTGCCATGTTATCATCACTGTTATCGTTGTAATGTCATTGTGCCATGTTATCATCACTGTTATCGTTGTAATGTCCTTCTGCCATGTTATCATCACTGTTATCGTTGTAATATCATTGTGCCATGTTATCATCACTGTTATCGTTGTAATGTCCTTGTGCCATGTTATCATCACTGTTATCGTTGTAATGTCATTGTGCCATGTTATCATCACTGTTATCGTTGTAATGTCCTTGTGCCATGTTATCATCACTGTTATCGTTGTAATGTCCTTGTGCCATGTAATCATCACTGTTATCGTTGTAATGTCCTTGTGCCATGTTATCATCACTGTTATCGTTGTAATGTCCTTGTGCCATGTTATCATCACTGTTATCGTTGTAATGTCATTGTGCCATGTTATCATCGCTGTTATCGTTGTAATGTCATTGTGCCATGTTATCATCGCTGTTATCGTTGTAATGTCCTTGTGCCGTGTTATCATCACTGTTATCGTTGTAGTGTCCTTGTGCCATGTTTTCACCACTGTTGTCGTTGTAATGTCCTCGTGCGATGTTATTATCACTTTTATCGTTGTAATGTCCTTGTGCCGTGTTATTATCACTGTTATCGTTGTAATGTCCTCTTGCGATGTTATTATCACTGTTATCGTTGAAATGTCCTTGTGCCATGTTATCATCACTGTTATCGTTGTAGTGTCCTTGTGCCATGTTAACATCACTGTTATCGTTGTAATGTCCTCGTGCGATGTTATTATCACTGTTATCGTTGTAATGTCCTTGTGCCGTGTTATTATCACTGTTATCGTTGTAATGTCCTCGTGCGATGTTATCACCACTGTTATCGTTGTAATGGCCTTGTGCCATGTTATTATCACTGTTATCGTTATAATGTCCTTGTGCCATGTTATCATCACTGTTATCGTTGTAATGTTATAGTGCCATCTTATCATCGCTGTTATCGTTTTAATGTCATTGTGCCATGTTATCATCGCTGTAATCGTTGTAATGTCTTTGTGCCGTGTTATGATCACTGTTATCGTTGTAGTGTCCTTGTGCCATGTTATCAGAACTGTTATCGTTGTAATGGCCTTGTGACATGTTATCATCACTGTTATCGTTGTAATGTCCTTGTGCCATGTTATCACCACTGTTATCGTTGTAATGTCCTTGTGCCGTGTTATTATCACTGTTATCGTTGTAATGTCCTCGTGCGATGATATCACCACTGTTATCGTTGTAATGTCCTGGTGCCATGTTATCATCACTGTTATCGTTGTAGTGTCCTTGTGCCATGTTATCATCACTGTTATCGTTGTAATGTCCTCGTGCCATGTTATCACCACTGTTATCGTTGTAATGTCCTTGTGTCGTGTTATCATCACTGTTATCGTTGTAATGTCCTTGTGCCGTGTTATCATCACTGTTATCGTTGTAATGTCCTCGTGCGATGTTATCATCACTGTTATCGTTGTAATGTCCTTGTGCCGTGTTATTATCACTGTTATCGTTGTAATATCCTCGTGCGATGTTATCACCACTGTTATCGTTGTAATGTCCATGTGTCATGTTATCATCACTGTTATCGTTGTAGTGTCCTTGTGCCTTGTTATCATGACTGTTATCGTTGTAATGTCCCTGTGCCGGGTTATCATCACTGTTATCGTTGTAATGGCCTTGTGCCATGTTATTATCACTGTTATCGTTGAAATGTCCTTGTGTCATGTTATTATCGCTGTTATCGTTGTAATGTCCTTGTGCCATGTTATTATCACTGTTATCGTTGTAGTGTCCTTGTGCCATGTTATCATCACTGTTATCGTTGTAGTGTCCTTGTGCCATGTTATCACCACTGTTATCGTTGTAATGTCCTTGTGCCATGTTATCATCACTGTTATCGTTGTAATGTCATTGTGCCATGTTATTATCACTGTTATCGTTGTAATGTCCTTGTGCCATGTTATCATCACTGTTATCGTCGTAGTGTCCTTGTGTCATGTTATCATCACTGTTATCGTTGTAGTGTCCTTGTGCCATGTTATCATCACTGTTATCGTGGTAATGTCCTCGTGCCATGTTATCACCACTATTATCGTTGTTATGTCGTTGTGCAATGTTATCATCACTGTTATCGTTGTAATGTCCTTGTGCCATGTTATCATCACTGTTATCGTTGTAGTGTCCTTGTGCCATGTTATCATCACTGTTATCGTTGTAATGTCCTTGTGCCGTGTTATCATCACTGTTATCGTTGTAGTGTCCTTGTGCCATGTTATTATCACTGTTATCGCTGTAATGTCATTGTGCCATGTTATCATCACTGTTATCGTTGTAATGTCCTTGTGCCGTGTTATCATCACTGTTATCGTTGTAATGTTCTTGTGCCGTGTTATCATCACTGTTATCGTTGTAGCGTCCTTGTGCCATGTTATCATCACCGTTATCGTTGTAGTGTCCTAGTGTAATGATATCATCGCTGTTATCGTTGTAATGTCCTTGTACCGTGTTATCATCACTGTCACCACTTGACCCAGCGTGAAAATCACTACATAAGTCAGATTGATTATTAGAAGCACTAGCAGCATAAATACTGGCGCTATCACTATCTTTGACACTTTCAGTCACACTGCTTACAACACTGACGTCATCACTAATGATACAATTAACATCCTTACTTCGGGACTTCGGGCTAAACTGTTCCAAGTTAAAATGAATTATGGCTTCGTTGAACGCCTGATTAGCCATGGTTCCACCAGACTCCGCTAAAAGATCCAATATAGAGGCATCGTCACTTACGGTGTCATAATAGGCTGGGGCTCTGTAGTATCCCCTAACAGCATTCAACGCAGACTCCCTTGCCGTCACTGAATCGTATCCATGGCAGATTATCAGATGTTTTGATAAATAATCCCGACGAATAAACTTCACGCGACACTCATCAACAGTACAAATCCAGTGTTCATTATTTAAATGTTTTTTCAATAATATGCCTTGCCAGGTTACGTTTGTATTTGTACTCCTTGGCACAGACATCACAAAGGAACGGCATTTTGACTCAACACGGATGATCAAACTGAAATTAGATTTAAGCCGAGCAGGTTATATATAATATTAGCACGTGCATGTTGTGATCTATCACGAAGGTCTCAGCTAAGATAAAGACAGATTTCTGCACCATTGACTATACATAAACATTGCTCCGCCAATAGACAGCATTATTTATACACACGTCTCGAGGGAATTGCACTTTAGCGGTCGCTAGTTTTCCGTAGGAAAATTCACGTGAGTAGGGTTGCTAAGGCCTAGTATATAGGGAGCGCGTGAGTGCGACCCAAACTCGAAAAATAGGCAAAATTTTGCAAAAACAACCTGAAAATCGTGAAGGCCGGGCATTTTTTAGGTTAAAACCAAGGTTTTTAACCGTAGGTTGTAACTAAAATCTAGAAAATGAAGGCGATTAATCAACACACCGCTGCAAGGTGTTTCCCGGAAATGGAGGTCGGCAAGCAAGAAGAAGCACGCGCGCATTTTCATTGGCTGAATTTAATTTATGCGATTGACCTCCGGTCACGAGGGCGTTCTTTACAACGATCTGAAAGATTGTAAACAAAGAGCCGATCAGCTGTTCAAATAAATGAAATGTCACTTGTTTATGATGATGTTGCTAACATTTGCACTTCAAAGGAAAGATTGATTTTTTGGCTAAGAGAAAAGGGACTTCTTGGTGATTTCGGTGGTTTGTGTTCGTTTTGTTCAAAGGGAAACTTTTACATTCGTGCCGACGCAAGTTTCAGCAAAGATAAAGTGTGTTGGAGGTGTTCAAATGGGAAGTGCAATAAGAAAGTTTCAATAAGAGAAGGAAGTTGGTTCAGTAAGTCTCATCTTTTGTAAGAACAGATAGTAAAGCTAACTTATTATTGGGTGTACAAATGTCCGGCTGAGTTTGTGGCTAGAGAACTTCGAATTGGAAGCGAACACACTCTGGTGGATTGGTACATGTTTGCCAGGGAAGTTTGTATGTTCATAATTGAAAAGGACAATGAGCAGATAGGAGGAGATGGAAAGGAGGTAGAAATCGACGAGTCAAAGTTTGGGAAAAGAAAGTTCCACAGAGGGAGAAGGGTTGATGGTGTATGGGTTTTTGGAGGGATTGAAAGACAGAGTAAGAAGTGTTTCTTTGAGATTGTGGAGGATAGAAGTGCCAGCACTCTAATTCCTATTATTCTGAGATATGTAAAACCAGGAACAGTGATTTTATTAGATTGTTGGAAAGCTTATAGCACCCTGAAGGACGAAGGTTACACTCATTTGACAGTCAACCACTCCATTGAATTCAAGAACAAGGAAACAGGGGCTTGTACCAACTTGATTGAGAGCACCTGGAACGCAGTGAAGAAGTCTTTCCCCAAAACAGGCTCTCAGAAACAGCTGTATGACAGTTACCTGGTAGAATACTGTATCAGGAAGAAGTACTTAAATGACGCAGATAATAAGTTTTCCACATTTCTGGAGCTTGTAAAGCGAGTCTATCCAGGTAGAAGACGTGAAGTGTTTCAGCCCATCAATTCCCCGGTAAATACCCAGCCTCAGACACCCCCATTCGATACGAGCATGGATCTTTTCGACTAGAATGTTGTAAGTAAAATTTTCGTGTTTTGAAATGTGTTTAATGTTCGTTTGTATTGCTTAGGGTTTAAAAAGAAGCCAACTAATCGCAATCCCAAAAATCAAAATGGCGGCCGTCAAATTATTTACATCTTGTAAGCCACGCCTCCTTAGCAACGCTCGCACCTGCGCATTTGACGAAAACAAAATGGCCGACGGGCGACCGCTAAAGTGCAGTCTATCCCACGTCTGTGCACGAGTTGTAGAACTGATAAACACAGTCATCCGTTTCAATGTTTGTTCGGTACATATACATGGGTAAAAAAAACTTAATTGCACTGGTGATATACGTATTTAAACGACGGAAGATAATTTGGGTCATTACTTGCATACAACAAGTTATTCATACCTTTATTTATAACAAACATTTGTTTCAACAGTCATATTTACAAATACACTGCACACTGTTAATTATGAAACCTTTATACCGACAAAGATTTTTTATGCCCCCGGAATCTAAGATTCTGGGGGGCATATAGTTTTTGGTCTGTCCGTCTGTTTGTCTGTTTGTCCGTTTGTCTGTTTGTCCGTTTGTCCGTTTCTCCGTCTGCAAAAACTTTAACATTGGGCATAACTTTTGAATGGTAAGTGATACAGCTTTCATACTTCACATGTGCATTCCTTGTCACAAGACCTTTCAAGAGGTACCATAAATTTTGACCTCGTGACCTTCACCTTGAGATTTGACCTACTTTTGGCCTCATTTTTAAAAACTTTAACATTGGCCATAACTTTTGATTGGTAAGTGATAGAGCTTTCATATTTCACATGTGCATTCCTTGTCACAAGACCTTTCTATTGGTACTATAATTTTTGACCTCATGACCTTGACCTTGGCATATGACCTACTTTTTTAAAAACTTTAACATTGGCCATAACTTTTGATTGGTAAGTGATAGAGCTTTCATATTTCACATGTGCATTCCTTGTCACAAGACCTTTCTATTGGTACTATAATTTTTGACCTCATGACCTTGACCTTGGCATTTGACCTACTTTTTAAAAACTTTAACATTGGCCGTAACGTTTGATTGGTAAATGGTAGAGCTTTCATATTTCACATGTGCATTCCTTGTCACAAGACCTTTCTATTGGTACTATAATTTTTGACCTCATGACCTTGACCTTGGCATTTGACCTACTTTTTAAAAACTTTAACATTGGCCGTAACGTTTGATTGGTAAATGGTAGAGCTTTCATATTTCACATGTGCATTCCTTGTCACAAGACCTTTCTAATGGTACCATAATTTTTGACCTCATGACCTTGACCTTGATGTTTGACCTACTTTTTAAAAACTTTAACATTGGCCATAACTTTTGATTGGTAAATGGTAGGGCTTTCATATTTCACATGTGCATTCCTTGTCACAAGACCTTTCTAGTGGTACTATAATTTTTGACCTTGTGACTTTGACCTTGATGTTTGACCTACTTTTTAAAAACTTTAATATAGTCCATAACTTTTGATTGGTAAGTGATAGAGCTTTCATATTTCACATGTGTATTCTTTCTCACAAGACCTTTCCAGTGGTACCATAATTTTTTACCTCGTGACCTTGTGGCCTCAACCATGACATAATTTAGTGATGGGGCTTTCATATTGCACAGGCGCTGTCCGGGGGCATCGGTGTTTCACAAACACATCTTGTTTTATCTTTATCTTTGCCTGTTGAGCGGCAATGCGCGTGGGTCGTGGAGCTAATTCATAATTAGACGACACTGGCTGCCGTTTGTCACAACTTTCAGAATTGTCACCATTTTCTGCGTTAATTTCAATTGGACACAAAAGATTCAATGGGCGTCAAATAGTACGCGCAGATGGGAGTGAAATCCTAGCTGACTGAATACATTCATCGCGACTTGTAACCAACCCGATCACTTTTCCTAGTTTCAAGCACCCGCGCGGAACATTCTCTTTGACAAGCACTACATCGCCAACGTTTGGTGAATAATTTGACTGAATACGTTCGGTTTTTAGCCTTCTTTGTGACCGTTCACGTAGACTCAGCAAGTATTCGTCCCGCCAAATTTTCCAGAACGAATTTAGTAATTTCTGACCCTTCTTCGACGTTTTCAACAATCTTTCTGTGGAAGATTCATACGGATTGAAATCTGGATCACTTGTGTCATTCTCCATTTCTGAAATTCCTCTCTTAGGGTTCATTGTCAAGACATGGCTTGGTGTCAATGTTATACGGGCATCAATATCGTCACCAATATAAACCAGCGGTCTGCTATTCACAACTGCCTCTATCTCCTTCAGTACAGTTTGTAACTGATTTTCATACAGTAAACGTCTGCCTAAAATTTTTCGTAAGGCCCGCTTCACTAAACCCACTAATCTTTCATAAAACCCCCCGTCCACGGTGCTAATTCCACTATATATGACCACTTTATACCAGCATTTGACACATAACACTGCACTTCTTCACATCTTGTCATTTTTTTCCAAATCAAATCCAATACTTGGCTAGCTGCTTTAAACTGTAAAGCATTATCACTAATAATTTCCACTGGTGTTCCTCTAACAGAAATAAATCTCCGGAAACCAAGTAAGAACTCTTCAGCGGTCATGTCTTTCATAAGTTCCAAATGAATAGCACGTGTCACTAAACATGTGAATAAACACACCCACGTTTTTTTTATTCCCTCACTGGTCCTAATATACAATGGTCAATGGTAATCCAGACCTGTACGAGAAAATGCTTGAGCTTCCCTTACACGAGATCGTGGCAACGGTGGCATCATCGGCATTTTGTAAGACCCTCCTTCGTGGCGACGACACGTACGACACTGCTGAAGTTTGATCGAACGATAGTGCGACCTTGTGGGATCCAGTACTTGTGTCGTACATGACCTAATGTTTGAGACGTACCACAATGGAGTTGCAGTCTATGAATTGTTTCTACGATCAGTCTCGTAATCCGGTCATTCTTAGGAAACAAGATAGGGTGTGTGGCAGCTACACTTAAATCAGCATTCTCTAATCTTCCTTTGCATCTCAGAATTCCGTTATCATCTAGATAGAGTCCAAGCTGCCTCTGAAGGTTGTTTGTCTTTTTGTTCTCCATGGCAGTGAAAACTTCTTGGAAATGTTTTCTTTGTATGTACAGCACCCACATATTTTAAGCTGCAGTAAGTTCAGCAGAAGTCAGGAACTCCGACCCGCTATCTTTACCCTTCGTGTTGTCACAAATCTTCCTTTGCAGTCTTTTTATGAAACGAAGTACGTAGGCAGTGACTCTTTAAAACCTTTGTAATTAAGGCGTAACTATACCTAATTTAGCGACACAGAGGCCTTTCTGATGTTTAATCTTCACCAGTGTGTCTCAAATAAAAATCAAAAATGAGTTCCTTTAAGAGCAATGAAAACATTCATAAGAAAGAAGATGGGTCATACTACGTAGTTTCGGCTAATAAAGCCTCATCAGTGACCCTGTAATGATCCGGCAAAGAAAGTTTTGAAACCGAAACGGATGATGGACAAGACCCGGCAAACACAGCACATCCCCCTCCGAGCACACACCGACCGACCTAGCCTATGAGACAGGTCAGCTGGAGGCATCAGGCAAGAGAGCCTACCCGCGGACTTATAGGGTCCCCCACCGAGCCAACATCAGCAAACATGACCCACAGTCCACGGAAGTCCCGGGCATCAGGAAGGAGATGTCCAAAGTAGCGAGACTTGCAAAATTTAAAATATAACAAAAAGTGTAAACCAAATCCGCTAAGATACATGTCCCATCACAGGAAAATCCAGCGATGTAAGGGTTGAATATCTGGCACAATCAATGGTTAAAGGAGTACAGTTGCCAGTGTAGTACGCTGTTAAAGGTTCCGTTACATTTTCAGACACTTGAAGCGATGAACTTTCGTTCTGAGAATTTAGTTCTTTTACCTCTGATTCATAAGCTAGTCTCGTTTTGTCATCGATTTCTTTGACCTGTTCTAACCAATCTTTCATTTCTCGGCTAAGCCATTTCGGCCCATACCACCATAGGCGGTTCTCGCTGAGGATTTGCACAGAAGTCCCACGGGTAGCAATATCCGCTGGATTTTCCTGTGATGGGACAAATCCAAACACGATTTCACTGTGATTCTTAATCTCTTTGACCCTATTTTTCACAAACACTGTTAGATTCTTTTCAGAGGGTCACTGATGAGGCCTAATTGGCCGAAACTAGCTAGTCTGGCCCAGAAAACATGTACACTCCATATTTTTCACTTCTGTGGTGTATTCCTTGATTCCAAAGGATAACCCTTTTATAGAACATATTTTACTTCACTACAGCTGGTGTGTGGGAATGTGTGGCGGCGGTAAAACGTCTCCCTGTCCTACATCATAGTGTAGATTATATTTTCTCGTCCTTTGGGATCATTGATTCCATTGTGGAATTTTGAAAATATCTGAGGGTCACTGATGAGGCCTAATTGGCCGAAACTAGCTAGTCTGGCCCAGAAAACATGTACACTCCATTTTTTTCACTTCTGTGGTGTATTACTTGCTACCAAAGGATAACCCTTTTATAGAACATATTGATCCACTGTAGCACGCACTGAGAATCCGTCCATAAGTATATGCACTCGATCTGTATTTTCAATTGTTTTTTGATGAATGTTACACATCTTACGCCAATCAGCACAGCCATAAGCTCAAGTCGCGGAAGGTTCATACCTTTCAAAGGAGCAAGCCTTGATTTAGAAAAAATCAAATCACTCCTCGATTCCGAACCTCTGTTTCATTTGTGAAGATACACAACCGTAGCATATGCACCAGCAGAGGCGTCACAAAAACACAATAGATAATATTTCACATTTTCATTTCGTTCACCCAGAGCGATACACCTTTTAATTGCACATTCGGACATATTCAGTATGTCAGAGCGAATTTTCGTCCAAACTGTCAAGTATTCATTACCTATTTCGTCATCCCACTCAAGGCGTTTGTCCCATAGGGTTTGCAGGAAAAGTTTACCCCTCAACATCACCGGTGAAAATATTCCAAGTGGGTCAAACACTGAGGCTATTTCCTTCAGCACACTTCGTTTTGTATGTTTACTTTCCGAAGGCATACTCGTTCTTTTTATTGATAATGAATCATTCTCAACTGTCCACGTGTGACCCTGAACTTTCACATATTCACAAATTGCTACGTCACCCGCTTCTATGAATTGGCGTACTTGAGAACTACTAGAAGTCCACTCACGAAGATTCATTTAGGCTTCGTTGGAGTTCCTTATAGTTTTTGCCCCAATACTCTATATTGTCAAAGGGAACCACTGACACATAACCACCCTCCCTTTGTCACCATGTGACAACTGAGCCTCTTCATTTCCCTCTGTTGCACTAGGACCTGACAATATGTCCAGTTAGTGACATACAAGTTAGCTCTGTATCAAAGGGAACCAATGACTCATATGTCTAACATTTAATGACAATTCTTTCCCCCCACGCCACCCCCCCCCCCTCACCCCAGCCAATTGTCACAGCGAGCCATTGTAAATTAGACCATTACGATTACTCACCCGTGTGACATAGAGCATTTTTCACATCTCCAAAACGGCTAGTTTCTGATGAAAAGCCTTGATATTTTTTACATAAATGTTCAAAACATAGGTTGAGGGTGCTCGTTAGAACCGCCTCAGTATGGTGGTTATAACGAGTACCAACAACCTATGTCTTGGAGCAGAAATAAGAAAAATAATGTATACCCTCGTAAACCCCAGTTTTCTCCCTATAAAGGGGGGGGGGGGGGTTGGGGGTCATTGTACGGACTTGTTCACGTGATGCTGAGCAAATTCATCTCCATGCTCTAGGACATGACCCTCAATGTCCACACCGGCCCCGATAGCTCAGTTGGTAGAGTGTCAGTGTCAGTTGGGATCGGGAGGTCACGGGTTCGATCCCGAGCCGCGACATACCAAAGTCGTTAAAAATGGTACTAGCTGCTCCTCGCTTGGCACTCAGATTTACGGGGTAGAGCTAGGACTGGTCGACCCAGTGTCAGGATAATGTGACTGGGTGTGGTATCATGTAATGTGTCTGGCACATGATACGTCAGTGAAGCAGCACTATAAAAGTGAGCATTGAGCTCCCTGTCGCAACCAGACACCGCCGTGATATGACTGAAAAAATGTTGAAGCGACGTTAAACCCGAATTCACACACACACATTCAATGTCCACAATATGCCCAAATAGTGACATACAAGTAAGCTCTGTATTATCAAAGGGAATCAATGACTCATATGTCTAGCATTTCATGACAATTCCTCCCCCCCCCCCACCCCCCACCCCCGCCCCCGCCAATTGTCATAACGAGGCATTGTTAGACCCATTACGATAACTCACCCGTGTGACATAGAGCATTTTTCACATCTCCAAAACGGCTAGTTTTCTGATGAAAAGCCTTGATATTTTTTATACAAATGCTAAAAACATAGGTTGAGGGTGCTCGTTAGAACCGCCTCAGTAAGGCGGTTCTAACGAGTACCCACAACCTAATTCTTGGAGCAGAAATAAGAAAAATAATGTATACCCTCGTAAACCCCAGTTGGCTCTATATAAAGTGGGGTATGGGGGTCATTTTACGGACTTGGTTACGTGATGCTGAGCAAATTCAGCTCCATGCACTATGACATGACCCTCAATGTCCGGAAAATGTCCAGAAAGTAACATATAAGTCAGCTCTTTAGAAGGGAATTTTGAAAACACTTCGTCCTCATGCAGAAAGAAAACAATTTGGAAGGAATGTTCCATGGGTGACCCTCGGACAAAGTTGCTCAAAATAGTTTCGCTCCACTGAAAACGAACCAATAAACAAGCTTTAAACTGACTTCTCATTACGATAACACACCCATGCGAAATAGTGCATTTTTAACACCCCCAAAATGGTTACTTTTCTGATGAAAATCCGTGATATTTTTCTTAACAATGATCAAAACAGAGGTTGTGGGTGCTCGTTAGAACCGCCTTAATGAGGCGGTTCTAACGAGTATCCACAACCTATGTCTTTGAGTAGAAATATGAAAAATAATGTATATCCCCCACCCCGTAACCCCAGTGTTCTCTATATTAAGTGGGGTTTAGAGGGGTCTTCATTTCACGGACTTGTTCACGTGATGTACTATTAAAAAGGTAGACTGATTTTGAAATAATTTCACAGGAATGTTCCTTTGGTCACTCTCAACCAAACTGGCTCAAACCATCCATTCCACCTTATGTTACCTACCACTTTATCTGTACAATTCGGATCAGGTGAGCGTTCCAGGGCCATTATGGCCCTCTTGTTTAATCCAGGTTTCACTGGGTCGACGGACGTCTTTCAAACACTTGAAAAACATAGCAACCAACAATCTTTTAAACTTGTGATCGAAGCCTCAGATAAAAACCAGCCAGTGTCCCGGAATATTGGTGTAAGAAATTTTTGTTTGCTTGATTTGAGGTTAAACGTCCCCGTCAACACTGTAAAGGATATTTTTTGAGACGTTGCTTCCAATTTTGTTGGACTTTTACCCGACATTGGGATGAAATGACATTTCCCGCCCTTTCGCCCAATGAAACCAATAGGGTTTATTAGCATGGACCGTCCGTCTCGCACCGCGGTTCCTGGTCAGGCTTAGATCCTCTAAGCGGTTTACCAGTACTAGTGTGCGGGCCGGATTCAGCTCTGCGTGGAAGCAATATGCGACCCATATTTTTCTTCAAGCCCCTATGGGCGGGGGCCATTGGTGTAAGAAAGCATTTTGCTAGCACGTATAGAGTGTTGAGTAAATGAGTATGTATGTAATTGTCTCCAGAATTGTTCTCATTGACACAAGAAGGGATTCACAACATGTACCCTTCGATCCTCAATTTTGTTTTTGACATTCCATTTGTCTGCTCCTCGCGTTACTACAATCATACATAACCATTGACTGTTTTAAAAATTAAAAAAAAAATAAAGATAATGAAATGAAATGGCCCAGTGTAAAAACTAACAGTTTTCTACCATCACCTTCTATTAGTACTTTCAGTACTTTGATTTAATATGTAAGAATGAGTGAGTCTTGTGTGTCCAATACGGCATCTGGTAATTTAGTCTGGTCTTTCCTACTGTAATTTGAGAAAGAGCATTTACTGTGAAAATTAGGTTCTATTTTGAATAATTTATTATCGGTTTCTTTTTCCCAAATAGACTGACATTTGTGTTTTATATACCTATTAATGTTCGATTTAAAATCTGAACAAGGAATTTTAAAATTTGTAACAGTCAAAGATAAAACAGATTTAGCTTCTAAATCAGCCAACCCATTTCCACGAATATTGATGTGACTGGGCATCCAGCAGAAAATAATCTTCTTGGTCAGAGAAAGATAGTGGAATTTTCTTAAAAGTTGTTGAATTAAGGGATTTCTGTGCTGTTGATCTTTAAGAGCCTTTAGAACAGAAAGTGAATCTGAAAAAAATGATAAATTGTTTTTGGCTAGCAGCGACGGCTGCAAGCCATTTAGATTGGAAAAATGGTTCCGGTTTTAAACTTCTCTTTCTATGTTATTTTGGATCCTCAGGTGTGTTTTTTTAAACAAAAATCAGAGATACAGTCAGCTTTTTCCGGTGTTCTGGTTCCCTCACCCTATATCTCAATAGCTTTCGGCATCAGGGGACAGTTTCGCATTTGAGGGTGGACGTTTTTCAAAATATTATAGTAGGAGGGTCAATAATGGCATGGTTGCTCATAGAAATTGTGATATGTGGATATTTTTTGCCAATGTGGGCTTATTTGCTGAGTATCTGTACTTTTATGAAATGGAATACGAAACTAACACCCAGTCTGTCTGGATGCTGTGCAAGTTCAAGGTGCAGCGGCATATCTGAATTCACGAAGGTAGCTTTGGCACTAAAAAGTGGCTGTTTTTCAAAGAGAATTCCTGAAAAAGTTTACTGGTTATGGTATACTTTTCTGTCTATTTCTTTGCACTTGACTGAGTGTACATGACAGTTCAACAGGTGCCAAGTACTGGTGTTTTGGGAGTAAATTCACAGGATCTGTCAAAGTGAGGTGGAGTCATGATTTTTTGTATGTAAAAATAGTGGGTGGGGTAAGTGAAATGCTGCTGCTGTCAGCCTATGCAAACAGAGAAGTGTTTCTTTGGTATTCTGTTTTGATTTCATGCATGTGTGGAGCAATTTGAAACCAAAACAGAAGTTATCGCTTTCTCCAGGAGTTGTCGATAACGATTCAAAAACTTGGTGTGGCGCGGACAAAAAAGTGCTGCGATTAACTGTCCCCTGATGCCTTCGCATATTTTAATAGAATACAGGGTACCAGTTTAGTGAGAGATGGTCTAGTGACAGAGCTATCGTTTCTGTGCGAAAGTTTAACTAAACACCGAAGCGAATTTATCCACTAGGCCACGGTCAACTCAGCACTACCGTCAATACAGTTTACCTGACCACATTCATAAATCATCTGTGTAGCTGTCTACAATTCACTCGAGGGTCAAAACTCGATGGGTTTTTATGCCCCCGCCTATTCGGAGAATAGCGGAAGGGCATTAAGTTTGACCCCTGTTCGTTTGTCCGTCCGTCCGTCCTGACATCGTGTCCGGGCCATAACTCCTAAACCGTATGGAATATATTCATGAAACTTCACAGGTGCATTCATCACACTGAAACGATGTGTCATGAACAAGGAAGACAACTTGCATTTTTGGTTTTTGGATTATCTGCCCTTGACTTAGTACCATATAGTAAACCGTGTCCGGGCCATAACTCCTAAACCGTGTGGAATATGTTCATGAAACTTCACAGGTGCATTCATCACACTGAGACGATGTGTCATGAACAAGGAAGACAACTCTTGCATTTTTGGTTTTTGGATTATTTGCCCTTGACTTAGTACCATTTAGTAAACCGTGTCCGGGCCATAACTCCTAAACTGTATGGAATATGTTCATGAAACTTTACAGGTGCATTCATCACACTGAGACGATTTGTCATGAACAAGGAAGACAACTCTTGCATTTTTGGTTTTTGGATTATCTGCCCTTAACTTAGTACCATATAGTAAACCGTGTCCGGGCCATAACTCCTAAACCGTATGGAATATATTCATGAAACTTCACAGGTGCATTCATCACACTGAGACGATGTGTCATGAACAAGCTAGACAAATCTTGCATTTTTGGTTTTTGGATTATCTGCCCTTGACTTAGTACCATATAGTAAACTGTGTCCGGGACATAACTCCTAAACCGTATGGAATATATTCATGAAACTTCACAGGTGCATTCATCACACTGAGACGATGTGTCATGAACAAGGAAGACAACTTTTGCATTTTTGGTTTTTGGATTATCTGCCCTTGACTTAGTACCATATAGTAAACCGTGTCCGGGCCATAACTCCTAAACCGTATGGAATATATTCATGAAACTTCACAGGTGCATTCATAACACTGAGACGATGTGACGTGAACAAGGAAGACATTTCTTGCATTTTTTGTTTTTGGATTATCTGCCCTTGACTTAGTACCATATAGTATACCTTGTCCGGGCCATAACTCCTAAACCGTATGGAATATATCCATGAAACTTCACAGGTGCATACATCACACTGAGCCGGTGTGTCATGAACAAGGAAGACAACTCTTGCATTTTGGTTTTTGGTACATTTGTATTATTTTTATGAATGGCATTTGGCGGGGGCATCCGAGTCCTATGGACACTTTTTCTAGTGTTGAAATTTATAGGGTAGATTCCTGACGTCAGAAGTGTTAATTAGAGTAGGTCAACTGAACTGCTGCGTCTTTTTTTATCGTGTCCGATCAATATCTTTCTTATTCCTGGATTGATTTTAGAATAACTTGACAGTAATGTTTATCATCATGAGAGGATGTGTTGTGGGCAAAACCCAGGTTGGTTTCTAAAACCGAGTTATGTTCAAAATGATTCTTTGAGCAACGTTCTTTCATTTCCTTGTTCTTTATAGTTTTTTAACATCAACATTTTCCTACTCCTCTGATAGCGCTGCCGGGGCGCTAGTCAGTTTCATTGACAGCTCTAGTTATATTGAATGTACTGCCACCAATAAATGAACAAAGTTTACGTCGTACTGACAGGCAATTGGTCCAGTTTTTATCAAGATTAAGATTCACCTTAAATAGCTTTATACTGTTTTATTTCTTTTTAGACTTTCAGATAAAAACTGTTAACATTGGTAACATTGTTTACTTTGGTTGTCTCTTGTTTATAATATTTTTATACTTTGCTAATAAAAGATGTTAACATTTAATGTCTCTTCCTCCTTCGTCTTATACTCCCTTGTATGTATATTTGTGTCGTCACCTAACAATTACATGTTTACTGGCCACATGACATAAATGTATACTCAGTATGTATGGAAGACCGCCTCCGTGGTCCAGTGGTTAAGGTCGCTGACTTGTAATCACTGGAGGGTCATGGGTTCGAGCCCCGCTACCGGCCATGATCGTTTATGTGAGAACATTTGGTAGTTTGTGTCGGAGGATCGGAGTCTAGTACTGGTACTTTTCAGGAACGATGGTTAGGAAACTACCCGCCTGAATATGACTGAAAGATTGTTGAACGGACGTAAAACCTAGCAAAACAAACAGTATGTACATAATGTGTTCTACCACTTTATTGTCTCTCATAAATCTGTTAGGGACATTTTTTTTGTTTGTCCATTTCTACTTGCCAAATCGCATATCGTTCGTGCTCCATAAGTCCATTATTCCTCCTGTCTGTCTGAACAATGTCTTCTTCCAATTACTATTCAGATACTACTGAGCAAATTTCAATAAAACAGGATCATCACAATGATCCCTTACTATCATAGTTGGTCAAAAGTGAGAATGTGATCATTGGGTCACATGTCAATGCCTAAGTTACCTTAACATTGGAATAATTCTTCCAATAAATGTAAGGGTAGTGCAACATAGAAAATTGACACCTCATGGGTTTGTCCATTCCAATGTGTAGATAAACCATATATTGCCTTTGAGTACACTGCATCAAAAGTCTATGTCCCATTAACAAGAACAGTACAACTTGCTTCCTCACAAGTACTTTCATCTACATCAACTCGCACATCCATGTGGCGGCAATATGGCTACATTTACACAAGGAACAGTACCCTTAAAACCAGGCAAGCCTTTCCTTTTAAAAGGAACCTTTATTCGTACTGATCTCGAATATGATACATAGAGATTATCATATGGCATTTTTCATATCATACCCCATATCAGCCCGAGACTCTCATATCAGCCCGAGGGCTGATATGGGTCTTGGGCTGATATTGGGTATGATATGAAAAATGCCATATCATAATCTATTTATCATACATTTCACTTTTAAAAAAAAATCAATCTCGCCGACATTATTCGTCGCTGCATTCACGTTTCCATTGTTTACCGAATCACTAGAATTTCTTTGCTCGATAATATTATCGAGATCCAAACGTCCGTCAGCAATCCCCTGCATCGTTCTTTCGCCCATTTTCCTCTCGTATTCGCTGCGCCGTGCCAATTTTATTATTATTATTATTATTATTTTTTTTTTTTTGCCAAACAGTTCGGACAGACGAAAATATTGCAAATTGCAAATGGCGTCCTAACAACAAATGTGAAATTCCGCAAAAGGAAGAGTGAGTGAGTGAGTTTTAGTTTTACGTCCCACCAACAGCTAAGGTCATACGGAGACGGGACCTCGGTTTAAAGACTCATCCGAAAGTCTGGAGAAGCCCGGGATCGATCCTGCGATCCCTGGTTTGCAAGGCGAGTAGCGTAACCACTGCACCACGGAGGCTTCTCCGCAAAAGGAAGAACGCCGCGTGTTCCGAATAGGGTGACGTCAGAGGTATGATAAAGGTTTAGGGGTGCGATAAAGGTTTGTGATATGGATTTTTGGGGTATGATAAAGGCCATGCGATATGGCAGCACGTGCAAGCGCGATACGTGCATTAGTGTCACGTTCGTATCGCACATTCAAAAACTAAGTATTTTATACTAAATGTATGATAATGCCCTTTATCATACATTTAGTATAAAATACTTAGTTTTTGAATATGCGATACGAACGTGACACCAATGCACGTATCGCGCTTGCACGTGCTGCCATATCGCATGGGCTTTATCATACCCCAAAAATCCATATCACAAGTAGAAGTAAAACAAAGATCAGGAATTGATACAATTAACTTACTCCACCCATAAAAGACACCAAAGGGAAAGAAATACAAACATTAAGCGACCAGACCATAATGGAAACCTAAACAAAGGAAGGCCATAAGGACAGTTACTTTCCCACAAAATGGCCATATGGTCATCCAAAACCAAAAGACACAAGCGATACACACAGCAAGCAACAAACAACAACATAAATAAATCGCCACAGAAGAGCCGCTTTGGAACGGTCAGTGGACGATTTCCCTTTATCACAACCCTTTATCGCATCCCTAAGCCTTTATCATACCTATGACGTCACCCTATTCGGAACACGCGGCGTTCTTCCTGTTGCGGCATTTCGCATTTGTTGTTTAGGACGCCATTTGCAATTTGCAATTTGCAATATTTTCGTCTGTTCGAACTGTTTGGCAAAAAAAAAAAAACAAGAGGGCCATGATGGCCCTGGATCGCTCACCTGATCCATAGTGTAACAAGTGGGCCCCAGAGAGGGCCATTATTGGCCCCAGGGCTTTAATGTGCATAATGTTGAGGGAGGTCTTAAAGGTGAAGCTTCAAACCAAACATCAACAAAGGCTATAAATAGAACAATCTTGGCAAAGGTCCACTAGATGAAGCTACACATCAAATATCAAAGACCTGGGCCTTGCAGTTTCAGAGAAGAAGATTTTTTTAAAGATATTCCCTACATAAGCCTATGCAAAACCAAATGGCCCCGGGGCTATATAAATCTATGTAAAACCAAAGGGCCCCGGGGTGGGGGCATTTGTGGCCCCAGGGCTATAATTTGAACAATCTTGGTAGAGGTCCACTAGATAAAGCTCCATACTAAATATCAAAGGCCTTGGCCTTGCAGTTTCAGAGAAGATTTTTTAAGATTTCCCTATATAAGTCTATGTAAAACCAAAGGGCCCCGGAGCGGGGACATTTTTGGTATCAGGGCCATAATTATAATAATCTTGATAGAGGGCCACTAGATGCAGCTTCATACCAAATATCAAAGACCCAGGCCTTGTGGTTTCAGAGAAGAAGATTTTTAAAGATTTTCCCTATATTAGTCTATGTAAAACCATAGGGCCCCAGAGCGGGGGCATTTTTGGCCCCAGGGCTATAATTTGAACAATCTTGGTAGAGGTCCATTAGATGCAGCTTCATACAAAATTTCAAAGTCCTGGGCCTTGTGGTTTCAGAGAAGAAGATTTTTAAAGATTATCCCTATATAAGGCCATGTAAAACCAAAGGGCCCCGGGACGGGGGCATTTTTTGCCCCAGCCCTAGAATTTGAACAATCTTGGTAGGGATCCACTAGATGAAGCTTCATTCCAAATATCAAATTCCTGGGCCTTGTGGTTTCAGGGAAGAAGATTTTTAAAGATTTTCCCTATATAGGTCTATGTAAAACCAAAGGGCCCCGGGGCGGGGGCATTTTTTACCCAAGGGCTATAATTTGAATAATCTCGGTAGGGGTCCACTAGATGAACCTTCATACCAAATATCAAAGTCCTGGGCCTTGCGGTTTCAGAGAAGAAAAGTTTTAAAGATTTTCCCTATATAAGCCTATGTAAAACCAAAGGGCCCCGGGGCGGGGGCATTTTTTGCCCCAGCACTATAATTTGAACAATCTTGGTAGGGGTCCACTAGATGAAGCTTCATACCAAATATCAAAGTCCTGGGCATTGCGGTTTCAGTGAAGATTTTTAAAGATTTTCCCTATATAAGCCTATGTAAAACCAAAGGGCCCCGGGGCGGGGACATTTTTGGCCTCAGCACTATAATTTGAATAATCTTGTTAGGGGTCTTTTAGATGAAGCTTCATACCAAATATAAAAGACCTAGGCCTTGTGGTTTCAGGGAAAAGGATTTTTAAAGATTTTCCCTATATAAGTTTATGTAAAGTGAGTGAGTTTTTGTTTTACGTCCCACCAACAGCTAAGGTCATACGGAGACGGGACCTCGGTTTAAAGACTCAACCGAAAGTCTGGAGAAGCCCGGGATCGATCCTGCGACCCCTGGTTTACAAGGCGAGTAGCATAACCACTGCACCACAGGGGCTTCTAAGTCTATGTAAAACCAAAGGGCCATGGGGTTGGGGCATTTTTGGCCCAAGGGCAATTATTTGAACAATCTTGATAGAGGTCCATTGGATGAAGCTTCATTCTAAATATCAAAGTCCTGGGCCTTGCGGTTTCAGAGAAGAAAATTTTTAAGGATTTTCCCTATATAAGGCCATGTAAAACCAAAGGGCCCCGTGGCGGGGGCATTTTTTGTCCCAGCACTATAATTTGAACAATCTTGGTAGGGGTCCACTAGATGAAGCTTCATACCAAATATCAAAGACCTGGGCCTTGTGGTTTCAGAGAAGAAGATTTTTAAAGATATTCCCTACATAAGCCTATGCAAAACCAAATGGCCCCGGGGCTATATAAATCTATGTAAAACCAAAGGGCCCCGGGGTGGGGTCATTTGTGGCCCCAGGGCTATAATTTGAACAATCTTGGTAGAGGTCCACTAGATAAAGCTCCATACTAAATATCAAAGGCCTTGGCCTTGCAGTTTCAGAGAAGATTTTTTAAGATTTCCCTATATAAGTCTATGTAAAACCAAAGGGCCCCGGAGCGGGGACATTTTTGGTATCAGGGCTATAATTATAATAATCTTGATAGAGGGCCACTAGATGCAGCTTCATACCAAATATCAAAGACCCAGGCCTTGTGGTTTCAGAGAAGAAGATTTTTAAAGATTTTCCCTATATTAGTCTATGTAAAACCATAGGGCCCCAGAGCGGGGGCATTTTTGGCCCCAGGGCTATAATTTGAACATTCTTGGTAGAGGTCCATTAGATGCAGCTTCATACCAAATTTCAAAGTCCTGGGCCTTGTGGTTTCAGAGAAGAAGATTTTTAAAGATTATCCCTATATAAGCCTATGTAAAACCAAAGGGCCCCGCGGCGGGGCCACTTTCGGCCCCAGCACCGTAATTTGAATCATCTTGGTAGGGGTCCTTTAGAAGAAGCTTCATACCAAATAAAAAAAGACCTAGGCCTTGTGGTTTCAGAGAAGAAGATTTTTAAAGATTTTCCCTATATAGGTCTATGTAAAACCAAAGGGCCCCGGGGCGGGGGCATTTTTTACCCAAGGGCTATAATTTGAACAATCTTGGTAGGGGTCCACTAGATGAAGCTTCATACCAAATATCAAAGTCCTGGGCCTTGCGGTTTCAGAGAAGAAATTTTTTTAAAGATTTTCCCTATATAAGCCTATGTAAAACCAAAGGGCCCCGGGGCGGGGGCATTTTTTGCCCCAGCACTATAATTTGAACAATCTTGGTAGGGGTCCACTAGATGAACCTTCATACCAAATATCAAAGTCCTGGGCATTGCGGTTTCAGTGAAGATTTTTAAAGATTTTCCTATATAAGCCTATGTAAAACCAAAGGGCCCCGGGGCGGGGACATTTTTGGCCTCAGCACTATAATTTGAATAATCTTGTTAGGGGTCTTTTAGATGAAGCTTCATACCAAATATAAAAGACCTAGGCCTTGTGGTTTCAGAGAAAAGGATTTTTAAAGATTTTCCCTATATAAGTTTATGTAAAGTGAGTGAGTTTTTGTTTTACGTCCCACCAACAGCTAAGGTCATACGGAGACGGGACCTCGGTTTAAAGACTCAACCGAAAGTCTGGAGAAGCTCGGGATCGATCCTGCGATCCCTGGTTTACAAGGCGAGTAGCATAACCACTGCACCACAGGGGCTTCTAAGTCTATGTAAAACCAAAGGGCCATGGGGTTTGGGCATTTTTTGCCCAAGGGCAATTATTTGAACAATCTTGGTAGAAGTCCATTGGATGAGGCTTCATTCTAAATATCAAAGTCCTGGGCCTTGCGGTTTCAGAGAAGAAATTTTTTAAAGATTTTCCCCATATAAGGCCATGTAAAACCAAAGGGCCCCGTGGCGGGGGCATTTTTTGTCCCAGCACTATAATTTGAACAATCTTGGTAGGGGTCCACTAGATGAAGCTTCATACCAAATATCAAAGACCTGGGCCTTGTGGTTTCAGAGAAGAAGATTTTTAAAGATTTTCCCTATATAAGGCCATGTAAAACCAAAGGGCCCCGGGACGGGGGCATTTTTTGCCCCAGCCCTATAATTTGAACAATCTTGGTAGGGGTCCACTAGATGAAGCTTCATTCCAAATATTAAATTCCTTGGCCTTGTGGTTTCAGGGAAGAAGATTTTTAAAGATTTTCCCCATTAAAGCCAATGTAAAACCAAAGGGCCCTGTGGCGGGGGCATTTTTTGTCCCATTACTATAATTTGAACAATCTTGTTAGGGGTCTTTTAGATGAAGCTTCATACCAAATATCAAAGTCCTTGGCCTTGTGGTTTCAGAGAAGATTTTTAAAGATTTTCCCTATATAAGCCTATGTAAAACCAAAGGACCCCTGGGCGGGGGCATTTTTGGCCCCAGCATTATAATTTGAACAATCTTGGTAGGGGTCCACTAGATGAAGCTTCATACCAAATATCAAAGACCTGGGCCTTGTGGTTTCAGAGAAGAAGATTTTTAAAGATTTTCCCTATATAAGCCAATGTAAAACCAAATGGCCCCGTGGCGGGGGCATTTTTTGTCCCAGGAATATAATTTGAACAATCATGGTAGGGGTCCACTAGATGAAGCTTCATACCAAATATCAAAGTCCTGGGCCTTGTGGTTTCAGAGAAGAAGATTTTTAAAGATTTTCCCTATATAAGCCTATGTAAAACCAAAGGGCCCCAGGACAGGGGGCATTTTTGGCCCCAGCACTATAATTTGAACAATCTTGGTAGGGGTCCACTAGATGAAGCTTCATACCAAATATCAAAGACGTGGGCCTTGTGGTTTCAGAGAAGAAGATTTTTAAAAATTTTCCCTATATAAGGCCATGTAAAACCAAAGGGCCCCGGGACGGGGGCATTTTTTGCCCCAGCCCTATAATTT
The DNA here is from genome assembly GCA_963580285.1 of Lucinisca nassula. Lineage (NCBI taxonomy): Eukaryota > Metazoa > Mollusca > Bivalvia > Lucinida > Lucinidae > Lucinisca > Lucinisca nassula. The sequence continues at coordinate 137,586,992 of OY757020.1, forward strand.
GAACAATCTTGGTAGGGGTCCACTAGATGACGCTTCATACCAAATATCAAAGACCTGGGCCTTACAGTTTCAGAGAAGAAGATTTTTAAAGATTTTCCCTATATAAGCCCATGTAAAACCAAAGGGCCCCGGAGCGGGGGCATTTTTGGCCCCAGCACTATAATTTGAACAATCTTGGTAGGGGTCCACTAGATGAAGCTTCATACCAAATATCAAAGACATGGGCCTTGTGGTTTCAGAGAAGAAGATTTTTTAAGTTTTTGGTGAAAAAAATCTATTTTTGGCTCCTGTGACCTAGATGTGCAACGGACCGGAACCAGTTGAACAACTTTGAAAGGGGACCACCTAAGGATCATTCCTGTGAAGTTTGGTCAAAATCCGATCAGTGGTTTAGGAGGAGATGTCGTTTAAAGAAATTGTTTACGGACGCACGGACGCACGCACGCACGACGGACAAAAAGTGATCCCAAAAGCTACGTGACGATGAGCTAAAAAAAAAAAAAAAAAAAAAAATGGCACGGCGCAGCGAATACGAGAGGAAAATGGGCGAAAGAACGATGCAGTGGATTGCTGACGGACTTTTGGATCTCATAAATTACATAGCTAGACCGAAGATAATGAGATTCTCATTGTAACTTTTGTATTAGGCAGATGCAATTAATACAATTTATTTTGATTTTTTTGTTTGATTTGAGGTTTAACGTCCCCGTCAACACTGTAAAGGTCATTTTGGAGACGTTGCTTCCAATTTTGTGGGACATTAACCAGACATTGAGATGAAATGACATCTCAAGCCCTGTCGCCGAATGAAACCAATAGGGTTTATTAGCATGGACGGTCCGCCTCGCACCGCGGTTCTTGGACAGGCTTAGATCCTCTAAGCGGTTTACCAGTACTAGTGTGCGGGCCGGATTCAGCTCTGCGTGGAAGCATCATGCAGCCCATATATTTCTTCAAGCCCCTATGGGCAGGGGGGAACAATTTATTTTGAACAATTTTTTTAAAAGTGAAACTGTATGATAAATAGATTATGATATGACATTTTTTCATATCATACCCCATATCAGCCCGAGACTCCCATATCAGCCCGAGGGCCGAAGGGCTGATATGGGGTATGATATGAAAAATGCCATATGATGATCTCTATATATCAATTGCTGTCGCTTCAGCAGTAAAAATAGAGCTATTATCGGTTAATCTAATGCTGTCGGTGAAATTCGGACTAATGACAGAACAAGCAACTTTCTCATCTTGTTTCGAACCGTCAGTGTTTGGCCCCAGGGCTATAATTTGAACAATCTTGATAGAGGTCTACTAGATGAAATTTTACACGAAATATCCAAGACCTAGGACTTGTGGTTTTACCAAAGAAGATTTTTAAAGATTTTCCCAAAATAAGTCTATGTAAGATCAAAGGGCCCAGAGGCGGTGGCATTTTTGGTCTCAGGGCTATAATTTGAACAATCTTGGTAGAGGTCCACTTGATGAAGCTTCATACCAAATATCAAAGACCTAGGTCTTGTGGTTTCAGAGAAGATTTTTCAAGATTTTCCATATATAAGTCTATGTAAAACCAAAGGACCTGGAGCGGGGACATTTTTGGTCCCAAGGCTAAAATATGAACAATCTTGGTAGAGGTCCACAAGATGAAGCTTCAAACCAAATATCAAAAAACCTAGCTGGGCCTTGTGGTTTCAGAGAAGATTTTTAAGCAAGTTTCAGGATGAATGGACCAAAACTGTGGCCTCTAGAGTCTTAACGGTTTTTCTATGATTTGACCTACTGACCTACTTTTTGACCTGACATGATCCATATTCGAACTTGGCCCAGATATCATCAAGACAAACATTCTGGTAAAGTTTCATGAAGATCGAAGCAAAATTGTGGTCTCGAGTCTTAACAGGGTAAATGTTGACGATGCACGACGCACGTCGCACGACGCACGTACGACGGACAAAAAGTGATCTCAGGTGAGCTAATAAGACAAATATCACAAATATTCATGGAAAAAAGAAATAAAATGCAAAATCTTGCACGGGTGTGTCATGTAATGTGAGAATATTGATGGGTAGTTGTACAGTTGTACAGAAGGTTAAAGTGTGTAATGAACAAGAGCCGCAACTCTGGGTGCCATGGTTTTTAGTCCCCCCCCCCCCCGACAATTTCTAGAACAATTTGAAGCTTACACAGTATTTGCCTATACGTACATAATAAACATCTACCTATTCAAGGAGCGGAACTCTATAAGCATATGCTTTCGTTCTTATCCTTTCTATTGTTCACAAAATTGTATTGTATTTACTGTATTGTACTAATGAAATAAATATGTTTAAACCAATTTCACATGGTACTTGGTTTAGTTTTACATGAGGTTAAGGAGGTGTGTTATGAGCAAGGTCTACAACTCTGGATCACCTATAATGTACATAAAGTTTTGTTGTTTTTTTTGGTTTGGGTTTTACGGCCCTTTCAAGATTATTTCACTCATATCGAGCCGATCGTTAATCAGAGGTGGGCGAAAACCGGAGTACCCGGAGAAAAACCACCTGACCTTCCGTTGCAGAACTTGGCGTCTCACACGTGGCCCGAGCGAGGCTCGAACCTACGGCGGTGAGAGACCTAATGACTAAGAGTCAGCGCTCTTATCCACTAGGCCACGGAGGCCCGTATACATAAAGTTAAAAGACGTCATGGGCAAGAACCATAAATCTGGATGCTATAACATTTTTGTTATCTCTCCTCTCAGTAAAATCTCGGTATCACCCGTAGACCAGTAATTTATGTAACTGATAACAGCAGCAGTATAGGTGTATTTTGTTTCTGGTGCATTTGCTGCATGTGTAAAATCTTTTGAATGCCATATTGGCTTTAGGTCGGAGGATGGCTATTTTGTCAGTTAAGGATGTCGGTTTATGTCGGTTTTAGTCCTATTAATACCATATTTTAGTAGCTCTCTATACGTATATACAAATACGTAGCGTATTTAAAAAGGGAGGTTGAATATCTGAGAAAGAAACGAGTGCGCTTGCGCAGGATTTTTTTTTAATTGGGTGTTGGAACACCCGAAGTTTATTAAACCCATATTAAAATTGTCCATAGACTGCATTTTCATAGAGCTGATTAATCATTTTGCATCTAATTCTCTTAGCATTCGGTAGTGGGCGCAGTGACTGAAACCAAAAAAATGTACAGACGCCATATTGAAAGCGCTTCCTATTGTACGGAATCAAAAGAGGATCTTACGAAAGTGATCATTTCATATGAAATTTATGAAACGAGGCTGTCTAAGGAATGGAGGGGTGAGGAACAGCCACTGTCGACCTAAACAGTTTGTGTGATTGAATGTGTCTAATCATAATATAGATCATGGCATGGGGATATGAATGGATTCCAAGATATACTAGGGACAAAACACAAGGGCCAGCCGCCAAATTCAAATAGATAGAAGCGAAACTTCAATGTCGCAGGGAAGGTTTATATGCAAAGGGGATCAGTATCTGGCCCATGCACCACGAACATTGATGCATGCACGACACCTTCTGGGCATGCTAGTGATTGTGCGACGGATTATGTCCCTTGGTATCCGGCAATGCTCGGCCAAACTGTTGCAGATTGAAACAACGCTGTGGTCTGTTGCACACGCGGCGACCCAAGACATCATAAATGTGCTCAGTCGGCGAGTTATCGGGGAATTTGGCTGGCCACGGCAGTGTTCGTACACCTTGTTGTCTCCGAAATTCGACGGCAACAAGGGCTCGATGTGGTCGTGCGTTGTGGTCTTGGAATTTGGTCAAGTTACCAGGATCGTTCAAGGTAACTTGATTAGCCAGCGTTACGTAGACCAAATTTTACGCCGAGTGGTTGCCCCATTCGCCCGGCGCATTGTTGGTAACTTCGACTTCTAAGACGACAACCTTCCCAGTTGCATTGAAGTTTCGCTTCTTTCTATTTGAATTTGGGGTTTCCCTTATTTTTTGTCCCTAGTATATATATACGGAATTTTATGAAGTGGAGGGGCGGAGCATGGCCCCAGGATATTGACCCAGCACAAAGAGACCCCAAGATTGGTGTGACCGAGTCTAGAAAATATACGGTTTAGTGGTGGGGATCTTAACTGTTTCTGAGATATATGGCTTATTATAAAGTGAAGGGTTGGGGCATGACCGTGACAGGACTCGGGGCACCCCGGGTGCCTCGATATTGGTGGAACTGAATGCGTCTTATTGTAACGAACATGAATATATATGGTTTAGGCTCTGAACAGTTTCTCAGATATTGGCCTTCTGTGAAGTGGAGGGATGGGGCTTTGCCCCGACGCACCCCTGGAGAACTGACAGTCTTATCATAAGGAACAAGAATATATATGGTTTAGGGGTGTGGATCGCAACTGTTTCTGGGATATTGGGCCTTTTACGTATTGGAGGTGTGGGGCATGCCCCCCCCCCCCCCACACACACACCCAGCCCCCCCACCCCCCACCACCAGGTTGGTGTCACTGAATGCATCTTATCACGAAGAACAAGAATATATATGGTCTGAATAGAGGTAGTTACTAAACTTTAAGCATGGCCCCTGCACGATCTGGGAGGATCCCCAGGTTGGCATAAAACATTGTTAAAAGAAAACTGAAAGTGACTTGGTGGTGGTGTCTGATCCGAGAAAAAAAAACATCTGCAAATGCTGTTACAAGGAGAACTCACCTCAAAGCTCGCTAACAGAGCGAACGAAGGGAGGTAACTGCCAGACTACACGATAATTAAGCAAACAGCAATCCGATAAAAAAAACGTATCTAAGGTAGGCGGAGCAAATGTGTTGCGCATGCGCATTGGCGGTAGTGTCTCCTTTTTTCACGGTCCACTTTTTTACGTTACACCGCCTCGATGAAGAGGCGGCGAGTTCCCAGAATCTATGTTTTGAAATAAGAGAAACATATATAACCCTGTAATTAAAAAAAAAGGAGTTCTAAGGGGTCAAAACTAGACGGGTATATTTTCGTGACCTACACAGCACATTTAGATAAATCCGCAAAAGCTGTTCATAAGATATTGTTTGTTTGTTTGTATTGGAGTTTAACGGCCCAGTCAACACTATTTAGGTCATTTTTGAGCCGGTCAGTTTACCTATCCACACTTTCCTGGGCAGGCTTATACGTAAGCGGTTAACCAGTACAGTGCACATTCTTTCGCCAGAAACTGACAACTGCCCTTCTTGAATCAGCGGAAGGGAGAGAATGACCGTAGAAAAGATTTCATGATCAATCTCCACGAAAGAATGTTGCCGACCCCGGCGGGAGTCGAACCCGCGTCCTCCTGATCACCAGTCAGACGCGCATCCGACTGAGCCAACGAGGCCGGCTGTTCATAAGATATAACATTTGAGCTAGTGAGAACGCCCCCGCCCGTAGTGGGTTGGAGAAACAAACTGGGCTGCACGGTGCTGCTGTGCAGAGCTGGAACTGACTGAACATGGGTCTAAGCTGCAGAGCTCCGAGTAATTTTATCGATTCCTCAAGTGGTGCTGGTAGGACAGTCCCAGGCTATAAAACCTTAACAGTAGCTATGGGCGGTAGGGCTCGAGATGCCATTTCATCCCAATGTCGGATAAAAGTCCCAACGTCTCAAACATGACAAATAGTGTTAACGAGGAAGAAAAACTTAAATACAAACAAACAAATTAAGAAATTAATTGAGAAACAGCAATTTATTTTAAATGAACTTAAGAACAATAAAACAAAGTAGTACAACAAGCCGCCAGTAAATGCTTTATTCCTTACAAGCTTCAATTCTGGCATTCTGTGTGCCCCAGCAAAACCTACAAAATGGCATATATTACCATTGAAAACAATGTTTTTGCTCTGTAAAATAATGACCAATTTAACCTTTTCAAAGGCTATTTAAGGGGAATGGATATATATTCAGGGGAGGCAACTCCTCCAAAAGTATTTTTTTTTGTCTCCCATGTCAACAGGGTCACCCTTAAAGGAAAGAATTTGCTCCTGAGGAGCAAATTCTTTTCTTTAAGAGCTGACCCTTTTTTCCGTGGGATAGAGCTTATCAAAAAGCGAACAGGAAGTTCCGAAAGTTGTCTCCCTTTGAAAAATGGAGGAAAAGAATCTGCCAGGTGTCCCCATTCCCTTTAACTTCCCACACTATCATGTTACCATGTTTGTGTAATGAACAGAGTGTCCTTGTAATCCCAACTTTATATGGAGAAAAGGGGGGGGGGTCAAGATGTTTGTTTGGTTTAATTTGAGGTTTAATGTCCGCATCAACACTGTATAGGTCATTTTGGAGACGTTGCTTCCAACTTTGTGGGACTTGAGATGAAATGACATCTCAAGCCCTGCCACCCAATGAAACCAATAGGGTTTAAATGCATTGACGGTCCGACTCGCACTACATTTCCTGGGCAGGCTTAGAACCTCCAGCAGTTTACCAGTACTCCTATGCGGTTAGTTTCAGCTCTGCGTGGAAGCATCATGCAGCCCATATATTTCTTCAAGCCCCGATGGGTGGGGGCCGTTTGCATAAGAAGCATATGTGTTCACCTGATCGTGCGAGTATTGAATAAAAGAATTCGATATGGGGTTCTGTTGTAGATGTGCGTTTCCTACCCGAGGGATGACCGCGCTGAGAGGAAGCGAGGCTATGCCGAGGTTCCGCTCAGCCAGGATATTCCCAGGGATGGAAACGTTGCTTGTTTATTTCCTTATGTACGTAAAATTATCCAAATAATCTGATTTACATCCAATTTTACGCCATTTCGTAGGTTTTGGTGTGTGCAGGTAATCAGTTAACCCGCCTTTGCAGGATCACTATCGTAACCAGATACAGGATGAGGAGACGCACTTGTGTCATTGATCCGGATTGTCCCGGAGCAGAGTTCGGGTATTCGTAGACGTAATAGTAGTCCGTGTCGGGTTCCGTCTCTTCGTCAGCCAGTGCTCCAAACAGTTCTTTGCCCTGGATATCTCCGCAGTTGATCTTGTACACCTTAAGCACGGACTTGCCTCCTATGACTCCTTGGGTAAACTGTCGGTCGTTGAACGCCACTTTAATCTCGCCATTCTGTGATAAACAAGAAATTGTCTAAGCTAAATAGTTGAGGCAATGATCAGGAATCGATACAATTAACCCACAGCTCCCATCAGAGACACCAAAGGGAAAGAAACACAAACATGAAGCAACAGACCCAAACGGAAACACCAACAGCGGAAAGCCAAAATGACAGTTACTCTCCCACAAAATGGCCAATAGGCTATCTAAAATAAAATAATATAAGCGACACAAACACCCAGACAAACCTAACAAAAATAAACAACGACAGAAGAACCGCCTTGGAACGGTCAGTGTTCGCTGTTGCGCATGCTCAGTCTGATCAGTTGCGCATGCGTAGTATGATCAACAACTTATTGTTTGGCAGTTGAGCATGCGCAGTCTTATCGCGCATGCGCAGTCTGATCATCACATTTGTGTTCGCATTTTGTAGGGTACAATACATCTAGCTTATATAGATAAAATTTCCAGGCTAAACAGTCTGCGTAGCTAGCTGGGTAGGCCGGTTGAGGTCCAGACTAACTAGAATGTGTAGCTAGCTGGGTAGGCCGGTTGAGGTCCAGACTACCCAGTCTGTGTAGCTAGCTGGGTAGGCCGGTTGAGTTCCAAACAAACCAGAATGTGTAGCTAGCTGGGTAGACCGGTTGAGTTCCAGACAAACCAGAATGTGTAGCTAGCTGGGTAGGCCGGTGGAGTTCCAGACTAACCAGAATATGTAGCTAGCTGGGTAGGCCGGTTGAGTTCCAGACTACCCAGTCTGTGTAGCTAGCTGGGTAGGCCGGTTGAGTTCCAGACTAACACGAATGTGTAGCTAGCTGGGTAGGCCGGTTGAGTTCCAGACTAACCAGAATGTGTAGTTAGCTGGGTAGGCCGGTTGAGTTCCAGACTAACCAGAATGTGTAGCTAGCTGGGTAGGCCGGTTGAGTTCCAGACTAACCAGAATGTGTAGCTAGCTGGGTAGGCCGTTTGAGTTCCAGACTAACCAGAATATGTAGCTAGCTGGGTAGGCCGTTTGAGTTCCAGACTAACCAGAATATGTAGCTAGCTGGGTAGGCCGGTTGAGTTCCAGACTAACTAGAATGTGTAGCTAGCTGGGTAGGCCGGTTGAGTTCCAGACTACCCAGTCTGTGTAGCTAGCTGGGTAGGCCGGTTGAGTTCCAGACTAACAAGAATGTGTAGCTAGCTGGGTAGGCCGGTTGAGGTCCAGACTACCTAGTCTGTGTAGCTAGCTTGGTAGGCCGGTTGAGTTCCAGACTAAGCAGAATGTGTAGTTAGCTGGGTAGGCCGGTTGAGTTCCAGACTAACCAGAATGTGTAGCTAGCTGGGTAGGCCGGTTGAGTTCCAGACTAACCAGAATGTGTAGCTGGCTGGGTAGGCCGGTTGAGGTCCAGACTACCCAGTCTGTGTAGCTAGCTGGGTAGGCCGGTTGAGTTCCAGACTAACCAGAATATGTAGCTAGCTGGGTAGGCCGGTTGAGGTCCAGACTAACCAGTCTGTGTAGCTAGCTGGGTAGGCCGGTTGAGTTCCAGACTAACCAGAATATGTAGCTAGCTGGGTAGGCCGGTTGAGTTCCAATCTAACCAGAATGTGTAGCTAGCTGGGTAGGCCGGTTGAGTTCCAGACTTACCAGAATATGTACTAGCTGGGTAGGCCGTTTGAGTTCCAGACTACCCAGTCTGTGTAGCTAGCTGGGTAGGCCGGTTGAGTTCCAGACTAACCAAAATGTGTAGCTAGCTGGGTAGGCCGTTTGAGTTCCAGACTACCCAGTCTGTGTAGCTAGCTGGGTAGGCCGGTTGACTTCCAGACTAACCAGAATGTGTAGCTAGCTGGGTAGGCCGGTTGAGTTCCAGACTAACCAGAATGTGTAGCTAGCTGGGTAGGCCGGTTGAGTTCGGGACTAACCAGAATGTGTAGCTAGCTGGGTAGGCCGGTTGAGTTCCAGACTAACCAGAATGTGTAGTTAGCTGGGTAGGCCGGTTGAGTTCCAGAAAAACCAGAATGTGTAGCTAGCTGGGTAGACCGGTTGAGTTCCAGACATACCAGAATGTGTAGCTAGCTGGGTAGGCCGGTTGAGTTCCAGACTACCCAGTCTGTGTAGCTAGCTGGGTAGGCCGGTTGAGTTCCAGACTACCCAGTCTGTGTAGCTAGCTGGGTAGGCCGGTTGAGTTCCAGACTAACCAGAATGTGTAGCTAGCTGGGTAGGCCGGTTGAATTCCAGATTAACCAGACTATGTAGCTAGCTGGGTAGGCCGGTTGAGTTCCAGACAAACCAGAATGTGTAGCTAGCTGGGTAGGCCGGTTGAGTTCCTGACAATCCAGAATGTGTAGCTAGCTGGGTAGGCCGGTTGAGTTCCAGACTAACCAGAATATGTAGCTAGATGGGTAGGCCGTTTGAGTTCCAGACAAACCAGAATGTGTTGCTAGCTGGGTAGGCCGTTTGAGTTCCAGACTAACCAGAATGTGTAGCTAGCTGGGTAGGCCGGTTGAGTTCCAGACTAACCAGAATGTGTAGCTAGCTGGGTAGGCCGTTTGAGTTCCAGACTACCCAGTCTGTGTAGCTAGCTGGGTAGGCCGGTTGAGTTCCAGACTAACCAGTCTGTGTAGCTAGCTGGGTAGGTCGGTTGAGACATGAAAGCCAAAACAAAAGAAGAAAAGCTCGGGTAAATTTCAATGCTCTTACCACCGAGCCAAAGAGTCGACTCCCTGACGCAGGTGTCAGCAGGTGGAGCTATTCTCATGACACGAAAGCCATAATGGAGGAGTGTTTGTGAATTCGGGTTTAAAGTCGCTTTCAACAATTTTTCAGTCATATCACGACGGTGTCTGGTTGCTGCCTCACTGAAGTATCATGTCCCAGACACATTACATGATACCACACCCAGTCACATTATCCTGACACTGGATCGACCAGTCCTAGATCTACCCCGTAAATCTGAGTGCCAAGCGAGGAGCAGCTAGTACCATTTTTAACGACTTTGGTATGTCGCGGCCCGGGATCGAACCCATGACCTCCCATTCCCCGGAGCGGACACTACCAACTGAGCTATCGGGGCCGGTCCATAATAGAGGAAAGAAGCATATAGTGGGATTCGAACCCGGCCCGCTCGGGTGACAATTCAATGCTCAAACCACTGAGCCAAATAGTCGTCTCCGAGTTTATTGTTTGGATTGGGGTTTAACGTCCCCGTCAACAATATTTAGGTCATTCTGGAGATGTTACTTCCAATTTTGTGGGACTTACCCAACATTTGAGGTGAAATGACATCTCAGCCCCTGCCGTCCAGTGAAATCCTGGTGTAGGAATGTCATTTGACGTGTCACCAGTAACGAGTCTGATTAAACCATAGGGTTTATACGCATGGACAGCCTGGCTTACACCACTTTGCTAGGGAAGCGATTTACCAGTACTCGTGTGCGGTCGATTTCTGCTCCGCGTGGAAGCACCATACAAAACCCAATCTATATCTCCAAGCCCCGAAGGGCGGGGGCAATGAAACATTGTACGAGATAGTGGTAGTTTTTGTTTTTTTTGTTTGATTTGGGGTTTAACGTCCCCGTCAACACTGTAAAGTCATTTTCGAGACTTAGCTTCCAATTTTGTGGGACTTTTACCCGACGATGAGATGAAATGACATCTCAAGTCCTGTCGCCTAATAAAGCCAATAGGGTTTATAAGCATGAACGGTCCAACACGCACCGCTTTGCCTGGGCAGGCTTAGATCCCCTTAGCAGTTTACCAGTACTCGTGTGCGGTCGGACTTAGCTCTGCGTGGAAGCATCGTGCAGCCCATATATTTCTTCAAGCCCCGATAGGCGGGGGCCTGAGACAGTGGTAGTTCTACCCAGCAGGCGCACGTCGCCAGGGCAACGTCAAAGCAACGTCGGTGCAACGTCATGACGTTGATGTGACGTTGCATAAACGTCATGACGTTGTTCCGACGTCGATGCGACGTCAAAATTACGTCATGTGCCTGCTGGGTAACTACTGTGTTTATTACAGCACCTGGTCATGAGACGTAATTGGGATCATTAACGATACCTTTTCGATCGAAAGATGTGCTAGTATGCGTGTAATGTGTGTACCAAGTAGAATCGTGTCATTGAGGCGGATCTAACGAGTACCGACAACCTCCGTCTTGTAGCAGAAACAACATTCTTGCACACCGGACAAGGTAATCCGTGATTTTACCCTGGGATAGAAATTTATGTTCTGACCCTGGTGTTCCGACCCAGGCAACTAACATAAATACGCATCAATTCCATTCAACTGCCGGAACTACTTCCGCACTACTTTTATTTTGTAAACAATATACATGTGCGAGCTGTCAAAACTAACCGGAGGTGTTGTGCAAGAAAAAGAATCCAATATGGGTTTCTGTTGTAGATGGGCGTTTCCAACCCTCGGCGTAGCCTCGGTTCCGCTCAGCACGGTCATCCCTTGGGTTGGAAACGCTCATCTACAACAGAACCCCATATCAGATTCTTATAATGTATACCCCCGTAAACCCCAGTTTTCTCTATGTAAAGTGGAGTTTACAAGGTGGTTCTATATACGGACTAATGAGCCGGGGCATTTCCTACCAGTTACAGGTGCACCCAGCGACGATTCAGGTCAGCCTGCGCATCCGAACAGTCTGATCAGAATCTTCGTTGTGCGCTCTAAGGATAGCTAAGGGCCCAATGCTTCTTCATGCAGCAAGAGAAGATACTGGTTAGACTATATGGATGTGTAGGCTGATGTGATTCTTCGCTGGGCGAACATGTAAATTGTAGGAAATGCTGTGCCCCAGCTCATATGAGACATTACGAACATCACCGGGTCTTACCGTATCACAATTTTTCACAATCACCCAGCTCCTGTCGAGTCTGACGCTCAGCAGACATAGTTTTCCCTTGCGGTCGTACGCCATGACGTAGTGGAACAGATCCGGGTCCGGATTGGACAGAGCTATCTGACTGGAGCTCCGACACTCAATGTCAATTTCCTCTGAAAACACAATGCATTTCGATAACACACCCGTGGGACATGGGGCATTTTTTTCACATCCCAAAATGACGACTTTCATAATGAAAATCCACGATATTTTTCTAATTGATACTGCAAACATAGGCTGTGTGTGGTCGTTAGAACCACCTCATTGAGGCGGTTCTAACGAGTACCCACAACCTATATTTTGGAGCAAAAATAGCCGTCAAAGGAGATGGCACATCCCCCGACCAGAAGCCAATATGGCCTTCAGAATATGTTCTATAAAAGGGTTATCCTTTGGAAGCAAGGAATACACCACAGAACCGAAAAATATGGAGTGTACATGTTTTCTGGGCCAGACTAGCTAGTTTCGGCCAATTAGGCCTCATCAGTGACACTCAGATATTCTCAAAATTACACAATGGAATTCTGTTCACAATGGAAGACTGTTCACAAATAGAAAGTGCAACATAATTAAAACACACTGGTAAGCCCATAGTATATTTTGTATATGCAATGTTTATTGAGACTATCTTCGCCTAATGATACAAAGGATCGCTTCTGAACATGATTAAGATCCAAGATTTCCAATGCACAAAGTGCAGGTATACTGAGTTGTGGCTCTTGCACATGAAATTCCTTCTCATCCTTGTATACACATGTATAGTTCGAACAAATTGACCTGAGACTGGTGAACTCTATTAACATAATCTTACACCTGACTGAATGCATGTATTTATCTTCGCCGTCTTCCGTAAATGGCGATATTGTTATCCAATACACAGAGGTCGGTAAATGGGTCGCAATTCACGTGATGCCGAAAATTCACGAGAAGTTTACGAAAGCCGACGTATTAGGCGATAATATTGACAAATATATTCCATGCATAAAGGTTAGTCTCCGGTCATATTGTTCGAACTATACAATTGTGGCAAGTACCAGCAATATATCTCAATGGTATTGGATGGATGGCCATCAAAAGATTTTACTGTCAGGGGATATAACTCTTAAACCAATACACTCAGAATTGTGGTTCTTGTGCATGACACGCCTGCTTAACCTCATGTATACCTGTACCAAGTACCATCGATATGTCTCAAAGGGTATTCGAGATATGGTGATCACAAGGTGGTCATACTGTTATATTGAAAGGGGAGATAACTCAAATACCACAGCACCAAGAGTTGGGATTCTTGCAAATGACATGCCTTCTATACCTTGTATTCAATTGTGCCAAGTTCCTTCAATATACTGTATCTCAAAAGGTATTGGAGTTTGATCACAAGGTGGTCATACGAGTATATTGGAAGGGGAGATAACTCAAATACCCTAGCACCCAGAGTTATGGTTATTAGACATGACACGCCATCTTCACCTTGTCCACAATTGTGCCAAGTACCATCAATATATCTCGAAGAGTATTGGAGATATCGCCATCACAAGGTAGCGATTTATTGGAAGGGAAGATAACTAGAAAACCATCACACCAAGAGTTGTGGTTCTTGCGCATGACACGCCGTCTCAGCCTTGTGAACAACTGTGCCAGGTACCATCAGTTTATCTCAAAGGTTTTTGGAGTTATGGCCATCACAAGATAGTCACTATTTTATTGAAAGGGGAGAAAACTAAAAAAAACATGGTAGCCAGAGTTCTAGTTCTTGCGCGTGACACGCCGTCTCAGCCTTGTGAAGTGAGTGAGTGTTTGAATTTTACGTCCCACCAACAGCTAAGGTCATACGGAGACGGGACCTCGGTTTAAAGACTCATCCGAAAGTCTGGAGAAGCCCGGGATTGACCCTGTGACCCCTGGAATAGCGTAACCACTGTACCGGCTTCTGTCAGCCTTGTGAACAATTGTGCCAAGAACCATCAATGAATCTTAAAGGGTATTGGAGTTATGGCCATTAGAAGATTGCGTCTACGGACGGAAGGACGGATGTTCTCACGGATGTATACTTATGTTGCTATTTTTGGCAGCATTGATACTTAAGTGGCTACTTTTAGCCACTGAAAAGAAGTATTTTCGGTGTCTAACGGAATAAATCCCATTGACTTACATTGATTCTGTCCATTTACATAGCCACCTAACTATATATTTGTTGGTGCGGACGGACGACCGGACGGACGGACGTACGGACGGTAGGCTGTATTAGAACAGTGACCTATAAAATACATATAAAGCGGTCCTCAGACTTCATACTGATGCCGCAAAATCGTTCGGATGTTACCTAGGTAACCATGACGCCTTGGGGAGATAACCATTTATTTTCTGTGTTGTACGCGTTAGTTCCCTTGATTATCAGCACAGATAGCAGTCATGTCCGTATAAGTCCGGTATGAGAACGTGTCCCAACCCCTTTTAGGATTAAAGTCGCACGACATTTCACGTGATTAGCTTTTCAGGCAGGTCCTTTCATGTAGAATTGGCTTTTCATATAACCCTTATCTTGCTGAGTATTCATTTAAGCCACACCCATTTCTGTCTATCAGCCAATAAAATTACTTGATGTAATTTATTGCTACAAATTCGTAAACTGAATGCCAAACAGTGTAGATCCTGATCAGATGCCATCTGATCTGGATCTACACTGTTTGCAAAGATTGGGGTTGTCGTGAACAGCAAGATAAGGGTTAATGTGAATAACTTCATAGCAAAATTTGGAAATGTAATTCTTAAAACGCAAGAAAAACAAATAAACGGAGTCGCTACTGATAGCCAATTATGGAAAAATCCTGTTATTAGCCAGTTTCGCATAATTTGCTGCTGTAGGATTCCTTATGGATGGATGGATGGATATTTTGTTTAAAGACGCTCAACCCTAATAGGGCATATAGCGTCTAAAAATAATTAGGTATTAGATATAAAATTGTTATTGAAGTTTAAAAGTTAAAATATTAATGAAAAGTCCGATTTCTTTAAGAAAATTGATTAATTGATAAGATGGTATGTCATTAAAAAGATCTTTCATTGTTGTAACATTAAAATATTTTGAGCGTATATGATGAAATTCTACACATGAAATGAGAAAGTGTTCAACTGTAAACGGTTCGTTATAAGATATACAGAAAGGTGCTTGTTCGTTTTTTAATATGTAGGAATGAGTGAGTCGTGTGTGTCCAATACGGCATCTTGTGAGTTTAGTCTGGTCTTTCCTATTATAATTCGAAAACGTACATTTGGTATGAAAATTTGGTTGAATTTTATTTAATTTGTTATTTGTTTCTTTTTCCCAAATTGATTGGCATTTGTTTTTTATATATAGGTTTATGTTCGATTTTAAATCTGAAGAAGGAATTTTTAAATTGGTAATAGTTAACGATAATGCTGATTTGGCTTCCAAATCGGCTAATTCATTACCACGGATATTTACATGAATGGGAAGCCAGCAGAATATGATCTCCTTTGAGACGGAAAGATAGTGATATTTTCTTAAAATTTGTTGAATCAAGGGGTTTCTGTGCTGTTGATCTTTCAGAGCTTTTAGTACAGAAAGGGAATCGGAATAAATGATGAAATGTCTTTCAGGTTGATCTCGAATGTGATAGAGTGCGATATCAATTGCTTTTGCTTCAGCGGTAAAAATAGAGCTATTATCGGGTAGTCTAATGCTATCAGTGAAATTCGGGCTAATGACAGAACAAGCAACTTTCTCATCTTGTTTCGAACCGTCAGTGTAAATGGAAATGTGATGTTTAAAATGCGATTTAATTTCTAAAAATTCATTTTTAAAAATATGTGAATCAACTTCAGATTTCTTATTTCTATGTAAATCTAATACGATCTTTGGATTAGTTAATGTCCATGGTTCTTTCGATGGAAATGAAAATGATTGAATATTTTGGACATTAATATTTGCTTCTTTAAATAAAGGTCGTATTCTTAGGCCAAGAGGTTTAATTGCGGAGGGTTTATTTTCGTAAAATCTTTCATAATTAGGGTTAAAAACACATTCATATGCTGAATTGCGTGGATTTGCAGCTAATTTGGAAGCATATTGAAGAGACAATTTTTCTCTTCTAACATAAAGTGATGGTTCATTAGATTCAGCATAGAGACTATCAACGGGTGAAGTGCGAAAGGCACCTAGTGCTAAACGTAAACCTTGATGATGTATAGTATCCAAAGATTTTAAATAAGATTTCCTAGCAGATCCATAGACTATGGAACCATAGTCCAATTTGGAACGAATTAACGATCTATACAGATTTAAAAGAACAGTACGATCTCCTCCCCAGTCGGAACTGGAAAGGACTTTTAAAATATCAAGAGCTTTTAAACATTTAGCTTTCAAAGCTTTGATATGAGGAATAAAAGACAATTTGTTATCGAATGTAAGACCCAAAAACTTCGCCTCAGTGACGACTGGAATTGGACTGCCGTATATAGTCAGTACAGGATCTAAATGCAACTTTCGTATTTGGCAGAAATGAACACACTGAGTTTTTGTTTTAGAAAATTTAAAGCCATTTTCTGTTGCCCAAGTTTCTATATTATTTAAACACCTTTGGAGTTTAAATTCAATGGTTTCCATATTTTTGGAACGATAAAAAATTCCAAAATCGTCAACAAAAAGCGAACAATCTGGGTCTTTTACACATTTAACTATATTATTAATTTTTATGCTGAACAAGGTTGGTGATAAAATACTACCTTGTGGTACACCTTGTTCTTGATCAAATGTGTCCGATAATGTATTTCCTATGCGAACATTAAATGTTCGATCGGACAAGAAATTTTGAACAAAAAGTGGCAATCGGCCTTTAAGGCCCAAGTTGTGTAAATCTTTCATGATGCCATATTTCCAAGTCGTATCATAGGCCTTTTCTAGGTCAAAGAATACAGCTACGACATGTTCTTTTTTGATAAAGGCATCACGTATAAATGATTCCAAACGAATCAAATGATCGTTAGTAGAGCTGTTTTTTCTAAAACCAGCTTGAAATTTAGTGATAAGCTGGTTTGATTCTAAGAACCAAACCAGCCTATCATTAATCATTCTCTCCATTGTTTTACATAAGCAACTTGTCAAAGCAATAGGTCTGTAATTAGTGGCTTCAGTATGATCTTTATTAGGTTTCGGAATAGGAATAATGGTAGCTTTTCTCCAGTTTTCAGGGAATTTTCCAGTGATCCAAATATCATTCAGAATATTTAATAACGTTTCCAATGCCTTGTTGGGTAAATGTTTTAAAATTTGATAGTGTATGTCGTCAGGACCAACAGCAGTATCATGAGATTTATGGAGAGCATCTAATAATTCTTTAGTAGTGAAAGGTAAATTATATTTTTCATGATTTAATGAGGAAAAATTTAAATTCTTTTTCTCTTGTTCTTGTTTAATATTTTGGAAATTTTCTGAATAATTTGAGCTAGAGGAGTTTTTCTGAAAATTTTCCCCCAAGGCATTGGAAATGTCTTGAGCCGTTGAACACATATTTCCGTTCGATTTGATATGGACATGTTTATTTGATTTGTTTTTGCCACTAATTTTTCGAATCATGTCCCATATTTTCTTAGTTGGTGTTCTGGTATTCAGTTTGGAAACGTATTGCTGCCAAGATGCTTTTTTGGCCGATTTTATTGTTTTGCGAGCTTTAGCTCGCATGTGTTTGGCATGGATAAGATTATCTTTTGTTGGTTGTTTATTGAATTTTCGTAATGCAGATTTTCTTTTATTGATCGAAGTTTTAACTTCGTCATTAAACCAAGGTCTGTTTCTTTTTTAAAAAGTCGAGGATTTAGGAATACATTTTTCAGCAATATCAATCAATTCATCAGTAAAATCTTGTATATCACTTGCAGTTTTAAAAAGTTCAGGGTCGAGTTTTTCATTACATAATTGATTAAAATTTTCCCAATTTGCTTTACTCAAATTCCATCTGGGGTGACGATCCTCATGGGTCGATGCAATTTCTTCAATTACTATCGGAAAATGATCGCTCCCATGGAGATCGTCCACAACAGACCAATCAAAATCTTGATAAATATTTGGAGAGCAAATTGAAAGATCTAAAGCAAAATAATTTCTTGTGGGAGAATGAAGATATGTTGGTTGTTTATCGTTAAATAAACATAAATCATTTTCAGCAATAAAATTTTCTATGATTTCTCCTTTGTCATTTGTATCCGAGCAACCCCATAATTTGCTGTGACTATTAAAGTCTCCTAATAGTATATAAGGACTAGGTAATTGATTTGTTAAATTTTCTAATTCTTTTTTAGAAAAATTATAATGAGGTGGAAGGTAGACAGAACAAATAGTTATGGATTTGGATAAAGTGACGTTTACAGCAACAGCTTGTAAATTAGTGTTTACATCTATTTTCCTATGAGGAACGTCAGATTTTACCAGGATTGATGTACCTCCTGATGCCTTCTGATTATCCGTTGTGATATGATTGTACATACTGTAACCTTTGAAATTAATATTATCTGTAGTTTTCAAAAAAGTTTCTTGGAGACAAATGACATTAGGAGAAAAAAGTGTAGTTAAAATTAAAAGTTCGTTAAAATTGGCTTTCAGTCCTCGACAATTCCATTGAATTATTGACTTCTTATCCATGGTTGAATGGAGAGAAGATTAAAACAAGGAATTTAATCCTTTATCTTTTATTAGGCTTTGAGAACGTGGAGGGATCAACGTCCAACTCCATGTCCTCAAGGGCGACGTACTGATTAGCCAGTTTTACTGGATCAGCAGACGCCCCTTTACTGTTTGGGTTTGATCCTTTATGCTTTTCTTTGCCGTTTTTTTCTTTTTGATCTGCTGTCCCCGACGTGGATCGGGAGTGAGATCTGCTCGAATGTTTGCTGTTAGGTTGTGAACTGGTCTGTGAAGTTTGTCTAGATTCTGTTCTTGAATGATGAGTAGATGTAGTTGGTTGTGACGATGTAGTAGGTTGTGAAGATGTAGGTTGTGACGATGTGGTTTTGGGTTTTACAGAAGAGGTAATAACTTTAGAATGGGGTTTAATTTCGAAATCTTTTTCATTAAATTGAGTGGAGGTTTCTTTGGTTTCAGGTTTGCTGGCAAGGGATTGGACAACTTTGGCGAATGTGTTTTCTGGTTTGTTTTGTTGGATTTTCTTGGCTTCCAAATAAGTGACGTTTTGTGTAACTTTAATTTTCATGATTTCTTTTTCGGTTTTCCAAACTTCACAGACATTGGATTTAGATAAATGATCTTTTCCGCAGTTCACACATTTTGGAGAGTTCTTGCAGTTAGAAGTGTGATGATCAGTGCCACCACACTTCTCACAAACAGATCCGTCAGGGACAGTACAGTCGTTTTCGTGGTGCCCAAACCTCTGACAATTGAAACATCGCAGAGGGTTGGGCACGTAGATTTCAACCGGTATTATTCTGTAAAAAATCCTTAGTGATTTCGGCAACGAAGTGGTATTGAAGGTTAAAAGAAGAGTATTTGTTTCGATGAGATTGCCGTCTTTTTTAATTTTGAAACGTTTGCAGGCTGTTACTCCTTGATCTTTTAAATATTCTACGATACTGGCTTCTGATTCTTGTTTAAGCATTCTGTCACGGAGTATTCCTTTACATGAATTTAATGTTTTGTGCTCCGTGACAGAGACGTTAAGGTTGAAGAATTTGTTAATTTTCAAGAGATTTTCAGTTTGAGATTTTCTGTTTGTTTCAATTAAGAGAGTTCCATTTTTTAATTTTTTGACATTTTTTTGGCGTTCCGATAAGAGATTCTATTTGTTTTTCTATGACAAACGGTGAAAGAGTGGTAACAGCCTTGCTTTCGTTACTTGAAATCACTAAGAATCTAGCAAAATTTTCGTTTGCTTTAAAAGTGAATGTTGTCGATTCCGGGTCGTCATCAGATAAGTCTAAAAAAGCTCTTTTTCTAGTGTTGGATCCCATGGTTGAAATTTATGTTTCGATAGCTATGCGCCCCACCCTCCTTGGAGCCCTACAAGGGGACGTTTAATGGAAATGGATCTCCTATTTCCAACGCCAAGGCTACATGGCTATTATACTCGATGACAGGACCAGAGTCCTTCCGCTCCACTTCTGCTTTATGATTCCCAACTATGCACCCAGATTTCAATGAAAAAATGAGGAATAGTTGGGACCCATCCCCACCCATATTCTCTCCCTCACAGAAGTTTCTGCTGAATTTCCCCAGTACAAGCCCACCGATTGATCCATCAGCCGCCGCCCATCAAATAACACTCAAAGATAGAGGAATAAGAAAAAATTACACCCGGTTTGTACCATAAAGATACGTAAGAAAGATAGAAGGAAGTAAAGAACAAGCTGTGCGATTCTAGAGCTTGGCACGACTGAGCCGATTGATTCAGGCCGGATCTAGCCCAAACCCCTCTTCTATCTGAAATATGGGCCAAAATGATGTGTTGAAAAGCTGGAGATCCCTGGGCTTTTCTCAATCATCAGGATCCCTTCTTCCCGCATACGAGACGCCACTCACGGCAAACAAGTGGCTCCTGTTTCAACAAGGAATTTCATCCCCATTCACTACAGAAGGAAAGTGACTTGTATATTTTATTCCCTACAGACAAGGGAGGCCGAAAACGTTTGCTTAAATAAAAGCTTGGCTCTGAAAACAGGAGATCCTTTGCTAAATATGAGATCCACGATTATGGTAAGAAATTATTGAGGTGATAAGTTTCCGAGAGTACAAATGATTTTAAAGACTGATGAAGAAATAAGCTGTGTTAGATGATAACGTACACTTCAGAATTTAGTGATAAGTATCTGATTCTGTTAACTTTGGAATAACATGAAATAAATTTGAGGTAACATGAAACGACAAGTTACTTATCTAATAACGTATACAAAATGCATCTTTCATTGTTTGATGTGCAGAGTGAAGGAGCATGAAAAAGTGACACATACACAGTACAAACATATACAGATGAGGTTTCTTCTTTGTGGTGCGCGACCCACCAGCAATGATGATACACGTACAAATGCAGCGTGGTAGTAACATGAGATAGGAAAGGTTTAAAAGGATAGATCTCGCGTAGTGAATTGAAAAAAAATTGGTAAGATGCATTTGAATAAATTGAATTACAAAATAATACCGGTCGAACGGACGATTGTTCTGTATGTTGGAGGCTTTTACCCAACTGCCACAGAACCTGAAGGCAGCCACCTATTTCGAGGCACCGGGTGGTCTCGGCAATGGGACTGTTTTCGGTGGGGTCTTACCACTCTGCCACACTCCCGAAGGCAGCCGCCATATTTCTATCCCCCGGGCAGGTGCGGGGCCGGATTCCTTATGAAACTTACAATCAATATCCTGCTGAATAAACTGATTTAGCCACAAGCATTTCTGACAATCCACCAACCAAATTACTTGATACACCCTAATTTTCAATTCACAAACTGCTTGACAGGTCAGATGGGTTATACGAAAAACTGTGTAGATCCTGATCAGAGGGCTTGAGGGGGACTGACACTGTTTGCAAAGGTAGGGGTTTTCGTGAGCATGGGGATAAGGATAAATAATTATGTCGGCACAGACATGCTGAAGAAGAAACGTTTGGTTCGTTCTCATATTCGGTAATGAAAGCAGCAAAAATGTGTGAGACCAGCAAAATCATAAACAGAAAACACGTCATGAAAACACGCCCTTCTTAACCCTTGACCTGCTGAATATTTAAACACGCCACACCCACCACTGATTATCAACCAATCAGATTTCTTGGTGCAAATCATTGCAACAAATTCATTAACTGAATGACAAAACAATGAAGATCCTGATCAGATGGCTTCTTCAGAAGCCATCTGATCTAGATCTACATTGTTTGAAAGATGACATATCCGGGCTCAGCAGGACAAGGGTTAAAACCCACCTTTATGGGTCAATAGAGTGTTTGTTTGTTTGATTCGAGGTTTAACGTCCCCGTCAACACTGTATAGGTTATTTTGGAGACGTTGCTTCCAATTCTGTGGGACTTTTACCCGACATTGAGATGAAAGGTCATCTCAAGCCCTGCTGTCAATGAAACCAATAGGGTTTATAAGCATAGGCTGTCCGACTCGCACTGCTTTGCCTAGGCAGGCTTAGATCCTGTTAACCAGTACTCGTTTGCAGTCGGTTTCAGCTCTGCGTGGGAGCATCATGCAGCCCATCTATTTCTTCAAGCCCCGATGGGCGGGGGCCGGGGTTAATAGGGTAAACATTAGTTTCTTATTTCTGCTCAAATACACAGAATGTGGGTACTCGTTAGAACCACCACGGCACAGAGGTAGTTCTAACGAGTACCAACGATCTCTGGTTTGTGCAGGAATATTGAAAATATCAGAATTTTTATAATAATTTTTTATTATTTATTTATTTATTTATTCTTTTTGACAAATTTATTTGAATATGCGTATTTTCGTGATGACCTCTGACTGCCTGGAAAAGCTTTGAGTCAACCTTAACCCATTCAGTACCAGAAACCCCAAAAGGGGCACCTTGGCAAACAGTGCAGGCCCAGATCAGACGCCGCAGAACGCGGCGTCTGATCAGGGCCTACACTGTTTGCAAAGAGTAAAGCCATTTCCCGAATACACTTTGAAGAAAACACAACCTGATCCCTTAAATTTTGAAATGAGCTCATGCTATATATAAGGAGGAAGATTCCATTTGGTACAAAAACGGTTAATCCATAAAGGGCAGGCTGATCCGAGAAATTCTACAAACTCATTTTCGATTGACACAACTAAGTTACGGAGTGTGATACATGCAGTGCACAAGCAAAGTTAACGGTATCCATTTGGCCCCCACCCATAGGGCCTTGGAGAAATAGATTGGGCTGCATGATGTTTCCACGCTTGAAACCGAGCTGAAGCCGACCGCATATGAGTACTGGTAAACCCAGAGCTGAAATCGACCGCACGCGAGTACTGGTAAACCGCTTAGAGGATCTAAGCCTGCCCAGGTCGGACCGTCCATATTTATAAACCCTTTTGGATTCATTGGGCAGCTGGGCTCGAGATGTCATTTCATCTCAATGTTGAGAGAAACAATACTACGTACATGTATGTTTTTGTTTGTTTGATGTGAGGTTTAAGGTCCCCGTCAACACTGTAAAGGTCATTTTGCTTCCAATTTTGTAGGACTTTTACTCGACATTGAGATGAAATGACATCGCAAGCCCTGCCGCCCAATAAAACCAATAGGGTTTATAAGCATGGATGGCCCGACTTGCACCGGTTTAGATCCTCAGCCCATCTATTTCTTCAAACCTCGATGGGCGGGGGCCAACTACATGTATGTACAACAGAACTTATATTTTTAGAACATGGATGACTCGTATACCATGGCTGAGACGAATCCGTTCCTGGGTCCCTACATATGAAATATTGAGGGTTAAGATTTTCGACGTGAGGGTTGATTAAGATTTCCGAAGTATCTTGCAAATGTATGTTGTGTACTCATTAGAATCGCCTCAATGAGGCGATTCTAATGAGTAAAAACATCATACATTTTTGATTATAGAATATCGAAACGATGTCCCAAAATTCACCTCGTTTGTTTGATTTGGGGTTGAACGTCCCCGTCTACACTGTATAGGTCATTTTGGAGACGTTGCTCCCAATTTTGTGGGACTTCTACCCGACATTGAGATGAAATGACTTCTCAATCCCTGTCGCCAAATGAAACAAATAGGGTTTATAATCATGGACGGACCGACTCGCACCGCTTTTCCTGGGCAGGCTTAGATTCTCTAAGCGGTTTACTAAGTATCATGCAGCCTATTTCTTCAAGCCCCGATGGGCGGGGCCAAAATTAACCTTGTTATGCCCTCCTGGAATTAACCCTCAGTGACACGAACTACCTGTCTCTAACAGATTGTAGAAGTCCGACTGTACAGGACTCATAAATAATAATAATAAAACAAGAGGACCATGATGGCCCTGGATCGCTCACCTGATCCATTGAGTAACAAGTGGGCCCCGGGGAGGGCCATTATTGACCTCAGGGTTATAATGTGCATAATGTTGAGGGAGGTCTAAAAAGGTGAAGCTTCATACCAAATATCAACAAAGGCTATAACTTTAACAATCTTGGCAAAGGTCCACTAGATGAAGCTACACATCAAATATCAAAGACCTGGGCCTTGCGGTTTCAGAGAAGAAGATTTTTTTTTAAAAGATATTCCCTACATAAGCCTATGCAAAACCAAATGGCCCCGGGGCTATATAAATCTATGTAAAACCAAAGGGCTCCAGGGTGGGGGCATTTGTGGCCCCAGGGCTATACCTTGAACAATCTTGGTAGAGGTCCACTAGATAAAGCTCCATACCAAATATTAAAGGCCTGGGCCTTGCAGTTTCAGAGAAGAAGATTTTTAAAGATTTCCCTATATAAGTCTATGTAAAACCAAAGAGCCCCAGAGCGGGGACATTTTTGGTCTCAGTGCTATAATTTGAACAATCTTGGTAGGGGTCCACTAGAAGCTTCATACCAAATATCAAAGACCTGGGCCTTGTGGTTTCAGAGAAGAAGATTTTTTAAGTTTTCAGTGAAAAAATCTATTTTTGGCTCCTGTGACCTAGATATGCAACGGACCGGAACCATTTGAACAACTTTGAAAGGGGACCACCTAAGGATCATTCCTGTGAAGTTTGGTCAAAATCTGATCAGTGGTTTAGGAGGAGATGTCGTTTGAAGAAATTGTTTACGCACGCACGCACGGACGCACGACGGACGACGGACAAAAAGTGATCCCAAAAGCTCACCTCGTCACTTCGTGACGGTGAGCTAAAAAAATACAACAACAACAAGAGGGTCATGATGACCCTGCATCGCACGACGCACGACGACGAAGGACATCACACGGTCACAAAAGCTCACAAGACCCCCGGTCAGGTAAGCTAAAAAGATACCGATTAAACCAAAATTACCGTTGTCTGAGAACGGCACATTTACTGTCATGCCGACATCCACCTTAAAATCCCTGTCTCGCACCAAATTCCCTTTAGCATCAAGCCCTGTATTGTTCACTTCAGCGCCAACCTTTATATTCCCATTTTCGTCCCGCTCCGGGGCTTCATTTCTGTACATCCCAGCCCGTCGGCTCCTATTGAGGGGCGGGTCACTTATCCCGACGGGCGAGTCGATGACTGTACAGCGAACATCGAGAACATGAAAGAAATTCGGTGATACGTCATCGATGAGCATGCGCACTGGCGAATCCTGAAATACAAACAACCTTCAAATCTTCCTTAAATATGTTCTATACAATGGGTTATCCTTTCACAAAAGAACTGGAAAATATGAAGTGTACATGTTTTCTGGGCCAGACTAGCTTAACCCTTTTGGACCAAATGGAATCTTCCTCCTTATGTATACCAAGAGTCCGTTTCAAAGTTAAGGGGTGTCAGTTTTGTTTTTTCTTCAAAATTAATTTGGAAAATGGCTTAACATTTTGCAAACAGTGTAGGCCCTGATCAGACGCCGCGTTCTGCGGCGTCTGATCAGGGCCTGCACTGTTTGCCAGGGTACCCGTTCTGGGGTTTCTGGTACTAAATGGGTTAACCCATGAGTGCCTAGCGGACCTTTTGGGGACATTCGCAAAGAGTGCAGACCCAGATCAGAAGCAGCAGAACGCGGCGAAAGATCTGGGTCTGCATCGTTTCCTTAAAGTACATACACTTTCGCTTACGAAACAAACCTGACACCCCTATAATTAGACATGGACCACTCTGAACTTATTAGGAGGGAGATTTCATTGTCATATACGGGTTAACCACTGTCTAGGCTTATTCAGCAGAAGACAAATTTTTGATATTTTTTTTTCTTATTTTCCCCGGAAAAATAGACTTGACAACCCATGCAAATTGTCTCCTATCTTATGCAAATTGTCTCCTATCTTATGCAAATTGTCTCCTATCTTATGCAAATTGTCTCCTATCTTATACCAATTGTCTCCTATCTTATGCAAATTGTCTCCTATCTTATACCAATTGTCTCCTATCTTATGCAAATTGTCTCCTATCTTATACCAATTGTCTCCTATCTTATGCAAATTGTCTCCTATCTTATACCAATTGTCTCCTATCTTATGCAAATTGTCTCCATAGAAGTCCGTTTGCATGCATTACCATTACGAAAACACGCCTATATCAATAGAGTGTAAATTTTACCGAGGAAAAAACGCAAAATTTAAGATGAAAAATCGCGGTATTTTTCTTATTTCTGCTCAAAACATAAATTGTGGGTACTCTTTAGAACCGCCTCGGCGAGGCGGTTCTAACGGGTACCCACATTCTATGTTTTACAGCAGAAATGAGAAAAATAAGATTTACCCCTGTAAACCCCAGTTTTACTATATAAATGTGGGGTTCAAGGAGGTCAAAATTATATAGGCGTGTTTTCGTGATGGATAACACACCCGTGTGACCTACTGTATTTCCTCACATCTCCAAAATGGCTACTTTTCTAATGAAAATCCGAGATAATTTAAGCGTAACAATACCAAATTTAATGACACAGAGGCCTTTCTGATATTTAATCTTCTTTAGTGTGTCTCAAAACGGAAACGGATAATAGACAAGACCCGGCAAACACAGCACACCCCCCTCCAAGCACTCACGGGCCAGGTCAACTGGTAAGAGACGCCTACCCTAGGACTTATGTTTACCGCAAATATAAGCTGTGGGGAGAACCGCCTCACGACAGGCCACCATTAGCGTGTTTGTTTTTCTCTTTGTTGTTTGTTTGAATTGATGTTTAACGTCCACATCAACATTATTAATGTCATTTGGAGACGTTACTTCCAATTTTCTTTGTCATTAACCCGAAACTGAGATTAAATGACATCTCAAGCCCTGTCGCCCAATGAAACCAAAAAACTTATATGCACTAGACGGTCCGACTCACTTTTCCTGGGCAGACTAAGCGGTTTACCATGCAGCACTCTTGTGTGGTCAGTGTCAGCGCACCATGCAACCCATTCTATGTCTCAAAGCCCCGATGGGCGGGGGTGGGGGAGTGATAAGTTCCGTTTAATGAACACCCTTGAAAATCCCTCTTTAACCCTTATCTTGCTGAATATTCATTCAAGCCACACCCATTTCTGTCTACTAACCAATCAAATTACTTGATGTAATTTATTGCTACAAATTCATAAACTGAATGTCAAACAGTGTAGATCCAGATCAGAAGCCATCTGATCTGGATCTACACTATTTCCAAAGATATGGGTTGTCGTGAACAGCATGATAAGAGTTAAACTGACACATTTTTTCACCATCTTTTATTAAGGGGGACAGCTTCCGAGACTTACGGTTCTCTTTTCTGTATCCTCCGTCCAACGCGACAAAGGGTCTATATACATAATGGAAAGAATTTATTCCTCAGGAGCAAATTCTTTCCTTTATGTGTTGACCCCTACTGAGATGGGAGATAAATATACTCTGGCAGGAGTTGCCTATACCGAAGGTGTACCCATGGATTTTGTATGGGTAAATATTTGTACATGTATTTCTATTCAAAACAAATGCTGTGAGGGTCGATAAAGCGGTTCTAGTAAGCACAGTCTTCAAGTAGAAAAAAAAAATCACCTGAAAACAATGTCATATGATCCCATTTGTCACACGTGTGTGTTACAATAATCAGTCTGACACCGTTTACCTGCAAAGCCACATTTCCCGTCCACAAAACGTCGGCAAAACTAAGAAACAAACAATCCACCTCCGACCATCGGGGGCTTGAAGAAATAGATTGGACTGCATGATGCTTCCACACAGAGCTGAAACTGACCGCACATGAGTACTGGTAAACCACTTGGGTCCAGGCTTGCCCAGGCAAAGTGAGCGAGTTAGTGTTTGAGTTTTACGTCCCACCAACAGCTGAGGTCATACGGAGACTGGACCTCGGTTTAAAGACTCATCCGAAAGTCTGGAGAAGCCCGGGATCGATCATGCGACCCCTGGTTTACAAGGCGAGTAGCGTAACCATTACACTACGGAGGCTTCTGCCCAGGCAAAGTGATTCGAGTCGGACCGCTCATATACATCCTATTGGTTTCATTGGGATATCATTTCATCTCATTGTCGGGTAAAAGTCCCACAAAATTGGAATCAACGTCTCCAAAATGACCTAAATAGTGTTGGTGGGGACGTTAAATAATACAAAAAAAAAACTACTGGAGTTTGGGTCTGCGTGAAGGTGCTGTCCAATGTCCTCTACTGCTTTGGCTTCGGTAGGGCACATCACGAACATACGCCTATATAATTCTGACCCCCTAGAAGCTCACTTTTATATAGTACCAGAAATTCAACTTCGGTGAAGTCGATGTCGCATCTGCTCCCCGCCATAAAAGTTTATTTAAGGCAGAAGAGATGAATATAGGGCTTTGAGAAGAATCCATAGCCTATATATGTGAGGTAAAAAAAACTGACTAATTTCACAATGTGATAAAATGAACTAAAATGATCCAAGAATTATATCCAAAGCTTATGAACATCCTCAGATCATGGAGAAAACAAAAGCTAAGTTTCAAAATGATTAGTATAAAACTGTAAGGGGAGTTGCGATGACGAGGTACCTATCATATATCAACTGAAGGTTAACATTGACTAAGTTCACAATGTGGAAAAAGTGACAAAAATTGATCTTAAAAATAAGTCCAAACCACATGCACATCTTCATACCATGGTGAAAGCACATGCAAAGTTTCAAAATGATTGGTATAAAACTGTAAGAGAAGTTGCGATGACAAGAGGTACCTATCGTATATCAATTGAAGCTTAAAAATGACTAAGTTCACAATGCGCAAAAAGCAAAAAAAAAATATTCTGAGAATTATGTCGAAATCACATGCACATCCTCATACCATGGCAAAAGCACATGCAAAGTTTCAAAATGATTGGTATAAAACTGTAAGAGGAGTTGCGATGAAAAGAGGTACCTATCGTATATCAATTGAAGGTTAAAAATGACTTAGTTCACAATGTGGAAAAAGTGATAAAAAATGATCCGAAGTTAAAGTCCAAACCACATGCACATCCTCATACTATAGCAAAAACACACACAAAGTTTCAAAGTGATCAATATAAAACTGCAAGTGGAGTTGCGATGACAAGAGGTACCTATTGTATATCAACTAAAGCATAAAAATGGATAAGTTCATAATGTGCAAAAAGTGAAAAAAAAAATATTCTGAGAATTATGTCGAAACCATATGCACATTCTCAAACCATGGCGAAAGCACACGCAAAGTTTCAAAATGATTGGTATAAAACTGTAGGAGGAGTTGCGATGACAAGAGGTACCTATCATATATCAATTGTAGGTTAAAAATGACTAAGTTCACAATGTGGAAAAAGTGACAAAAATTGATCGGACGATAAAGTCCGAACCACATGCGCAACCTCATTCCATGGTAAAAACACACGCAAAGTTTAAAAATAATCGGTATGAAACTGTAGGAGGAGTTGCGATGACAAGACACCCAGTGTAAAATGTATACGAAAAGACGGACGGACAACCGGACGGACGAACGAACGGTCGGACGGACGGACGGAAACTTGCACGCCTATGTCTTCCTGCTAAAGCAGGTGCGACAAAAACGGGGGTTTACGGGGTATACATTATCTTTCTTATTTCTGATCAAAAACCTATTGTGGGTACTCATTAGAACCGCCTCATAGTTCTAACGGGTACCCACAATCTATTTTTTGGTGTAAAAGAAAAAAAATCTCATTTTTTTCGTCTGAAAATATTCCTTTTCGGCGGTAAAATTTGCAAATTATTTGAATAGGCGTGTTTTCGAAATGAAAGGCCAATTGTATTTTCTCTTGTATTTATTTCTCCCAGCTATGTTTCCTTTTTTCTAATGACCCATCTTTTGGGATACTGCTGTTGTAATAAATATACAGTGCGATAACATAGGAATAAGTGCAATAAATGTTCAACTGTGACGAGGTTTTAAATAGTTTTCTAGCAGGGCATTTTAAGATTACTTTTTTTTATCAATTATAACAAGTACCTATTATCATTTTTCAGAAAGAAATATTTCTCATAACGTTTTTACAGCTCTTAGCCAAATTAATATTAATTTTAATTAAAGATATAAAGGACAAAACCTCTTAGTGCTGGAGTCCACGTGACTATCACTGATTTGTAGGAATCCACGCAGATTATTTATAGAATTTTATCGCAGTGAGGTCAGCGTGTTTACGTAAAAGGTTAACGGTAAAATCTGGGCTGGAATCATGGGTTGGGCTAGGCAAACAGTGTAGACCCAGATCAAACGCCGCAGAACGCGGCGTCTGATCAGGGTCTTCACTGTTTGCTTAGAGTATAGGAATTTAAGGGTCAGGCGCCGAAAAACGCAGGGTCTGAACGGGGTCTACACGGTTTCCTTTGAGTAAAGGAGGTTAAGGGTTAAACGAAACAGTCCACGCTCAGGCCCAGTTTTACTAACTACACCCAGAGACAATCTACCCACCAGTACTCTCAGTGCTTTGATTCATTCCTTTATCTGAATACTTTTACAATGTTTTGAATACCGCTGAATAGTATTTATTTCGTTTAAAACACATTGTTATTACCGTAAATGTATCGAGTCCTCCTAGATGTTTTAAATGTAGTCTTGCCAAGTTGTATAAATATGTATATATTGCACAGTCACAATGTTTATAAATTGTATTTGATTATTTTAGTTATGGAGGACCATAATTATGTTATATAAGTACATGTAATTGCATTGCTTAATATGTTATTCTCTTTAAATAAAGATATTATTATTATTATTATTATTACTTCTTAAGATGTGCGCCTGTTTAAAGAATCGTCGTCGGGTAAGCACCGCTTTATGGGTCTAAGCCTGTCCAGCAACATTGAAGGTAACAGACCGGCGCAATTTAAACTTATATAGTTGCTGACTGGGCTGTCACGATATAGTTAGTTACATTACGAAAACATTGCTGTTTCAGAGATTATCTCTATATAAGTCTATGTTAAACCAAAGGGCCCCGGGGCGGGGGTATTTGTGGCCCGAGGGCTATACTTTGAACAATCTTGCAGTTTCAGAGAAGAAGGTTTTTAAAGATTTCCATATATAAGTCTATGTAAAACCAAAGGGTCTCGGGGAGGGGGGGGGGGGGCATTTTTGGCCCCAGGGCTATAATTTGAACAATCTTGATAGAGGTCCACTAGATGAAATTTCACACCAAATATCAAATACCTAGGCCTTGTGGTTTCATAGAAGATTTTCCTTATATAAGTCTATGTAAAACCAAAGGGTCACGTGGCGGGGGCATTATTGGTCTCAGGGCTATAATTTGAACAATCTTGGTAGAGGTTCACTAGCTGAAGCTTCATACCAAATACCAAAGACCTAAGCCTTGTGGTTTCAGAGAAGAAGATTTTTCAAGATTTTCCATATATAAGTCTATGCAAAACCAAAGGGCCCCGGAGCGGGGGCATTTTTGGCCCCTGGGATATAATTTGAACAATCTTAGTAGAGGTCCACAAGATGAAGCTTCATACCAAATATCAAAGACCTGGGCCTTGCAGTTTCAGAGAAGAAGATTTTTAAAGATTTTACCTGTATAAGCCTATGTAAAACCAAAGAGCCCGGGGCGGGGGCATTTTTTGCCCCAGCACTATAATTTGACCGATCTTGGTAGGGATCCACTAGATGAAGCTTCATACCAAATAGCAAAGACCTGGGCCTTGCGGTTTCAGAGATTTTAAAGATTTTACCTATATAAGCTCCTGTAAATCCAAAGGGCCCCTGGGCGGGGGCATTTTTGGCCCCAGCACTATAGTTTGAACAATCTTGGTAGGGGTCCACTAGATGAAGCTTCATACCAAATATCAAAGACCTGGGCCTTAAGGTTTCAGAAAAGAAGATTTTTTAAGTTTGTGGCAAAAAACCTATTTTTGGCTCCTGTGGCCTATTTGTGCAACGGACAAGAACCATTTGAACAACTGTAAAAGGGGACCACCTAAGGCTCATTCCTGTGAAATTTGGTCAAAATCCGATCAGTGGTTTAGGAGGAGATGTCGTTTGAAGAAATTGTTTACGCACGCACGGACGGACGCACGACGGACAAAAAGTGATCCCAAAAGCTCACCTCGTCACTACGTGACGGTGAGCTAAAAAGGAATATATATTATTTTTCTTATTTCTGTGCAAAAAACTGTGTGGGTTCTAAATAGAACCGCCTCTCCTCGAGGCGGCCATAACAAATACCCTCTGTTTTGAGCAGAAATATGAAAAATGTCAGGATTTCTACCAGAGAAAATTGATTTTTTGGTGTTAAAATTTTACAAATATATTTAATAGGCGTGTTTTATAATAGGTGACCTCGTCCATTTGGCGTCAATGGTTTTAGATATAAGATGCTACAACACATGGGTCAATATGATAGCAGGCAGAGGATAATTCGAATTGAAGTAGTACGGACGTAATATATGAGCGGGGCACAGCATTTCTACAGTTTACATGTGCATCCAGCGAAGAATCAGATCAGCCTGCTCATCCATATAGTCTTATGAGAGACTTCTCGTGCAGCATGAAGGAGCATTGGGCCCTTTGCTATCCTTAGAGCGCACAATGAAGACTCTGATCAGACTGCGCGGATGTGCAGGCTGATCAGAGTCTTCGTTGGGCGCACATGTCTTATAGTAGGTTTTGTCGTGCGCTTGCTCATATGTATATAGGCATACAGAGTGTATAACTGAGCAGTCTAACAGGATCGGACCTTGTTTCGCTCGCTTTGTAACCCAAGGGTCGTGGGTTCAATCCCCGGTCACGGCGCTCTACTGGATTTTTCTTTACAATTTTTTCTCCTACAACAATATTAAATAATGCTTTGAAAACTTGGACTCACTGAGTTATGTTAACCAATTGTATACTAGTGGACTCTTCCATTGCTATATGTTGGACAAGTCCATTTGTCATATAAGGGATGTCAGGCCTATATTTTCGTTTTTATTCGATTTTTGACGGAAATTCTGTCAGCAAATAGTGCAGGCCCTGATCAGACGTCGCGTTCTGCGGCGTCTGATCTGGGCCTGCACTGTTTGCCAAGGTAATCCTTTAGGGGTTTCCCGCATACAATGGGTTGCCATGGGTTGAAGGTACCATACAGGTACATGTATTTCCCCCCGCCCATCGGGGCTTGAAGAAATGTATTGGCTGCACGATGCTTCCACGCAGAGCTAAATTCGACCCGCACACGACTGCACGAGTACTGGTAAAATGCTTAGAGGATCTAAGCCTGCCCAGGCAAAGCGGTACGAGTCGGACCGTCAATGCTTATAAACCCTATTGGCTTCATTGGCCGACAGGTATTGAGATGTAATTAGGTCTCAATGTCGGGTAAAAGTCCCACAAAACTGGAAGCAACGTCTCTAAAATGACATATACAGTGTTGACGGGGACGTTCAACCTCAAATCAAACAAATACTTACATCGAAACTTGGTCTTTCAAATGTTACCACATCTTCTCTGACTCGTCGATGACAAGGCGTACTCGGTCCATTTCCACCAACGAAAGCATAGATACTGTTTGCCAGACTTCCTAAAGCCGACTTCTTGACGTTGACGCTGCCGTCGGCGGAACAAGAAACGTCATTATTATCAATGAGTAACGCAGTAGCACCATTTGTGAACAAGAAAACTAGCAGACACTGGTAAAACATCGCCATCATGTGCCCAACTTTGGAATATAAATCACACAGGTAAATGTAAAACAAAATCACGGATTCCACGTGTGTATATGCTCGCTCATTAAATAAGGCAGCCCGCGATAAAACCTAAAACGGCGCGACAAGCAACGACTCAGATAAGACTTCACAAATAGCTGGTACAGTATGAGTTTTAGCTTGTTTCGCTGTGATCAGAGGAGAGCCGGATCAGGCAGATGCTCAGGCTGATCCGAGTCTCCACTGGTCGCGCAGGTCTTAAGTTTTCATCATGTGTATAGTCACAAATATGACTGACGTCACAAATATGACTGACCATGACAAAGCAAACCTTATGACACCGGACACACGCTAACTGGAGAGAGAGAGAGAGAGAGAGAGAGAGAGACAGAGAGAGAGAGAGAGAGAGAGAGAGAGAGAGAGAGAGAGACACACACACACAGACAGACAGACAGACAGACAGAGAGAGAGAGAGAGAGAGAGAGAGAGAGAGAGAGAGAGAGAGAGAGAAGTAAACTGCAGAGACACAATCAGGATATTTAGACTGACGTGGGGCACCATTTGTTTGATTTAAGGTTTAACGTCCCCGTCAACACTGTAAAGGTCATTTTGGAGACTGCTTCCAATTTTGTGGGACTTTTACCCGACATTGAGATGAAATGACACCTCAAGCCCTGTCGCCCAATGAAACCAATATGGTTTATTAGCATGGACGGTCCGCCTAGCACCGCGGTTCCTGGACAGGCTTAGATCTTCTAAGCGGTTTACCAGTACTAGTGTGCGGGCCTGATTCAGGTCTGTGTGGAAGCATCATGCAGCCCATATATTTCTTCAAGCCCCTATGGGCGGAGGCCGACAAGTATGGCGTGTACATTTTTCTGTGAAGTTGCATTGCATGACTCAGTGTTTTCCTGAGTGGTCGTGGTTTTCATGAGACTCGTATGAGACTTTAAACCGAGATCCCGTCTCCATATGACCCTCGTTGTTGGTTTGTTTGTGTTTGATTTGAGGTTTAACGTCCCCGTGTTTTTCGCAAACAGTGTAGGCCCTGATCAGACGCCGCGTTCTGCGGCGTCTGATCTTGGCCTGCACTGTTTGCCTTGGTTTTGTTTGTTTGATTTTTGGCTTAACGTCACCGTCAACACTGTATAGATCATTTTGAAGACGGTGCTTCCAATTTTGTGGGACTTTTACCCGACACTGATATGAAATGACATCTCAAGCCCTGTCGCCTAATGAAACCAATAGGATTTATAAGCATTGGCGATCCGACTCGCACCGCTTTGCCTGGGCAGGCTTAGCTGCTAAAAGCGGTTTACCAGTACTCGTGTGTGGCCGGTTACAGCTCTGCGTGGAAGCATCATGCAACCCATCTATTTCTTCAAGCCCCGGTGGGCGGGGGCCGAAAAATGTTCTATAAAAGGGTTATCCTTTGGAAGCAAAGAATACACCACATAACTTAAGTAAGTATGGTGTGTACAGTTTTCTGTGAAGTTGCCTTGCATGGCTTTGTTTTCCTCAGTGCATGGTCATGCTTTTCTTGAAGCGGGTTTACACATACTCATATGTGGCCCCCGCCCATCGGGGCTTGAAGAAATAGATGGGCTGCATGATGCTTCCTTGCAGAGCTGAAACCGACTGTAAACCGCTTAGAGGGTCTAAGTCTGCCCAGGGAAAGCGGTGAGTGTCAGTCCGTCCATGCCTATAAAGCCTTTTGGTTTCCTTTTGCGACATGGCTTGAGGTTTCATTTCATCTCAATGTCGGGTAAAAGTCCCACAAAATTGGAAGCAACGACTCCAAAATGACCTGTACAGTGTTGACGGGGACGTTAAACCTCAAATCAAACAAACAAACAAAACATACTCGTATGAGTATTTTAACCGAGATCCCGTCTCCACATGACCTTCGCTGTTGGTGGGATGTAAGGCTCAGACTCGCAATTCCTATTAATTGAACCAGCACAAGGACAAAACGCATCAAATGTTAATCAATTTTGTACCAGAAACCCCAAAACGGGTAGTTGGCAAACAGTGCAGGCCCAGATCTGACGCCGCAAAACTCGGCGTCTGATCAGGGCATACACTGTTTGCGAAAAGTTAAGCTATTTCCCAAAGAAATATTAAAGAAAACACAACCTGACACCCATTACCTTTGAAATGGATTCCTAGTATATATAAGGAGAAAGATTCCGTTTGGTACATGGTTATGTCCGCTGAATCAAGAAGGACAGTTGTCAGTTTTTGGCGAAATAATATGCACTATATTGGTAAATCGCCTGCCAAGGAAAGGTGTTTAAAGGTAAACTGACCGGCTCAAAAATGACCTAAATAGTGTTGACTGGGCAATGCAAACAAACAAACAAACAAAAAAGGTTTAAGGAAGAATTTTCTGCAGATGAATTTTGGTTGGTTTTGAGTTTAACTCATTTCAGACCGGAACCCCCCTAAACGGGTACCGTGGCAAACAGTGCAGGCCCAGATCAGACGGGGCCTACACTATTCGCAAAAAAAATCAGCCTTTTATCCAAACAAATTTTGAAGAAACCACAACCAGACACCCCTAAATTTTGAAATGGACTCCTGCCGCATATGAGGAGGAAGATTCCATTTGGTATAAAAAGGGATAAAGGCCTAGTCGGCACTACTAACGTCAGGTCATTATAAACGTCAACAAACCTTTTTTTCTTGCATGAGGGATAAACCACTTCAGTGCATATTCTTTCGCCAGAACTGACAGCTGTCCTTCTTAACTCTTTTTGTACCAAATGGAATCTTCCTCCTTATATATAGCAGGAGTCCATTTCAAAATTTAGGGATGACAGCTTGTGTTTTCATCAAAATTTATTTGGAAAATGACTGCACTTTTAGCAAACTGTGGAGGCCCTGATCAGACGCCGCGTTCTGCGGCGTCTGATCTGGGCCTGCACTGTTTGCCACGGTATACCCGTTTAGGGGTTTCCAGTCTGAAATGGGTTAAAGTCCAAGTGGGTGTTTGGGTGATCCAAAGGTGACGTGCATCTTGCGTCACTGGGGCGTCTAACTGATATTGTCTTACAGTTGGGCAAGGCCAGCTGTCCTTGCAGCAGGTAGGGGTAGAGGTGTGTGTGTGTGGGGGGGGGGGGGGGGGGTGTAATATTTTTTCTGTTTCTATGCTGCCATTCATTTTCCTCTTTCTCCTCTGTCCCTCACTTTCATCCTTTTTACTGTCTCTCGTATCCCATCTCTCCCTTTCCTTAGGGGACAACATAAAATGACCCACAATGGGTGACGTGTCGTGTCTTTAATCAATCAATCAATCAATCAATCAATCAATCAATCAATCAATCAATCAATCAATCAATCAATCAATCTTAAAGTCGTTAATCATCTTCCTGAATCGGCGGTAGTCAGAGAATGAAAACAACTATTCATGATCACAGTTTCCGCGACAAAGTGTTGCCGGACCCAGAGGCAACCGATTCTGTAACCTCTTGGTTACCAGGAGACCCCATCGCGAAATGAACACTGCCCTAAACCCCACTTTCTATGGAGAAAACTGGGGTTTACGGGGGTATACATAGAGGATCTTACATCAGTGTTCATGTATTATTGAATTTATTAAACTCGTTGAGGAAAAGGGATAAAATGCGAGGCTTTGCCGAGCATTTTATCCCTTTTCCTCAACGAGTTTAATAAATTCAATAATACAAATTTATTAAACGAGTTGAGGAAAAGGGATAAAATGCGAGGCTTTGTCGAGCATTTTATCCCTTTTTCTCAACGAGTTTAATAAATTCAATAATTCATGAGCACGAATGCAAGATTCTATTTATAATATGACATTTAAAACGCATTTTATTCACGATTGTTTATGAAAATATCAATATTCAGCCATTAGTAAACACGACGTCGTTAAGGACGTCGAACATGTAACGTTACGGGACGTATATAGCTAATTTGCATATTTAATCAACTAGTGGATTATCGAAAATATTACATGGCGTTATTACACTCTCGGACGCGACGTCATATGATAAATTATTTTTCTTATTTCTGCTC
This sequence comes from Lucinisca nassula, assembly GCA_963580285.1. NCBI lineage: Eukaryota > Metazoa > Mollusca > Bivalvia > Lucinida > Lucinidae > Lucinisca > Lucinisca nassula. Next base: position 137,624,702 of record OY757020.1, read on the forward strand.
CAAGACTTAGGTAGTGGGTACTTTAAAGTTTGGATCAAACAGTATAAGTCTCAGTTCAGGACTTTATCTACTAGACCCGCCCCCGCCCATCGGGGCTTGGAGAAATAGATTGGGCTGCATGATGCTTCTACGCAGAGCTGATACCGACCGCACACTAGTACTGGTAATCCGCTTAGGTCTAAGCCTGCCCAGGAAAACTGCTGCGAGTCGGCCCGTCCATGCTTATAAACCCTTTTGGTTTTATTGGGCGACAGGGATTGAGATGTCATTTCATCTCAGTGTCGAGTAAAAGTCCCACAAAATTGGAAGCAACGTCTCCAAAATGACCTAAATTGTGTTGGCGGGGACGTTAAACCTCAAATCAAACTAACAAAAATCTGCTAGACTACACTCATAGCCAACCGACCCACCAGTGTTGCCAGTGCCTCATATAAATAAGTTGGTTTTGATTTTCGTCCTACAGTAGCTAGGTCTAACAGGGGCATGCGCTCGATTTTTCGTCCAGTCAGTAGCTAGGTCAAATCAGAGCGTGTCTGTAGCTTTTCGTCCCTTTAATAGCTAGTGTGTCTTTGGTTTTGCTCCCATCAACAGCCAGATCAAACTGGGGCATGCCTGTTTTATTTTATTTCATTTATTAATTTTCGACAAATACCTAGATTAAATGATGAAAGCAATGATCAGGAATCGATATAATAATAATAATAATAATAATAATAATAATAATAATAATAATAATATATACAGTATACTTTATTTTTATAGAGGGTTACACATTTAGTAATCTAGTACTTATCTTCCACGTCCCCGGGCGGAAGGTCATTTTTTTCTTTAAAGTGGGTCACAGATCACGGTTGAGGTCACAGGTCAAAATACGCGTATGATTGTTGAGCCCTTGTCACAAGGAACCTACATACCAAATATGAAGGTTCTTTCTCAAACGGTTCAAAACGTATGACCAATATTATTTTTTTTCTTCAAAGTATGCCACAGGTCAAGGTCAATTTTTAAGCCCTTGTCACAAGAAACTTAAATGCCACATATGAAGGCTCTATCTCAAACGGTTCAAACGTCATGGCACTGAAGGTCAAGGTCAGGTGTCGAAATCTTTTGGATGAGTGGGAAGCCCTTGTCACGAGGAACCTACATGCCAAATGCGAATGCTCTATTTTAAAAGGTTCAAAATTTATGACCAATGTTATTTGTTCTTTAAAGTAGGTCAACGTTCAAAGTCACATGTCAATATTTTGGATGATTGGAAAGCCCTTGTCGTAAGGAACATACATGCTAAATATCTCCATCTAAAACGGTTCAATAGTTATGGCCAATGTTAAAGTTGTCCACATACAAACCAACAACAAAAAAAAAAAAAAAAAAAAACTAGACAAAAGTGCCCAGTGGGGCACGTATATACCCCGGCCAGTGCCATCACCTCAGCTGAAACAAGTAGTCATTCTGGTTGTTGCTACCAAATTTTAAGTCTCTATGTACAGTAGTTATTGAGGAATCTTTGACACAAAATAATAAAAATATACACTATTAAACAGCAAGAACTACAAAGGGAAAGAACTGTAAAAGGCCTGGCCCCTTGGCCCTTATTTTCTTTCCCACAATACAACTAGTCATACTGATCATGTTTGCAAAATTTCAAGTTTCTATGTACAGTAGTTATTGAGAAATCTTTGACACAAAATAAAAATATACACTATTAAACAGCAAGAACTACAAAGGGAAATAACTCTAAAAGGCCTGACCCCTTGGCCCTTATTTTCTTTCCCACAATACAAGTAGTCATACTGATCATATGTGCAAAATTTCAAGTTTCTATGTGAAGCAGTTCCTGAGATATCTTTGACACAAAATAATTGTTTACGGACACACAGACAGACAGACGGAAAAGACAAAAACTATATACCCCCATTGCATACTTCGTATGCCGGGGGTATAAAAAAAAAACAAAAAAATAGACAGGGCAAAACAATATGTCCCCGCAATTGCCACCAGGGACATAAAATCGTGTTCATCCGAGCGGAATAGTTTGCGCAATTTTGGTAGAGGTTTGTCCAAGGAACATTCCTGTGAAATTATTTCAAAATTCATCCCATTGTTAAGGAGAAGACGTTTAGCGTGCTTTTTTTGTTCCAGTTTTATCTCTGGTGGCCATTTTGTTTATCCGAACGGAATGTTTTAAGCATTTTTTGCAGAGAGTCACCCAAAGGACACTGATTGCTGTGAAATTATTTCAAATTCCTGGAGGAAGTCGTTTAAAGGTATTTTTTTTTCTATTAACAACTCTGGCGACCACCTTGTTTATCCGAGCGGAATGATTTGCAAACGTTTTTTTTCTATTTATAGCTCTGGCGACCATCTTGTCCATCCAAGCGGAACGGTTTAAGCAATTTTGGCGGAGAAACACCCATGTGAAATTATTTCAAATTCCGTCCACTGGTTAAAGAGGAAAGTTTTTTTTTACTTGTTTTAGCTCTGTCGACCACCTTAACGGTTTGAGAAATTGTGGTAGAGGGTCAACCAAGGAATATTCGTGTGAAATTATTATTAAATTGCGTCAGTGGCATTGGAGATGTCGTTTAATGTTTTTCTATTTTTAGCACTGGTGGCCATTTTGTTCCGTGGGACGGAACCATTTAGGCAATTTTGGTGATAGCCCCCTCCCCCTATGGAACATTCCTTAGGGGGAAATTGTTTTGCCCTGTGCAAGATTATTTCAAAATCCGTTCACCTGTTTACCTACATACCTACCTATCTGGGCGAAGCTAAAAGGTTAAAAGAAGGCGAGTAGAGGGGATAAAAAATATAAAAAATTAAAACACCATGTTTGGATCTACGGCCTAGAGTGATGCAGCTTATCAACTGCTTCCTTGAACGCATCAAGGTTTGCATTGCACTGGCGTATTCTTTGGTGCATGGACTTGGCGGTTAGCCATAGATGGCAACAGCTGCTCACACGGGCATTGAGCTGGATGTATACTAGCAAAGGAATTGCCACAAATCCAAGAACTATACGGGAGAGACGCGCATCAGCACGTCTCTGTTCTAGGGTCCTCCAACCAAGTATATCAAGCATGGCTGTAACGCTTGACCTTGTGTCATAGTCACTGGTGGTCCAGCGAGAAACTCTCATTTGGATTTTTTTTTCCAACTGGAGTATCTTGCTTTGGGTAAAGGGGTTCCATATAAGGGCTGCATACTCCAGTACGGACCGTACCAGAGTGCTGTAGGCAGTCTCTGTCACCCTTGGTAATTTGGTTTTGATATTCCTTCTAAAAAATCAAAGAGTCCTGTTTGATTTCCAGTTATCGTGTCTATGTGGGAATTCTAAGACAGGCCACCGGATATGTACACACCCAAGTAGATAGCATTGGTGACCACCTCCAGGACCTGTCCATGCAGACGATAACAGGACGTTTATTGGTCTCCTGGAAGTAGTCACCATTACTACCTGGCATTTCGAGGTGTTGAACTCCATGTCCCACCTGGACTCCCACGCAGACAGGATGTTTACGTCGTTTTGTAGCACCTGGCCACTATCTGAGGTAAACGGCCGTCTCGTCGGCAAACAGACGGACTGTTCAGGTAAGTAATTTATATAAACAAGGAACAGGACCGGGCTCAGCACAGAGCCCTGAGGCACTCCTGATGTAACTGGGACCGAACATGATGCCTCACCCTCAAGGATTACCGACTGTGACCGATTTCCTTAGAAGGCTGCGGACCCAACCCGGTGCTTTCCCTGTTATTCCATACTGGTGGAGTGTCCAAAGGAGCTTCGAGTGTTTCACTTTATCAAAGGCCTTTCTAAAATCTAGCTTTAGAAGCCTCCGTGGTGCAGTGGTTACGCTACTCGCTTTGTAAACCAGGGGTCGCAGGATCGATCCCGGGCTTCTCCAGACTTTCGGATGAGTCTTTAAACCGAGGTCCCGTCTCCGTATGACCTTAGCTGTTGGTGGGACGTAAAACTAAAACCACTCACTCACTTTATTTCTTCAAGGCCAATCGGCGGGGGCCGATATGATGTTTTGATTTTGCTTTTAGTGGCTTTTTGGCGTATTGAGTTCGTTTACCTTGGTCTCCAGTTTTGCTAAAAGTGCGGTAGAAGTGCACAACGCTTTCGGCTCATGCGACGGATTTCTATGGTGATCCATGGCAGAGCTGCTTTTCCACGGATTTGCTTTGTAGGTACGAATGTATATGGATGAAAATTTTTCCAGTGCTTCACTGAATTCATCCTACAAACTGTCTACAGATTTGTCAGTATTTTCAGCTATCAATTGTTCGCAAAAGTCTCTATGGGGGACTTAAGCTTAGGTCAGTCCGCTTTTTGGAATAGCTGGACCTTACGGTGTTTCTGTTTCTGAAAGGTCGGTTTTAGTGAACATTCGACGGTTACGATGTCGTGGTCACTCAGGCCAGCATGGCAACTTACTCCCTTAACGAGGGTGAGATTTATTGTCAAAAATAATTAGAAGCCTCCGTGGTGCAGTGGTCACGCTACGCGCCTTGTAAACCAGGGGTCGAAGGATCGATCCCGGGCTTCTCCAGACTTTGGGATGAGTCTTTAAACCGAGGTCCCGTCTCCGTATGACCTTAGTTGTTGGTGGGACGTAAAACTCAAACACTCACTCATTGTCAAAAATAAATCTATAATGGTGTTGTGGTAGTAGGTTCGGAAACAATCTGTACGAAATTAAAATCTTCTACAAGGTTTATGAACATATCATGATAAATTGGTGGCAGACGTGAAGACGTTTTCATCGAATTTTCTATTTTTAGCTCAGGCGGCCATATTGTTCATCCGACAGAAACATTTTGAGCAATTTTGGTAGCGAGTCACCAAGGAACATTCACTTGTTCCAAAATCTGTCCACTGGTTAAGGTAGCCCCCGCCCATCGGGGCTTGAAGAAATAGATAGGCTGCATGATGCTTCCACACAGAACTGAAACCGACCCACACACGAGTACTGGTAAACCGCTTAGAGTATCTAAGTCTGCCCAGGCAAAGCAGTGCGAATGTCGGACCGCCCATGCTTGTAAACCCTATTGGTTTTATTGAGCTGAAACCGACCCCGCACACGAGTCCTGGTAAACCGCTTAGGAGATCTGAGCCTCCCCTGGCAAAGTGGTGCGAATCGGACCGTCCATGCTTATGAACCCTATTGGTTTCATTTGGCGACAGGGCTTGAGATGTCGTTTCATCTCAATGTCGGGTAAAAGTCCCACAAAATTGGAAGCAACGTCTCCAAAATGACCTTTACAGTGATGACGGGGACGTTAAACATAACATCAAACAAACAAGGAGAAGTCGTTTTAAAGCTTTTTCTATTTCTAGGTCTGTCGACCATTTTGTTCATCCCGTTACGAAAACACGCCTATACAACGTCTCCAAAATGACCTTTACAGTGTTGACGGGGACGTTAAACCTCAAATCAAACAAAACAAATACATTGCCACTTTATCGCCGAAAAAATGAAACGTTTAAGATGAAAAATTGTGATTTTTTTCTTATTTCTGCTCTCAAATATAGATTGTGGGTACTCGTTAGAACCGCCTCATCGAGGCGGTTCTAACGAGTACCCATAATCTATATTTGCGAGCAGAAATAAGACGATCAGGCGGTTCTAACGAGTACCCGCAATCTATATTTCAGAGCAGAAATAAGACGATCAGGCGGTTCTATCGAGTACCCATAATCTATATTTCAGAGCAGAAATAAGACGATCAGGCGGTTCTAACGAGTTCCCGCAATCTATATTTCAGAGCAGAAATAAGACGATAAGGCGGTTCTAACGAGTACCCGTAATCTATATTTCAGAGCAGAAATAAGACGATAAGGCGGTTCTAACGAGTACCCGCAATCTATATTTCAGAGCAGAAATAAGACGATAAGGCGGTTCTAACGAGTACCCGCAATCTATATTTGCGAGCAGAAATAAGACGATCAGGCGGTTCTAACGAGTACCCGTAATCTATATTTTAGAACAGAAACAAGCAAAATAAGGTTTACCCCTGTAAACCCCAATTTTACTATATAAAAGTGGGGTTCAAGGGGGTCAAAGTTATATAGGCGTGTTTTCGTGATGGAGCAGGACGGTTGTTGCAATTTTGATAGAGGGTCACCTAAGGAATATTCTTGTGATTTTTTTTGAAATTGGGCCAGTGGCCCAGGAGGAGTTGACGTTTTAAGGTATTTTTATTTTTTTATTTTTTTTATATCTGGCGGCCATCTTGGTCTGCGGTACGTATTAGGATAACGCACCCCTGCGACAAAGTGGATTTTTTCACATCTCCAAAATGGCTGATGAAAATCCCAAATATTTTGTCTTAAATATACTGCTAACATTGGTTGTGGATGCTCGTTAAAACCGCCCCCACCCCTGAGGCGGGTAACGAGTACCCGGAACCTGTACGATGAGCATCGATCGGTCACAAAAGCTCACCCTGAGACTTTGGCTATAGGTGAGCTAAAAACATTGCTGAACATATCTTGCATGGTATACTGGCGTTAGCCTTATTGAACTTATCATGCATAGTATGCATCCATTTGAAAGGAAACTTCGTGACGTAGAGGAAACCAGGGCCCGAAGGTGTGAATACACGTGCAGCCCTACTCACCTGAGTATGAAAATTGTTTGCTCATAAATGTCATCCCTAACGGATATAAGTAAAAACAAGAAAGCAGTCTGGAGTTCAAAACAGTAAAAATAAATATTCTAACCGCACCTTAGACGCTACCAACCAAAAAGGGCCGTAGTGATCAAAGGGCGGCCGTCTCACAGCGAAAAGGGGAACAAAGTCAACGATAGGCGCTGTGGTTGCGGCCTCGGCTTTGCACTTAGGAGTGCCTATCGGTGACAGCGATCCCTGGATCACTGTGAGAAGACCATAGCAGAACGGAGCATGGACCCACCACAAGGAAAATCCATAGCCCCGACCCACCCTCGAAAGGGGGTGTGGCAAGCGAGAAGTTAAGACAAGGTGTAGCGTTGTGGTTGCGGCCCACTGGCTTTGCACTTATGAACGCTGCACCAAAGCCCTAGCTGATCGGGAGCCACACAGCCCGAAAGAGGACCACACGAAAGCACGTCGGGACTGGGCATGGACCCACCACAAGGAAAACCCATCGCCCAGCCCCATCCTCAGGGGGGTGAGGCAAACGGGAAGTCAGAACGAGACGTAGCGCTGTGGTTGCGGTCCTTGGACTTTGCACTTAGGAGCGTTGCGTCAAAATCCTGGCTGATCGAGAGCCACACAACCCAAAGGAGAACGGCACAACAGCACACTAGCAAACAAAGCCTCTCCTTCAGGAACGCATATAGAAAAGTGGGGCAGAAATAAGAAACAAGACGCCTTATCACATCTTTTTCTTTCTTTTTTCGCAACTTTCGCTTTCGAATAAAGGATGTACATTATAAGGTTACCCAAACGGAATGACCTTGGGGCCCTCAAAAGGGCCATTTGCATACCACCACGACTGAAAAACCGCATCTCGCCTGGTATATCATACAGCCCTCCGTACTGCCCTTGTCGCATAACATAAAAATCACCAAAACCAGCAAATTGCGCCATGACCGTAATAAAGACAGACGGTCAAGATGGCCACATATCAATACAGACAAGGGCAATTAACTAACTAACTAGGGCATGACTTAGCGCGTCCTGAAGGAAGGCTTTTAACAAACACAACCACCCACGCGAAACTAAAACAACATACAACCACACTAGGTAGGTAGATATAGCGATAGTTGTAGGATAGGAATACAGTAGAGAGGATAGTATAGAAAAGAGAGATAAAAAACCTGGAGTTAGAAGAAGAAGAAGAAGAAGAAGAGTTTTCTCCAAAAAAGCGATTTCAAACAATTTTATTTGTGTAAATATGAAACATTAAAAACAAGATCGCATAGGAGCGCTCGACTGCGCACGTGCGCAGGCGGACGCTTGTATGCGACCTACATGATTATATAACAATTTGCACTAACCACTTTGACTAAAGAGATTGGCAAACGTTGTCTCGGGACCCCAAACGGCTTGGCAAGAAAACATTTTTTTTTTCTACTATGGTGCCTTCCTACACGTAGGATGCGACAATGATATGCAAACATGGCGACACAAAATGACCCTCCTACGGTCCCACAGAATACGACATCCTGCGTCGAGTAGGGCTTCACTTTTTCTTAACTTCAAACGAAAAAGCATAAAAGGGGATTGGCCTACTTTCCACATCCTCCGCGATAGAGGTTACCCACTAACTAAAATAAATACGAATTTGGGCCCGAGACGGCGGAAGCCAACACACCATGTTACTATGTTATATGTTGAATGTACAGAATAAACAACAAAAAAAAAAACACACACACACACACAAATATAATCTTCAAGCACAACCTTGCAGGTATAAAAATTGTCCTTCCCAGCAACTGTGGGCGGATGGGCCTGTCCCAAAAAGGACAACACCACAAATGAGATCGGCAAACGTTGTCTCGGGCCTCCAAATGGCTAGGCAGGAATACACTTTCCTCCTATGGTGCCTTCCTTCACGTAGGATGCGTTAATGATATGCAAACATGGCGACTGACCCACTTATGGTCCCGTAGAGTGCGGCATCCTACGTCGAGGAAAGCATCACTTTTTCTTAACTCAAAACGGCAAATGCATAAAAAGGGATTGACCTACTTTGCACATCCTCCGCGATAGAAGTCACTCACTAACAAAATAAATACGAATTCAAACCCGAGACGGCGTAGGCCGGCACTTCATGTTTTTATGTTACATAGTGTATGTACAGAAAAAAAAAAACACAAAATATAAACCACTAGCTTAATCTTGCAGGTACAAAAACTGTCCTCCCAAGCACGTGTGAGCGGGTGGGCTTGCCCTAAAACGGACAACACCACCTTTAAGACAAAAGAAAAACAAACAAAACAGGTCCGTGGCGGGGTAAGCACATCCGCCCGCATATATACTTAAACAAGAGGCTCAATGAGCCTAAACCGCTCACCTGAGGAACTTAAGTTTTAACAATTCACAGACTTGACTACTAAATCTGCTAATAGAATCCAGCCCATTGACCCTTACAGGATATAAGTCATCATTATTGCATTGCATTCCAAGTTTGAGACTTCTAGCTTCTATAGTTCCTGAGAAATCTTTGACGAAAATTTAACATTGGTCAAAATGGAGAGAAAGAAGAATGAAAGAACAGATGAACAAATAAGCTGAGAAAGCCCAATGTCTCTTACACAAAATAAGTCATCATTATTCTATTGAATACCAAATTTCATGCTTTTAGTATTTATAGTTCCTGAGAAATCTTTGATTAAAAATTTAACATTGGTCTATTATCTCTATATGGAGAGAAAGAAGAATGAAGGACCAAATGAACCAGACTAGCTCCAAAACCTAATGCAGCCTTTCCCCTTGCCTAATGGTGCTACACATAAAATTTAAACAAGATTGGTCGACTGCCTTCTGAGATATGCTTCATTGAAAGTGTGGACGACGGATGGACGGACGACAGACGACGGACTCCGGAGCCTTGGTATACTATCAGCTCACTGGTGCCTTTGGCTCAGGTGAGCTAAAAATTCAAGTCGCTATTTCTGTCACAACATTTTCCCTACGTTAAGTCTATGGGCAAATTTTTTTGTCTCTCAAGGTCACGTAACTCCGAGGTCAATATTCCGATTCGGCCCAAAATCGAACTTAACTGAGATTTTATGCCTGTCCACGTTACCTGCAAGTTTGAAGCTGATATGAATAAAAATAAAGTTGCTATCGTGGTCACAGCGTATTTTTTATGCTCAAGGGCAGGTAACTCCAAGGCAAATATTCCGATTCGGCCCAAAATCGAACTTAACCGAGATTTTATGTCTGTCCTCGTTACCTGCAAGTTTGAAGCTGATCTGAAAAAAATTCAAGTCGCTATCGTAGTCGCAACATTTTCCCTAATTAAGTCTATGGGCAAATTTTTTGTCGCTCAAGGTCACGTAACTCCGAGGTCAATATTCCGATTCGGCCCAAAATTGAACTTAACCGAGATTTTATGCCTGTCCTCGTTACCTGCAAGTTTGAAGCTGATATGAATAAAAATAAAGTTGCTATCGTGGTCACAACGTATTTTTTATGCTCAAGGGCAGGTAACTCCAAGGCAAATAATCCGATTCGGCCCAAAATCGAATTTAACCGAGATTTTATGTCTGTCCTCCTTACTTGCAAGTTTGAAGCTGATCTGAAAAAAAATTCCAGTCGCTATCGTAGTCACAACATTTTCCCTATGTAAAGTCTATGGGCAAATTTTTTGTCGCTCAAGGTCATGTAACTCCGAGGTCAATATTCCGATTCGAACTTAACTGAGATTTTATGCCTGTCCACGTTACCTGCAAGTTTGAAGCTGATCTGAATAAAAATAAAGTTGCTATCGTGGTCACAACGTATTTTTTTATGCTCAAGGGCAGGTAACTCCAAGGCAAATAATCCGATTCGGCCCAAAATCGAACTTGACCGAGATTTTATGCCTGTACTGGTTATCTGCAAGAATGAAGTCGATCAGAAAAAAATTGACGGAGCTAGAGTGATGACAAGCTTTTTCCTATGTGAAGTCTATGGGAGCTAGATGTTGCCATGGCAACCAGTTCCACTCAGATCTGCCTGAAAACCTAATGAAGCCTTTCCACTTGCCCAATAATGCGACACATGAAATTTGATCAAAGTTGGCCAAGCAGTCTTTAAGATATACATTTTTGAAATTCCCATTAACCCTAATGCAAAAACACACAAGGGCAGGTAACTCCTAAGTGAATGATCCGATTCTGCCAGTTATCGAACTTGACCCAGATTTCATGGCTGTGCTGGTTATCTGCAAGAATAAAGCCAATCTGAAAATAATTGAAGCAGCTACGGTGATGACAACATTCTCCCCATGTTAAGTCAATAGGCAATTTTTTCAACGCTCAAGGGCACGTAACTCCTGAGTGAATAATCCGATTCAGCCCAAAATCGAACTTGATCGAGATTTCATGCCTGTCCTCGTTATCTGCAAGAATGAAGTCGATCAGAAAAAAATTGACGGAGCTAGAGTGATGACAAGCTTTTTCCTATGTTAAGAACGCTCAAGGGCACGTAACTCCTGAGTGAATAATCCGATTCAGCCCAAAATCGAACTTGATCGAGATTTCATGCCTGTTCTCGTTATCTGCAAGAATAAAGTCGATCAGAAAAAAATTGACGGAGCTAGAGTGATGACAAGCTTTTTCCTATGTTAAGCCTATGGGAGCTCTTTGTTGCTGTGGCAACCAGAGTTCTCATCCGATCTGCACGAAAACCTAACACAGCCTTTCCCCCTACCTGATGATGGTTCATAGGAAATTTGATCAAGGCCGGCCCACTGGTTCCAGAGATATACTTCGTTGAAAGTGTGGACGACGGACGACGGACGCCGGCTCGTGGTATACTAATACCTCACATGAGCCTTCGGCTCAGGTGAGCTAAAAATTGACGACGCTAGAGTGATGACAAACTTTTTCCTATGTTAAGTCTATGGGAGCTATGTGTTGCCATGGCAACCAGAGTTCCAATCCGATCTGCCCGAAAACAGTATGCAGCCTTTCCCCCTACCTGATAATGCTTCACATGAAATTTGATCAAGATCGGCCCACTGGTTCCGGAGATATACTTCTTTGAAAGTGTGGACGACGACGGACGACAACGACGGACGCCGGCTCATGGTATACTAATACCTCACATGAGCCTTCGGCTCAGGTGAGCTAATAAGCCAAGAAAGCCCATTGTCATGAAAACCTTATGCAGTCTTTCCACTTGCCCTATAATGCTACACATGAAATTTTATCTAAGTCGGCCAGGTAGTCTTCAAGATATACATTTTTGAAATTCACATTAACCCTGATGCAAAAATGCACAAGGGCAGGTAACTCCTAAGTGTATGATCCAATTCTGCCAATTATCGAACTTGACCGAGATTTCATGGCTGTGCTGGTTATCTGTAAGAATGAAGCCAATCCGAACAAAATTGAAGCAGCTACAGTGATGACAACATTTTCCCCATGTTAAGTCGATAGGCAATTTTTCGGGCGCTCAAGGAGACGTAACTCTTGAGGGAATTATCTGATTCGGCCAAAAATCGAACTTGACCGCGATTTTATGCCTGTACTGGTTATCTGCAAGAATGAAGTCGATCAGAAAAAAATTGACGGAGCTAGAGTGATGACAAACTTTTTCCTATGTGAAGTTTATGGGAGCTAGATGTTGCCATGGCAACCAGAAATCCACTCAGATCTGCCTGAAAACCTAATGAAGCCTTTCCACTTGCCCAATAATGCGACACATGAAATTTGATCAAAGTTGGCCAAGTAGTCTTTAAGATATACATTTTTGAAATTCCCATTAACCCTAATGCAAAAACACACAAGGGCAGGTAACTCCTGAGTGAATGATCCGATTCTGCCAGTTATAGAACTTGACCCAGATTTCATGGCTGTGCTGGTTATCTGCAAGAATAAAGCCAATCTGAAAATAATTGAAGCAGCTACGGTGATGACAACATTCTCCCCATGTTAAGTCAATAGGCAATTTTTTCAACGCTCAAGGGCACGTAACTCCTGAGTGAATAATCCGATTCAGCCCAAAATCGAACTTGATCGAGATTTCATGCCTGTCCTCGTTATCTGCAGGAATGAAGTCGATCAGAAAAAAATTGACGGAGCTAGAGTGATGACAAGCTTTTTCCTAATTCCCATTAACCCTAATGCAAAAACACACAAGGGCAGGTAACTCCTAAGTGAATGATCCGATTCTGCCAGTCATCGAACTTGACCGAGATTTCATGGCTGTGCTGGTTATCTGCAAGAATAAAGCCAATCTGAAAATAATTGAAGCAGCTACGGTGATGACAACATTCTCCCCATGTTAAGTCAATAGGCAATTTTTTCAACGCTCAAGGGCACGTAACTCCTGAGTGAATAATCCGATTCAGCCCAAAATCGAACTTGATCGAGATTTCATGCCTGTCCTCGTTATCTGCAAGAATGAAGACAATCAAAAAAAAATTGACGGAGCTAGAGTGATGACAAACTTTTTCCTATGTTAAGTCTATGGGAGCTATTTGTTGCCATGGCAACCAGAGTTCCAATCCGATCTGCCCGAAAACAGTATGCAGCCTTTCCCCCTACCCGATAATGCTTCACATGAAATTTGATCAAGATTGGCCCACTGGTTCCGGAGATATACTTCTTTGAAAGTGTGGACGACGACGACGACGACGGACGACGGACGCCGGCTCGTGGTATACTAATACCTCACATGAGCCTTCGGCTCAGGTGAGCTAAAAATAGACCACTCAACAAGCTGGGGAAACAGACCAAACAATGTAAAAATGTACATACGTTACATAAATATACAAAAATCAAATAAAAAAATAAAAAACAAAAATACCAATATCAAAATTGACCCTTTCCTGCTCTGACACGGTTCGGCATATTGACAAGCAAAAAATTATAACGTCGAGTAGAAGACAAAATGGACAGACTGCAACGGACTTACGATAGACACGGACGGACGGGGCTGGAGCCGAGCGATGGTCTCCCCATTCACCGGCAACGTGGAATGGGGATAGCACCAAACGGCTACGGTGTAGTGCCAGAATGGATTAGTTCCCTGGGACCCCACCAGCTGACGACCCGCGACACGGGGAAACTGGAAACAACAACAACAACAACGTCTGGAGGACAGCCAAATCCCCCGCCGCATTTTGTATCAAAGCTCAACCTTTTGACCTTCGCCTGTCACCTTGACCTTGAGTTGGCATGGTTAGCTCACTGAGGGGGATAATTGACACAAAGTTTAATGAAAATCCTTTTATGGGTAAAGGAGATATGGAAGGGACAAAAAATTCAAAGTTTTAAACTCGTGACCTTCAAATGTGACCTTGACCTTGAGTCGGCATGGTTCCTTTATAGGTTCTGCACATCAGCTCACCTAGGGGGATAATTGACCAAAGTTTAATGAAAATCTATTAAAGGGTTCAGGAGATATGGAACGGACAAGAAAAAGTTACGGACAGACGGACGGACGGACAGACTGACAGACAGATCGATGGACGGACATGGGTTCTGCACATCAGGTCACTGTGAAGACTATTTGACCAAAGTTTAATGGAAATCCTTCCATGGGTAAAGGAGATATGGAACAGACAAAAAATTCCAAGTTTTAAACTCGTGACCTTCAACCATGACCTTGACCCTGAGTCGGCATGGTTCATTTATAGGTTTTGCACACCAGCTCACTGAGAGGTATAATTGACCAAAGTTTAATGAAAATCTATCAAAGGGTTCAGGAGATATGGAGCGGGCAAGAAAGTGTTACGGACAGACAGACGGACGGACAGACGGACAACCGGACATGGGTTCTGCACATCAGCTCACTGTGAAAAATATTATACCAAAGTTTAATAAAAATCATTCCAAGGGTAAAGGAGATATGGAACGGACAAAAAATGCCAAGTTTCAAACTCGTGACCTTCAACCATGACCTTGACCTTGAGTCGGCATGGTTCATTTATGAGTTCTGCACACCAGCTCACTGAGACGAATAATTGACCAAAGTTTAATGAAAATCTATCAAAGGGTTCAGGAGATATGGAGCGGACAAGAAAGTGTTACGGACAGACAGACGCACGGACAAATGGACGGACGGACGGACAGACGAAGGCCATTCCTATAATCCCCGCTCCGCTTCGCGGCGGGGGATTAAAAATTCTTAACATGGTTCCGAGGTTCATTATGAAAACACGCCTATTTAAATATATTGACACTTCTACCAACAAAAATGAAAATGAAAATTTTCTGTTGAAAAATGTGATATTTTTCCTATTTCTGCTCAAAACATAGATTGTGAGAACCCGTTAGAACAGCCTCGGCTAGGCGGTTCTAACGAGTATCTAACGAGTACCCACAGTCTATGGTTTTGAGCAGAGTAAAGAATAATAATGTATACCCATGTAAACCCCAGTTTACTATATAAGAATGGGGTTCAAGGGGGTCAGAATTATATAAATGTTTTCGTGATGATAAAAATGTTTATGCTAATTTTATTTGAGCATGACATCACGTGAACAAGTCCGAGAAATGAACACCCAACTAAACCCACTTTATATAGAGAAAACTGGGGTTTACGGGGTATACATTATCTTTTCTTATTTCTCCTCCAAAACATAGGCTGTGGGTACTCGTTAGAACCGCCTCAGCGAATCGGTTATTACGAGCACCCACAACATATGTTTGCAGTATATATGAGAATAGTATCATGAATTTTCATAAGAAAAGAAGCCATTTTGGAGAAATTAAAAATGTACTATGTCGCATGGGTGTGTTATCGTAATGAAATTTGTTCTGCTCAAATTTTAACATGCCAACAATTGTTGGCACTTTGATTGTTTTTAAATTGCACCCAGGACAAACCATATTCTTTGCTGATCTGAGCAGGCAAAACATCTCATTTGTTTGTATTTTAACATTTACTAGTATTTCAAATTCCAAACTCAAGTACATGTAAGTTAAAACTTGGGGCCAGTTTTCAGCGTTAAAACTTTCATCTCATGCTCGGTTGAACATGAAAATAGATTCATACCATCGGAGCAAGTTTTATTTAATTTGAGGTTTAATGTCCCCGTCAACAGTGTAAAGGTCAATTTGGAGACGTTGCTTCCAATTTTGTGGGACTTTTACCCGACATCGAGATGAAATGTCATCTCAAGCCATGTCACCCAATGAAACGAATAGGGTTTATAAGCATGGACTCGCACCGCTTTGCCTGGGCAGGCTTAGATCCTCAAAGCGGTTTACCATTACTCGTGTGCGGGTCGGTTTCAGCACTGCATGGAAGCATCATGCAGCCTATCTATTTCTTCAAGCCCCGATGGGCAGGGGCCGAGAAAATAGAATCCCGCTATTGGTCTGAACCTTTGGGTCGAGTCTAAGGTTTAGGCAAATGCTGACAACTGGAGGAACAAACGAACGGATGGAACACTGGATCCCCAGGCGAACTAATGATTGTTGGTTTGGCGTTTACGGCCCAACAAACACTATTAAAGTCATGGTGAGTCGGCCAGTTCACACAACCGCAAGTTTTCGTAGCACCGTTTCTGTTTTAAAACAGCCATGAGGGAAGCTGACCGGCTCGACATCGCGTTAACAAGTCTGTGAAATGAACGCTCCTCTAAACCCCACTTTATATTGAGAACTGGGATTTACGGGACACACATTAATTTGCTTTTTTTCTGCTCCAACACATATGTTGTGGATACTCGATAGGTTCTAACGAGCACCCACAGCCTATGTTTACGGTAAAAATTAGAAAAATATCATGGGTTACGGTTAGGTAAAATCATGGTAAAAATTAGAAAAAAATATCATGGATTTTTAACAGAAGTCGCCAGTTTGGATATATGAAAACTGCACTATGTCGCAGAGATTTGTGATCAAAATGACAACATAGTGTTTAACGCACACGGGGTATTCGACTACTTGGAACGCAGACGGATACCAAAAACGCCGACTGTTTACCTTGGATTTGAAAGAGGGTGAGTCGATACAATCATGTTTTTTGCGACCCTATTAAAAAAATCAGTTTTGATTTTTTGCTGTATTCTTCTGGAACTGTCACAGCTGTTTCGTAATGGTGCTTTTAGCTTCGATAGATTACAGGAAAGCGTCTTTACAGACAACTAAAATGCAAAACATGCACAATTTCTAAAAGAATTAGTGTAAGTACCAGAAATGAAACCGATTTATCCAAAGATGTCATTGTAGCTTGAAAGAGAAATAGTCCTTGTTCAAAAATAAACTCCTATATACTTGTGCCATACGTTGCTCGGGCAGCAATAAGCATGGACTTGAGTGCACCATGCTGAAAGAAGATAATATTTACGACAGACGGATTTCTTTGATGTTACCATGAAACGCAGACGATGGATACCAATGACGGATTTACAATTAATGGCTAAATCAATGCCTACTTCCATATCTCCTTATTTTTAGGTCCAAAAAGCACGGTTATGAACAGTGTTGAATATTTCCTATGCCGTATATAACTCTCTCTCTCTCTCTCTCTCTCTCTCTCTCTCTCTCTCTCTCTCTCTCTCTCTGCATGTGTCTAGTATAGGGATTATGAATTTCAACGACTTCCATTTCAGGAAATGTTTGGATAGTTCATGTTTCCTATACTTACATAAGTGTCTTCAGAAGATAACTGATGAAGAGGAACAGTCAGAGAGCCTTTCCTTGGTTCTAATATTTTTTTACTATAATAGTTCCACATTTTATTGAATAAAATAATAAAAAATAGCCATCGAAGAGATGGCAAATCCCCCAGACCAAAAGCCAATATGGCCTTTAGAAGATTGTTCACCAATAAAAAGTGCACCAGAATTAAACCAGCAATATATCACAAAAGTTACTGCAGTTATGGCATTCACAAGATTATACATTGTGGTTCTTGCGCATGACATGCCTGCTTAAGCTCATGTATTTCTGTACAAAGTACCATCAATATATCTCAAAGGGTATTTGAGAGATGATGATCAGAAGCTGGTCATACTGTTATATTGGAAAGGTAGGTAACTCAAATACCACAGCACCAACAGTTGTGTTTCTTGCACATGACACCCCTTCTGTACCTTGTATACAATTGCGCCAAGTTCCTTGAATATATCTCAAAGGGGGTTGGAGCTATGGTCATCACAAGGTTATATTGGCCGGGGAGAATACTCAAAAGCGAGAGCACCCAGAGTTGGAATTCTTGAGCATGACACACTTGCTTAACCTCATGTACATCTGCATCAAGTACCACCAATATATGTCAAATGGTATTGGAGATACGGTGACCACAAGGTAATCAGACTGTTATATTGGAAGGGGAGATAACTCAAATATCATAGCACCCAGAGTTGTGGTTCTTAGGCATGAAGCGCCATCTCAACCTTGCATACAAGTGGCCATCACAAGGTTATATTGTCAGGGGAGATGATTAAAAAACCAGGGCACCAAGAGTTGTGGTTCTGGCACGTGACACACCTGCTTAAACTCATTTATAGCTGTACCAAGTACCATCAATATGTGGCCATCACAAGGTAGTGATTCTATATTATTGGAAGGGGAGATAACTCAAAAACCATGGCACCCAGAGTTGTGGTTCTTATGCATGACACACCATCTCGGCCTTGTGAACAACTGTGCCAGGTACCATTAATATATCTTAAAGGGTATTGGAGTTATGGCCATCACAAGGTATTCACTCTATTTTATTGGAAGGGGAGATAACTAAAAAACCATGGCAACCAGAGTTGTGGTTCTTGTGCATGACACGCTGTCTCAGCCTTGTGAACAGCTGTGCCAGGTGTCATCAATATATCTCAAAGGATATTGGAGTTATGGCCACCACAAAGTAATCATTCTATTTTATTGAAAAGGGAGATAACTCAAAAAGTATGGCATCCAGAGTTCTGGTTCTTGCGCATGACACGCCGTCTCAGCTTTGTGAACAATTGTGCCAAGAACCATCAATGAGTCACAAAGGGTATAGGAGTTACGGCCATCACAAGGTTGCGTCTACGGACGGACGGACGGACGCCAGGCTGATCGGTATATCCCCCGAATCTATTCGGTCGGGAGATAAAAAGAGAAATTACAACTCACAGAGGATTTTCCAGATAAATCATTCATAGAGGATTTTCCAGATAGACCACAAATCGGCTGATAAATGTTCGAGGTTTCATACAAGTATTCTAATGTTTGACGTTTCATTCCGTTATTCTATTTAGAAGTCTATCTCTAGACTCAAGCAATTTTTTTCTTCGGATGTTTGAAGGGCAGGAAACTGAAGAGGCAGGAAACTAAAAAAGTCTGATCGACAGTGGTGGTTCTTGTGCAAATATATGTATATGCGCATTTAAACTTCTAAAGGTCCGCATTTGTTGGAGGTTTCGTTCAGATAGTCTATCTTAACCATATCGTCCCTCACTGCTGTGGGTTCTAACCTCGCGCGGGTCACATTTGAGACGCCAAGTTCTGCAACGGGTTGTCAGTAGTAGTAGTAGTAGTAGTAGTAGTAGTAGTAGTAGTAGTAGTAGTAAGAAGAAGAAGAAGAAGAACCGCTACACAAATAAAAGTGGCGGATTTAATCCGAGACGATCGTGTGAAATGTGAATGCAATCCGTCAAAACTGTTCGTGAGAAAGCAGGTTTCAACTGCTGACGGATAGATGTTGCTCCAACCTGTTCATGTTTAAAAACTGTTGTGCATCTGCAGGCTATTGCACAAAATGCGTGATACTTCTTAATTTCTGTCATTCTTAGCAAACTCTAGACATTCATGACACTGTTTGTTCGAAATATTTAGACATGTTGCGCATTCATTCCATCACATGTCATATTAAATCATTTCTGCACCGAGATGCATCTGAAAGCAATCAGATTGTACAGCTACACATGTTGATATGATTCTTACCTGGTCGCAGGCGCCTTTCATGATGCATATACCCATATATGACAACCAGAATCTTCCACATAACAATACTTGACAGGCGGGTTTCTCCTTTGTTTTATTTGTTGTAAGTTTTTTTCAAATAGGCGGGCCGTTTAAGCAAACGGTGTATGTAGACAAATCACCGATTTTGCGGCGTCTTAACTTGATCTGCATTGTCATATTTGACAAATATTGATCTCATACTACACAGCTTAATCGCTCAGACAGCTGACCAAATATTTACACTTACGCCCTGAGTTTCTGCCACTTTCATCTTTGAATTTTGCGAAAAAAATGCATAGTTGCTATTATGTTAGATGTACGGAACCCTGGAAGGGACATGATTTTTTTTTTATTTTATAAGTTGTGCGCACAAGATCATATTTTGTTCGCTCAACTTCCCAAGCTCTATGTGTTGTGCAAACAAGATAATATGTTGTGCGAACAAGATATTATCTTGTGCGCACAAGATAATATGTTGTCCGCACAAGATAAATTATGTTGTCCACACAAGATAAATTATGTTGTCTACACAAGATAATATCTTGTGCGCACAACATATTATCTTGTTCGCACAAGATAATATATTGTTCGCACAACTTAATATCTTGTTCGCACAACATATTAAAACAAATCATGTCCCTTCCCGGGTTCCGTAAAGATGCTTCAATTAAAATCATCAAAATGCGAGATATAGACAGCTCCAAATGAGAGGTCTTATCTCGGCATACTGTGCATAGGCATCTGTAAAAACACCATGTTTTACATGCAGGTACTTTGTATTCATTCCGTTTCGGTATTATATCCCATATATGTCAATTAGAAGCCTCCGTGGTGCAGAGGATAATCTACTCGCCTCGCAAACCAGTGGTCGTGGGATCGATTCCGGGCTTCACCAGACTTTCGGGCGAGTCTTTAAACAGAGGTTCCGTCTCCATATGATCTTGTTGTTGTTGGGGACGTAAAACTCAAACGCAATCGACTATCGGGGTTTGAAGAGATAGATGGGCTGCATGATGCATCCACGCAGAGCTGAAACCGATCGCACACGAGCACTGGTAAACCGCTTAGAGGATCTAAGCATGCCCAGGCAAAGTGATGCGAGTCGGACGGTCCATGCTTATAAACTCAATTGGTTTCATTGGGCGACAGGGCTTGAGTTGCCATTTCATCTCAATGTCGGGTAAAAGTTCCAAAACATTGGAAGCAGCATCTCCAAAATGACCTAAATAGTGTTTACGGGAACGTTAAACCTCAATTCAAACAAACAAATATCCTGGCAATATTTAATTTTGGACAACTGTTTGGGCATTCATTCTTTTCTGCTAAAGGGGGTGGGGTGAGGGAAACAAACTATTCTTCGTATGTTTTAATCCATATGTGACATGGAGTCTTCCACCTAGTAAGTTTGGAGTTGTCACTTCCTATTATTAGGGTGTCAGGTTTGTTTTTATTTGTGGCAAATGTTACAAAAATGAATTTTCTTTTAGCAAACAATGTAGACCCAGATCAGACCCCGTGTCTGATCTGGATCGGCACTGTTTGCTAATATCCCAGAACAGGGTATATATGGGTTAATTATACTGCCATTCGTTCAGGTGCGTCATTCTTTCCCGAAATTTTTCTATAAATTTCACATTGTTTATCTAATAAGACCGATTCGTAATTTCGTAGGACCCTATCCTACCAACACGTACCACACACTGGAACAACGCCATATCAACGTCGTTGCAATAATGTTTGTTTGATTTGAGGTTTCACGTCCACGTCAACACTGTAAAGGTCATTTTGGAGACGTTGCTTCTAATTTTGTGGGACTTCTACCCGACATTGAGATGAAATGACATCTCAAGCCCTGTCGCCCAATGAAACCAATAGGGTTTATAAGCATGGACGGCCCGACTAGCACCGCTTTGCCTGGGCAGGCTTAGATCCACTAAGCAGTTTACCAGTACTCGTGTGTGGACCGGATTCAGCTCTGCGTGGACGCATCATGCAGCCCATATATTTCTTCAAGCCCCTATGGGCATTGCAATAATGTATAATCATATTTATCTGTCAAAATAATGAAACAAACTCGTACAGTTCTAATACGATCTGTTTTGAGTTCGAGCCTGGCTCGGGTCACATGTGAGACGCCAAGTTCTGCAACGGAAAGTCAGGTCGTTTTTCTCCGGTTTTCGCCCACCTCTGATTAACGATAGGCTCGACATGAGTGAAATAATCTTGAAAGGGCCGTAAAACCAAAACCAAAAAAAACAAAAAAAAAAACGATCTGTTTTGAAATTTAATGTACAGTGAAACTTCGATGACTCAAACACTGATGGCCCATTTACTACGGCCGAGTCGAACTCTTTCTTGAGTCCCTAGAAAGAAAATGCCATAACTGCAGATATAAATATAGTTTGTATAATTGTCTAATTTGATCTTGAAAATGTACGTTTTGTGTACTCACAAGAATCACCTCGATGAGGCGATTCTAATGAGTACACACAACATTCATTTATTTTGAAGAAAACTGAAAATATGTCCGTATTCGGCCTCCTCCCCTAGCTCCAAGATCAACCCCTGTGGCTCGAACCACCGTGGTCTCGAACAAATTTTCTTGGTCCCAAAAGTGTTCGAGCCATTGAAGTTCGACTGTATATTCATATTTATCTGTCAAAATAATGAATTTAAAAGTACTCTGCGTGGACTAAAGGTAGCGAGAAGGACTGAATTCATGTCCGTGGTTGTTTTGTGGGACTACGCAATTAATATACCTAAGGAAATTTACAAATCGTGCCTATTTGATCGTAAAAGTATCTAACATTATGAAATCACAGATTTATGACACCTAATAAGAATTGACGGGTCATGTGCGCTACATAAAGTCATATGCGCGAATATGGCCCACATGTGGTATTAAGACAAACCGTCACGTTGGTGTCTTTTGGCGAAAAGCGAAAGGCAATCGTATCGATTCCTGGTCATTGCCTTCCCTTCTACATCGAGAATACCCTCTTTGGTCGAGGTACACTGTGGTAAGACTCAGTGTCTAGATTAACTTTCCAATTAAACGAAAACAGAATGTATTTTACTCCTTTTTTATTTTTCCACGCTTGTGGTTTCCACGTCAATGGTAACCATAACTTTGTGCCGTCTGCATTGCGTGGTATCTGTGCGGGTCGTCATTGGTATCCTTATTCGAACACCCTCATCAAGAAATTCACATCTATAATTCTAAAATCCTGCTTTTTGCTAATTCTAATAACGCATGGCAGGTACTCAATACATTAGTATTTTATGCTATTCAGGAAACATTGGAAATGATATACGAATTATTGCTGTAAAACTAAAAAAACTGTCGACTTGCATCAAGCATCTATATTTTGCCGAATAAAATAGGTCATAATTCGTCATTGACAGAAGGATTTGCATCCACAGTTCGTGGAAAGTATTCCGAGACACTGCGAAACAGATTGCTATCAACATCTGTGGGCATCTATTTGATATATGCCCGTAAAATGCGATTTGTTCAACTCACTACGAATGTTTGTTGTTTTTCCGTCGGCGTTTTTGGTATCCGTCTGCGTTCCAGGTAGTCGAATACCCCGTGTGTAACGGGCAGTAAGCATTTAGAAGAGCCATACTCGTGAGGATGAAGATTTCGTGTTTACCGCGTCAACCCATTTTGTGTTTCATATCTGACAAGGCGAAATACATCAGAATTCCTATATAAAGACCACCTTTGGGACTGTATAAAAGTGGTCTTTTAGACCACTTTTGAACAGTCCCAAAGGTAGTCTCTTAATAGGAGTCACTTGGTGTAGAAAACACAAAGAAATGATAACTGAAACCTTTACAATAATCTTTAAAAAGGAGATTTAGTCTAAATTTTAGGTGGTCTTAATAGCGGAATTTAACCGGTTTTTTATGTTTGATTTGAGGTTTAACGTCCCCGTCAACACTGTAAGGTCATTTTGGAGACGTTGCTTCCAATTTTGATGGGACTGTTACCCGACATTGAGATGAAATGACATCCCAAGCCCTGTCGCCCATAGAAACCAATATGGTTTATAAGCATGGACGGTCAGCCTCGCACCGCGGTTCCTGGACATGCTTAGATCCTCTAAGCGGTTTACCAGTACTAGTGTGCGGGCCGGATTCAGCTCTGCGTGGAAGTATCATGCAGCCCATATATTTCTTCAAGCCCCGATGGGCGGGGGCCGGGAATTTTACTGTATTGCTGACTGCGGCATAGGGGGATATCTCCATCGCAAATCAACAGTTCTGGTCTGAAATCAGAGCAGACCATTTGACAAAGTGTACAGGAAGTCCCAAAAGTTGACTCCTTGTATAGAGCCTGCCAGTGTACCAAACCCAACTTTTCTACAGCAGACATTTACATTAGCTGTTAACCAGTAAAGTACACATTCTTTCGCCAGAAACTGACAACTGCCCTTCTTGTTTTATGTCCGAAAGGTGTTATTTGCGTCTCACTATGTTATCTATAAGCACTGTCGTTCTCAGATTGGACCAATAGAATCATTGGTACTACAGCCAAAGACACATGAAATTTATTTTAGACCAGTCTGAACGTCGCAGTAGCGACACGAGTGTTCAAATGTGTTGACGGACCGTGGACGACGGAACGCGGTCGTAACGCTGTTATCCTTTAAGCTCACCTAAGCCTTTCGCTCAGGTGAGTTTAACTCAAATTGTGCTTTTGTGCAAATTGTTTAAAGTTTTGAATAAAAATACTTTATTTTGTACTCATCTTGTCAAAACACCGGTGCTAGTAGAAGAGAGATTGGTTTAAACAATATTTATTCATTTCATTTCGACAAGTCAATTCGAACAGTACATGTACAATTTACAATGACAGGATTTGAAAACAAGCGAAACGCTTATACTAATCATCTCCTGATACTAATCCTGATACCATAGTAGAAGAGGGATCTAGGACAGTGTACTTTTACAGCCAGCATTTGCCAAATGTCCCACCCTCCACCACCACCACATGGTTTCTGGGCCATCTGACTGAGTAGCAGTTGAGTCGAGCAGGTACACGGGGGTAATACCATTTTCTAAACCTCTGTTGTCGACCGAGCCGGTACTGTGCAAAGCTGCTGTCGATCGAGAAATGCGGTTTTCGACCGAGCAGTACGTATGTCGACAGAGGAGGGTAGTCGATAAATTCGCTGTAAATGTGTTATTTTTGTGTATGTCTGTCCATTTTTGTGGTGTCAAATCGTTTGTGAAATAGTTTGCTGTTTTTTCAAGTGTTTTGGAAGTCTGACTAATAGCTTGTTTTGACACTGAGCGGAATTAAACGGGAAAATATATAAAATAAGTACTTCCGGGGACATGCGTGGCTCTTATTCAGTGTCATGGAATATCGAGGACGAAATGATGCAGATACATCACTAACATACGCGATAACCTTTTATTTGTGTGTCAACATGTCTTTAGATGCCTCTGTGGAACTGTTTATAGTTTCATTGATACGGCTGTCGATGAAGTGAAAGTTTGCGGGGTACAGTTGTCGACGTTACTGGGTACGGATGTCGATGATTCAACGAGAGTGTAAGGGACAGATTTACTGGAAATTAACCCCAGTTAAACAATAAAATAACTGTTGCATTCTTAGTCAGGCTTTGTTTGTTTGTTTGTTTGAAATGGCTGATTGATATTAAACTATCGTTGCTTTGTTTTGTTTGTTTGATTTGAGGTTTAACGTCCCCGTCAACACTGTAAAGGTCATTTTGGAGACGTTTCTTCCAATTTTGTGGGCGAAAACCCGAGTACCCGGAGAAAAACCACCTGACCTTCCGTTGCAGAACTTGGCATCTCACATGTGACCCGAGCGGGGCTCGAACCACAACGGTGAGAGACCTAATGATCAAGAGTCAGCGCTCTTAACCACTAGGCCACGGAGGCCCGTCACCATTGAGATTGGTCATTAGGTTTTTAGCTCACCCTAGCCGCAAGCTCAGCAAGTGATGCCCCGGCATCCGTTGTCATCCGTTCTGCAAACATCTCATCCATCACGAAAACACGCCTTTGTAATATTGACCCCCGTAAACCCCACTTTTATACAGTAAAACTGGGGTTTACAGGCGTATATATTATTTTTCTAATTTCAGCAAAAACAGATTGTGGGTATTCGTTAGAACTGCCTCGTCGGGGATATTCTAACGAGTGCCCTTAATCTATGTTTAGAGCAGAAATAAGCAAAATTCAGTATTTTCATGCGAAATGTTTCATATTGAGAGGGGTGTTTATGGGGCGCCGTTTTACTATTTATTCCGTATTCATGGATATCCATAATTATTTATGGATATCCAAAATTCGAATTATGGATATCCATAAATCGATGTGAATTCATGCTATACATAAATCGAATTATGGATATATCCCTTATTCGGCTGATTTATGGATATCCATAAATCAAATTATGGATATCAATAAATCGAATTATGGATATCCATAAATCGATTTTTGGATATCATCGTTTTAGATCGAAATATGGATATCCATAATCGAATTATGGATATCCTTAATTCGAATTATGGATATCCATTATTCGACTGATTTATAGATATCCATAAATCGAATTATGGATATCCATAATTCTCCTTTGCAAATAAACCTAATGAATAATGACTGCTCCCTTTGCAAAAACCAAAAAAAAAAAAAAAAAATCGACTATTCGCGTCAGATATCCGATTTAGGTGTGTAATAAAAGCCGGGATGGAGGTGGAGGTAATGTCGGGTAGGCTTAGTGGTGGCCTATGGTGTGGGAGAGATATGTTTTGTTTGATTTGAGGTTTAACGTCCCCTTCAATGTTATTTAGGGCATGTTGGAGACGTTGCTTCCAGTTATGTTGGTCATTAAGCCTTCATTGAGATTAAATGACATCTCAATCCCGCCGGCTTCGGTAGCTCAGTCGGATGCGCGTCTGACTGGTGATCAGGAGGAAGCGGGTTCGATACCTGCCGGGGTCGGCAACATTCTGTCGTGGAGATTGATCATGAAATATTTTCTACAGTCATTCTTTCCTTTCCGCTGTTTCAAGAAGGGCAGTTGTCAGTTTCTGGCGAAAGAATGTGCACTGTACTGGTTAACTGCTTACGTATAAGCCTAACCAGGAAAAGTGGGGATAGGTAAACTGACCGGCTCAAAAATGACCTAAATTAGTGTTGACTGTGTCGTTAAACTCAAATACAAACAAACAAACAAACAAACAAACATCTCAATCCCTGTCGCCCATTGACTCGCACAACTTTGTTTGGACAGACTTAGACCTTCTAAACGATTAACCAGTACTCTCAGCTCATGCAGCCAAATCTATTTATCCAAGCCCCAATGGGCGGGGGCCAGGAGATATACCTGAATCTGCTTGGTACTCCATACATCTCAAGTAGAGTATTTGTTTGTTTGATTTGAGGTTTAACGTCCCCGTCAACTCTGTAAAGGTCATTTTGGAGACGTTGCTTCAATTTTGTGGGACTTTTACCCGACCTTGAGATGAAATGACATCTCAAGCCCTGCCGCCCAAATGAACCAATAGGGTTTATTAACATAGACGGGCCGACTCGTACCGCTTTGCCTGGGCAGGCTTAGATCCTCTAAGCGGTTTACCAGTACTCGTGTGCGGGTCGGTTTCAGCTCTGCGTGGAAGCATCATGCAGCCCATCTATTTCTTCAAGCCCCGATGGGCAGGGGCCGTCAAACAGAGTGTTATATGGATATATGTTAATACTATATATAACTACCATGTGCATTTTTCTCCAGAAAGCATGCACGGATTGCCTGTTTGGATCATTATAATCTTACGTCCGATTAGGTGCGCAGTTCTCATAGAGGTGATTCCAGAGGGACCGGATGCGTTGGCCGGAATTTCCAGATCTTACGGCTGGTTCCGATATTTAACGGCACACATGGCGGGCGTTCAGCGTATGCCGTCCGTTGCTTTTGAAGCCTTACGGGCTGAAAAGGCTGCAATGCAGATAGGTCCCTTTGACCGGCTATCATCTTCCAGCAATGATGAAGACCTTGAAGATTTTTAAGATTTTTACAATAAACAATCACGTGTTTTAGGGAGAAATCATTAAACCAAAAGCTTTGGCGGTGATTTATGGATATCCAGAATTCGAATTATGGATATCCATAAATCGATCTGAATTATGGCTATCCATAAATCGAATTATGGATATCCATAATTCGAATTTTGGATATCCATAAATCAGAGGAGTAATGGATATCCATAAATCGAATTAAGGATATGCATAATTCGATTTATGGATAGCCATAAATCGATCTGAATTAAAAATATCCATTAATCGAATTATGGATATCCAAAATTCGATTTATGGATATCCATAAATCGAATTATGGATATCCATAATTCAATTTATTGATATCTATAAATACGGATTAAATAGTAAAACGGCGCCCATACGTGTTTTCGTAATGTCTGAAAACCGATTGGCCAATCAATGTCAATATGTTTTGAACCTCTTTGGGTAGGGGGAACGCTAGTTTGTTCGCAGCATCTGGGTCACATGGCCAAGACGGCTACCACACCCATATATGGTTAAACCATTGAAAAGCTTCTCTAGGACCAGTCAAGAAACTTTGTATGTAACAGATAGGACTCCGGCACATCATAATTTGTTCAAATGATGATCTTAGGATTACCCCGAACTTATCTCCAGACACGGTCAAATTATACAACCTATCCTTATCTATAGGAAAAATTAAAATAATTAATTTTTCAGAAACTATTACAGCCAGTGAAAGTTGGTAGCCAAATAATTGAGATTCTTCACGTGTGTGGATTTGGTGAGTGAGTGAGTGTTTGAGTTTTACGTCCCACCAACAACTAAGGTCATATGGAGACGGGACCTCGGTTTAAAGACTCATCCGAAAGTCCGGAGAAGCCAGGGATCGACCCCTAGTTTACAAGGCGAGTAGCGTAACGACTACACCACGGAGGCTTCTGTGTGGATTTGGTACCGATTCCTCACATGTGTGAAGTATTGGTATCAATTATACTCTTGTGTGAGAAATTGGTACCAATTCTTCTCATGTGTGAGGAATCGGTACCAGTTCTTTACATGTAAGACACGTGTAATAGTAATTGGTACAAATTCTCCTCACCCCATAAACACAGGTCACAGGTGTGACGAATACTTACCATTTCTTTACACGTCAGACATTGTCAACGAATTCTTCACATGTGTGAGGAATTGATACCTTTTCACAGGTGTGACGAATACTTACCAATTCTTTATACGTCAGAAAATTCAGACATCAAAATTTTTCGAAATTGACCATATGTAAATTTGGGTGTGAAATTTACGAAATGAGAAATGTACGGCTCAACAAAGCCATCCCTAGACATATTGGAAGTGTTGGTGGGGACAGTGACGCAGGTGTGTGGCAAGGTATACTGTCTTCTTCTCCATTAAATCATATTATGCCGATTACTAAATTTCGTTTAAATATACACGTGTAGCTTTTACAAAAAAGCTTAGAAAGCCTTCCGTAGACAAGTTATAGGATACAGCGGTCTTGAACAGTTCTGCGTTGTATTATCTGGGGTCCGACACTGGCTGTAGAACTGCATCTGCTGAGGAAATCACGACGACCATACTGACATTGACCACCCGTCAGCATTTGTTTGCCCAAAATTCCAAACAACTTATTAGAAACCATACTACCGCTGATAGGTTAATTTTGTTTCAAATACAGCTAAGCACGGGACATGTCAAGACATTGCCCAGTGAAAACCAACATGTCATCCCCGTTAGGAATGACAAAAAGTCTGTTCTAATATCAACATAGACAACTGATAAACTACCTTAACATGTCGGTACAGTTATCTGGTTATGTTTGTTTGTTTGAGGGAGGTTTAACGTTCCCGTCAACACTATTTGGGTCATTTTGGAGACGCTGCTTTCAATATTGTGGGACTTTTACCCGACATTGAGATAAAATGTCATTATATGCACGGACGGTCCAACTCGCACCACTTTGCCTGGGCAGGCTAAGACCCACTAAGCGGTTTACCACTGTGAACATGTACATGTACGGTCGATTTCTGCACAGCGTTAACCATTTATACCTCCTTTGTATACTTAAATATGCACTTGCGCACACAAAACAAACGCAAAATCAAAGCACTAAGAGTACTGGTGGGTCGATTGTCGCTGACTATAGGTCGGAAAAGTCCTGGACTGTGATTTAAACTGCTTAATTTACCCTTGAAATCCGATTTTTAAGTATATAGTGAGTGTAGATCTTGATCAGACGCCGCATTCTGTGGCGTCTGGTCTGGGTCTTCACTGTTTGCCAAGCCCAACCTATGATTCCAAGATAACTCTCTTACACAACACTCTGACCTCAGTCACTGCGGCTGTTTTCTATAAAAAAAGTTATTCGGACAAGTCTGTGATAGTCACGTGGACTGAAGAGCTTTTCTGCTTAGGAATTTTGGGTAGTCGGAAAAGGAGCTCATCACGAAAACACGCCTATATTATTTTGACCCCCTTGAACCCCACTTTTATATAGTGAAACTGGGGTTTACAGGGGGTATGCCTTATTTTTCATATTTCTGCTCATATACATAGATTCTGGGTACTTGTTAGAACCGCGCGTTTACACAATCTATTTTTGAGCAGAAATATAAAAAGTATCACATATTTTTTTTTCTAAAAATTTTCATTTTTGTTTTTAGGGTAAAATTTTCAATTAATTTTAATAGGCATGTTTTCGTAATGTCTGCTGATCAACCCTACTGTTTGTCATGGCATTTGTTGAGAAATATTCGCCTCTGCACATGCGCTTGGTGTTCTGAGCTCAAAACCTAAACAACGGGCCTCCGTGGCCTAATGGTTAAGAGCACCGACACTTGATCATTAGGTATCTCACCGCTGTTGTTCGAGCCTCGCTTGGGTCACATGTGAGACGCCAAGTTCTGCAACGGAAGGTCAGGTGGTTTTCTCCGGGTACTCCGCTTTTCGCCCACCTCTGATTAAGATCGGCTCGATATGAGTGAAATAATCTTGAAAGGGCCGTAAAACCAAAAAAAAAAAAAAAAAAAAACGAAAAAAAAAAAAAAAACCTAAACATGAATGTTAATATTGACGTCAATATTCAATTTTGTTATGGCCCTTTCAAACAAATTTGAAATGTTTAAGCATTTAAACTTCAAGCGCCTGTGATCTTTCCGACATCATTCTTCAAGACCATTTGCACATTTTTGCAGTTTAATTTCAATCTGATGATGATTTGGCATTTACATGTTCAATTGTTTACATCAGTGACCAGCCTTGTAGCCTGTTGTGTAAACTAAATATGGGAGAGTTAAGGATGGAGTTATTCTTTGTGATTGTTGCGACTTTAAGACACCAGTTCGCACTAAACATACATTTCTCTTCATGGCTCCCAGTGAAATCTGCCTAATAGTGAAGATTTCAGTAATAATCATAGAATAAATCATGTATTTTAACAGCAGTACATGAAATGTAGTTTTCATATTTCGTCGACAGCCGTATCAATCAGACTAGGATACCATCGACGGTCGTATTTCTAATAATCGACATCCGTATCCCGACATTTTTCGAAGGTCTATAAAAACTCCCAGAGTGTATGAATTATGTCAAACCCACGTTGTTGTAGAAGCGTAAATGGTAGATAAAATATATATGGTGTTTTATTGCTTTCGTACTTTTCATAAAGCATTAGATTAATGATATTCTGTGAAAACTGATTTTTTTTTTCGAAAGAACCGGTATTTTATAGTGTTTTTCAGACTCACGACTCTCTATAAAACAGACAATTAACAGCTTGTCTCTTTAAAACACCGACATCGTTTGTAAATGTTTAAATACGTTTTCGCCTCTCCAAGTGCATTAAAATCGAAGACCCTCCTCTGTCGACATCCGTACTGTTCGGTCGAAAACCGTATTTCTCGGTCGACAGCAGCTTTACACAGTACCGGCTCGGTCGACAACAATAGAAATGGTATTACCCACTTGAGGTATCTTAGAAGTAATCGTAGCGGAAACAGTATTTTCAACGAGTCGATTTCAACGAGTTTTTTTGTACAGCGCCACCGAGGTTCCAAGCAACCGCACCCTACCGAAACACATAGTGAGCCACCGGGCGCTACAGGCAGCGTATGCCAGTCGACCCGCCAACTCGTCCAACTAGACAGCGAGTTTTTCAATTAGACATATACGCCAGGGCAATGGAATGGACTAAAGGAAATTTCGGCTACAGGGATCCCCCGCATCGATGTCCTGAGAAAGACAAACAACGGTGTCCTTAAGGGCCCTATATGCTACTACACGAAATTCTTCGACACGAAAACCTCACTTGCCGCATGCCAACCAACTACATCCGAAACGAAACATTAACTGGCATAGTAACTAAAATATCTTAAGCCCCCCCCCCGCCCATAGGGGCTTGAAGAAATATATGGGCTGCATGATGCTTCCACGCAGAGCTGAATCCGGCCCGCACACTAGTACTGGTAAACCGCTTAGAGAATCTCAGCCTGTCCAGGAACCGCGGTGCGAGGCGGACCGTCCATGCTAATAAACCCTATTAGTTTCATTGGGCGACAGGGCTTGAGATGTCATTTCATCTCAATGTCGGGTAAAAGTCCCACAAAATTGGAAGCAAAGTCTCCAAAATGACCTTTACAGTGATGACGGGGACGTTAAACCTCAAATCAAACAAACAAACTTAAAATATCTTATACAGAGATATTTTAAAGACTACACACATTTTCAGCAAACTATGACCTTTTGTGAATCGTACAGAATCGTTGAAGGTCTGTAGTAATGGTTAGTAATGACTTAAAGCTTGCCTTTGATGTCTGTGATGGGAGGTGTTGGTTAATTGTATCGATTCTTATTCCGAAAAAAAAAAAAAATAATGCAAATTGTAAGATAAAAAATGTGATATTTTTCTTTTTTCTGCTCAAAATATTTATTGTGGGTACTCAATAGAACCGCCTCATCGAGGCGGTTCTAACGAGTACACACAATCTATATTTTACAGCAGAAATAATAAAACAAAGCTTACCTCTGTAAACCCCAGTTTTTCTATATAAAAGTGGGGTTCAAAATTATATAGGTGTGTTTTCGTAATGACATCGAGTTTTTTTTAATGAATTGAGATTAAACGTCCAAGTCAACACTCTTAATGCTATTTTGGAGACGTTGACTTCAAACTTTGTTTAAACAAGTTTATTGAAATTAAAAATTATAGATCTAATAGGTTTATTGTATTTATAGCAAATTGCGGGTGTTCCAGTATTTTGGAAATAAGCAGGAATAGATGAAATCACACACTGGTAAAGGCAAGCGCGCAGGGCAAGGAACAAACACACCGGATAAGGAAATTTTTCCGATCAGGATAAAAAAGAAAATGGCGGAATGGGTATCACATGTGCAGGTTTGTTGTTGTTCTAGATCTCGTCTTATTGTTACTTATCAATACGGCTGCTCACATTAGCATCACGGAAGACACATATTATTCACAAATTTATATTCGATGGTCCGAATTCGACAGTTACATCCAGTCAAACGGAGAACCGGACACAGTGGAGCTACTCCACCGCGAAATCTCATTATTTTACATGAAACGCTCTTCTGGGAAGATGGCATGCATTTTTTGTTGGTTGTAGACATACACATGATAACTCGGATTGTTGCAAATACGATTTAAGGAAAATTTGAAATTAGAAGGCCCATAGTGAGAAATCCTAGTTCAATTCTCAATACAACGCCCACGGGCAAGGAGATGGGTACAACGCATATGATAAGACGCAAAATTTTCCGGGGAAAATGGTTGTTGTATGGTCGTAGCATTAGTAAATTTCCATCTCAGATTAGGTTTTCCGATATTAATAACTAGTCCTACATGGTTTAAAGCACCAATTGTTATCTTTAGGAAACGTCCAAAGTTTGTGTGCATTGTCTTGGCATGCGCATTGCTGTGGTTCTAGCAATATAATCATCCCCTATGGGGCATAGATGGATTGGGTTCATCGCGATCATGATTAAGAGAAATGACGTATTTGTCCATGCAGTATTTCTGGTAGAAAATTGTATGCTTGTTCTTTTGGCTGAAAATAAGGTAGATAGCTTCGCCAAATTCGTGAGACCTATTACATGGCCATTAAAGGGCCTGGTATGATTTGGCTTCTTTTTGACCCTCACTCAAATCCTCTTCAGTGTGCGACGTTTCACTTGCTAACAAGCATCGTTAATGGAAACATACACAGAAACGAGTTGTTTCGTCTTCAAGTATTTTCAGCATAACTTGACGTTTGATGTGTCTGTATTGAGATAATAAATTGTGACGAAAATAGTAAGAAAAGTGTGATAAAAGTATACCCCTTCGAAAGAAAAAGACAATAGAAAGTGCCCTTAGAAACCCGGTTTAGATTGGCGCATTAATATATCAGGTAGCACTGCTCATCGTTTGTACACTAAGTGAGTCGTATCTTGTTACCCCACCCACTTGCGTTATCATGTATACGAACAATGAAAAATTACAGGATCAAAATGAAACAGGTATCAAATTATTCCTTGGTTTCTAGCTAAGAAAATGAGTAATAACAACATATATTTAGCTTTACTCAGAACGGAGTTATGGCAATTTTATTATTACGATATCACATCCATGTGATACAGTGCATTTTTTTTTTTTTTTTTTTTTTTGGTTTGGGTTTTACGGCCCTTTCAAGATTATTTCACTCATATCGAGCCGATCGTTAATCATAGGTGGGCGAAAACCGGAGTATCCGGAGAAAAACCACCTGACCTTCCGTTGCAGAACTTGGCGTCTCACACGTGACCCGAGCGAGGCTCGAACCCACGGCGGTGAGAGACCTAATGGTGATACAGTGCATATTTCAAACATCCAAAAAGGTACTTTTTCTGATGAAAATGTGTGATATTTTTCTTATTTATTGTCCAAACATAGGTTTTGGGTGATCGTTAGAACCGCCTCATTGAGGCGGTTCTAACGAGTACCCACAACCTATGTCTTGGAGTAGAAATAAGAAAAATAATATATACCCAGTAAACCCCAGTTTTCTCTATATAAAGTGGGGTTTAGGGGGGTCTTTATTTCACGGACTTGTTCACGTGATGATGTTGACATTTCTGATAATGACCAAAAATTAATTTATGAAAAAATAAACACAGAGTTCACAGTTCATTTTTTTTTTATATATTTTCATCACATGTTAACATATCAAAACTGTATCTGTATACAAAATATAAAATATGTACAGACAAGGCTAGGCTATTATATTTTGAAAGTCATAAAGGTGACAAATTTTGCAATTTTGGTCACAATCAGCTGGGGGTAGGGGTAAAGTCATGATAAAAACATATCTTATAAATTTGTGAATGACCAAACATTTTATTGATTTGTTTTTCTTTGAAGTTGTATCTTTTCATATAACTTCCTTTGGCTATCAATCACCATACAACATTTATGAAACAAATATAACAAATATTCCGGGTGTGTGTGTGTGGGGGGGGGGGGCAGATATAATTGGAGATCTTAACAGGCCCTTTGTACGAAGTTCGTCGTCGGATATAAGGCAAATATTGTTTGCTTGATTTGAGGTTTAACGTCCCCGTCAACACTGTAAAGGTCATTTTGGAGACGTTGCTCCCAATTTTGTGGGAATTTTACCCGACACTGAGATGAAACGACATCGCAAGCCCTGCCGCCAAATGAAACCAATAGGCTTTATAAGCATGGGCGGGTCTACTCGCACCGCTTTGCCTGGGCAGGCTTAGATCCTCTAAGCAGTTAACCAGTACTCGTGTGTGGGTCGGTTTCAGCTTTGCGTGGAAGCATCATGCAGCCCATCTATTTCTTAAGCCCCGATGGGCAAGGCAAATATTAAAGTATGTACATGTATTGGTAACTGAATGATTATGCCGGCCTCGGTAGCCCAGTCGGATTCGCGTCTGCTGGTGATCAGGAGGGCAGGGGTTCGACACCTGCGGGGGTCGGCAACATTCTTTCGTGGAGATTGATCATGAAACCTTTTCTACGGTCATTCTCTCCCTTCCGCTGATTCAAGAAGGGCAGTTGTCAGTTTCTGGCGAAAGACTGCACAGTGTACTGTTTAACCGCTTACGTATAAGCCTGCCCAGGAAAAGTGTGGATAGGTAAACTGACCGGCTCAAAAATGACCTAAAATAGTGTTGACAGTGCCGTTAAACTCTTAAACAAACAAACAAACCAAGAGGCATTATTGAAATCAAACCCAAAACATTTAAATGTCAATTTGCACAGGACATTATATTAGCCTTGCCAAGTTGTCCTACCCAATATATTTTTACGGACCACATTCTTCTTGGCCGAATTCTCCTAGGTAAAATCGTCCGGGCCAAATCGTCCTAGATTCATAGTGTATGTGTATGTCTGTGTGTGTGGGGGGGGTGGGGGTGGGGGTGAGGGGGTACATTGTTAGAACCAGAGCAATGCGCATGCCAAGACAATGCACAAAAACGTTGAACGTTTCCTAAAGATCACAATCGGTGCTTTAAACTATGTAGGACTAATTATTAATATCGGAAAACCTAAGCTGAGGTGGAAATTTCCTTGTGCTTCGACCATACATCAACCATTTTCCCAGGAAAATTTTGTGTCTTATCATATGCGTTGTACCCATTTCCTTGCCCGTGGGCGTTGTATTGAAAATTGAACCAGGATTTCTCGCTGCGTGCCTTCTAATTTCAAATTTTCCTTAAATCGTATTTGCAACAGTCCGATTTATCATGTGTATGTCTACAACCAACAAAAATGTGCATGCCATCTTCTCAGAAGAGCGTTTCATGTACAATAATGAGATTTCGCGATGGAGTAGCTCCACAATGTCCGGTTCTCCGTTTGACTGGATGTAACTGTCGAATTCGGACCATCGAATATAAATTTGTGAATAATATGTGTCTTCCGTGAAGCTAATGTGAGCAGCCGTATTGATTAGTAACAATAAAACGAGATCTAGAACAACAACAAACCTGCACATGTGATACCCATTCCGCCATTTTCTTTTTTATCCTGATCGGAAAAATTTCCTTATCCGGCGTGTTTGTTCCTTACCCTGCGCGCTTGCCTTAACCAGTGTGATCACCGAACTGTCTCGGAAGATACGAGGTAACTCTATAAAATCCATACCCTTATTAATAAAGGTTCTTTTGATATAGCGACGTTTGTGGTTAATTTCAGAATCGATGAAAGGACGAAGAGCATGCTGAGTTTAACCTCTAGTTAAAAGAGCAGCATCGTATAACTGATTAGAACTATCGTAGAATTTATTCGCCTCGGTGTCCAGAATCCGTAAAACAGAAATGGATAATGAACTTAGAAGGGCAAGCATTGAGTGATGTCCATGATTCAATAATATTATGAACAGTCACTTCAGTCTGGTTTTGTTACTTTTAAAAGCACGTTATTTACGTTTATAATTGCAATTTTTTTCTGGTGGCGTGCGATCTAGTTTTACGCTTTCGACAACCAGAAGAGAAAATATCAAAATCGGGCATTATATATATATATATTACCCTCATGTTAAATGTTGTCATGAAAGCCTTAATAATTTAATCAATTATAATTCAGTTTCGAGCCGTTTAATAATTTTATACCTGCAAGTAGAATTTACATCATAGTAAATTTTTTTCACTGGATGTATAGAAATATCTTTTTATTCAATGACCTGTACGTTTCAAATGACGGTACAAGAAAGTGTCGGGATTTTTTAAGCTTAGGAAGAGCATAAAAATTATAAGTTATGGTCATGTCAGAAAGTGTGTGAAGCTCTCACCTTTGTATTTGACAATATTTACATAAAATTTAGTACAAGCTGTGGGTATTAAGATGGGTACAAATTGCGCACCCCTTATGGCTGATCTGTTTTTGTTTTGTTGTGAGAGAGACTTCATGCTGTCCCTTTCTGCTGAAAACCAATCTGAAATCATCGATTTTTTTATTTTGGTTTTACGACCCTCTCAAGATTATTTCACTCATATCGAGCCGCTCGTTAATCAGAGGTGGGCGAAAACTAGAGTACCTGGAGAAAAACCACCTGACCTTCCGTTGCAGAACTTGGCGTCTCACATGTGACCCAAGCGAGGCTCGAACCACAACGGTGAGAGTCCCAATGAATAAGAGACAGCGCTCTTATCCCCTTGGCCACGGAGGCCCGTTCTGAAATAATTATTTCCTCTTGATCAACTGTGATTTCTAAGAGATGTGATTTATCACGGAAGTAAATGAAAAGACATTTTTTGTAAAGATAGAATTATTATTTAGGTGTTCTCAGTGGGAAAATACATCATATAGAAAGTTACAAATATAATCTTATTCAAAATACTTGATCCTTCAATAAATAAGAAACTTATACCAAGTACAAGCTTCCGCAAGAAAAGTGAACCTTCAGTATGGAAACCAATATTGAATTCCACAGTATCCTAAAGAAGCCATAACGTATCATTAATTTAGATACAGAATTATTAATGGATTATTAATATTCCATAAAAACGCCCTGTATCATTTTTTGTGGATACACAATTATTAATGAACTATCAATAATCCATAAAATGTCTGAACGTTTAATGCACAGAAGAATAAATACATATGGGAGATCTTTTTAAAAATGCAAAACAAATAAAGATAATTATCTCTGCTTTCTATTCCCACTGTCAAATTCAAACGAAACTAAATCTTGACACGAATATAGCTATGTTAAAAGGAACGCCTCAAAGCGTCAATAATTAAATTTTATAATAAGATTATAAATGTCCAATTATTTCCTCTTGATCAACTGTGATCTCTTAGAGATGTGATTTATCAAGGAAGTAAATGAAAAGACATTTTTTTGTAAAGATAGAATTATTATTTAGGTGTTCTCAGTGGGGAAATACATCATATAGAAAGTTACAAATATAATCTTATTCAAAATATTTGATCCTTCAATAAATAGGAAACTTATACCAAGTACAAGCTTCCGCAAGAAAAGTGAACCTTCAGTATGGAAACCAATATTGAATTCCACAGTATCCTACAGAAGCCATAACGTATCAATAATTTAGATACAGAATTATTAATGGATTATTAATATTCCATAAAAACGCCAACCCACCGGCCCAAAAATTAACAAAAACGAGGAGAAAGAAATAACAGTAAAGTCCCTCTTCAAGTTATATACCGCAATGTAGGTCAAAATACACTACGATTATGTAGTATATCCAAATAAATTGTTAGGTACAGTGACTATAGCATTGTTCCACAAGATCACTGATCAACATAATTTAAAACAATGGCCCAATGCAACAAGCTGCAAGGAACCGTAACACGCAAGGTTGACGGCATGTTCGGAATAACAAGATAAAGGGACTTAACTCTGAACTGATCTAAATAATCTTACCAGAATTCTTCAGTTTAGCACAATCAGCGACACACTTGTATCAAAATTCGGCTTTGGTTAAATGAATTATCAACGAAATGAATTCTTGACTGCAATAAAATGAAATGACAAATGTGTTACAGTTGAAAATATGAATTAATGAAGTGAGAAACTAAACAATGATATAATGTAATGATGAACAAATGTCAAAATGCAGGATGAATGAAATAAATATAAAATGGAATGGAATGCTGAGCGCTAAGATGGAAAAAGATGTCATGTGTAGTACATGTTGTGGTATCATATGTGCGTATTAAGCACCTCACCAATGTTAAGGTCTAGACTTGTATAGGTACATGTAAATGGGGAAATAATTAAAAGTTAGCGCTCTTGCACCAAACTGCAGTTAATTAGACACTAATATATATACAAGAGTTTAATGGCCTAGTCAACATTATTTAAGTCATATTGAGCTAGCTAGTTTATGAATAGTGACGATATTTTCAAGCAGTCCCGTGCGAAAGCACTAATAAGTGATATTTTCGAGTAGCCCTGCCTGAAAGTACTAGCCAGTGCAGTGTGCATTTTCTCCTCATTTTCTGATCACAGACCATCCAGCCCTGACACGTAATTCATGTTAGATTTCCCTAAGCTTGAAAATCTCAAGCAAGAAACTATCCTTCCACAGGCAATAGTTCTATGACCAAGGCAAGAAAGGCTGTATACCATGAACAATGTTGTTTTGGATTACCATTAAAATGGAAGTGCACTCTTAACAGGACCAACCTTCTTTCAAGATAACATTTATGCTAAATTACCCTGTGCAGAGAAATTTCAAGCAAGAAACTATTCCTCTACAGACAATAGTAATTGAAAAAAAAAACCCCCCAAAAACAGTTGTTTTAGCAGTTTTCAACGAATCTCTTCTTTCTATCCCCACTGTCAAATTCAAACTGTGACGATCGCGCTTGAAATGCAAATATATACTACATAATTGTAACCAATGAAATGGAAGGAAAGGAGCAAAAATCATTTGCTGCTCTACTAAACTAAATTTTGACACGAATATAGCTATGTTAAAAGGACCGCCTCAAAGCGTCAATAATTAAATTTTATAATAAGATTATAAATGTCCCATTGTAGCTTTTAGCTCGATTTCTGGATAGTTGGACGATTTATTAAATATTGACATTTCGCCTCCGCCCATCGGGGCTTGAAGAAATAGATGGGCTGCATGATGCTTCCACGCAGAGCTGAAACCGATCGCACACGGGTACTGGTAAACGGCTTAGAGGATCTAAAAATAGAAGTGGAGGCAATGATCAGGAATCAATACAATTAACCCACAGCTAAGCTTGCCAAGGCAAAGCGGTGCGAGTCGGCCCGTCCATGCCTATAAACCATATTGGTTTCATTGGGTGGCAGGACTTGAGATGTCATTGCATCTCAATGTCGGGTAAAAGTTCCACAAAATTGGAAGCAATGTCTCAAAAAATGACCTTTACAGTGCTGCTGATAGGGACGTTAAACCTCAAATCAAACAAACAAATATTGACAATACCTTTTTCGGTGGTTTGATCAGTCAAATTTATCCCCCCCCGCCCGAACTTCAGTTAAAAAAAGAAAATTCTTCTGATACCGAGGCTCCGTTTACGGTTTTACAACTATCTATTGTAGATGGGTTTGTTTCTTGAAAAAATTATGATAAATGCGATGATTTTGAGATTGTAAATTTTACATTTTTGGATGGTGATGTTCCTCGTGCGCCATCCTATGGCGTTTATATTTCGCAATTAATTCGATTTGCCAGTGTCTAGTCATGTAACTGTCTTCAACACTCGAAATAAATTGTTAACTGCTAAACTTCTTAATCAGGGTTATCGGTACCATAAACTATGCAAATTCTGACCAAAATTTTTTAGACGTAATTCTGAT
The DNA here is from genome assembly GCA_963580285.1 of Lucinisca nassula. Taxonomy (NCBI): domain Eukaryota; kingdom Metazoa; phylum Mollusca; class Bivalvia; order Lucinida; family Lucinidae; genus Lucinisca; species Lucinisca nassula. Next base: position 137,665,620 of record OY757020.1, read on the forward strand.
TTAATTTCAAAATTCAATATTGAACTTAAATATGTTCTGCAACAAGGTCTATCGGAACCCGAATTTCATGGTGACTTAGTAAATTCAGAAAAATATATAACCGCAATGACTTCAGCAGCCAATTTCGTAAAATAATTCTTCGATATAAAAAGACTGGGTACAACATAAATGTTATACGACAGACTGCATGCATGATAGTTAACCTAATCACGGTTGACAACTTTGCTTCCCTCTTTAATTGCACGCCGGTGGGTCAGGCCTCAGATTCTATGACGGTTCCAGCGTAAAGGCTTAGGGAGAATTAGAGAGATCTAATTCTATGTATGGTTGGTTGGTGCCTGATGCTCTGTCTCTGGTCGGGCCCATCGGAGTCTTATTATTGGTTTTCTTTTGCTCCAGCATTTCAGTGTTCTTGCTGTCGAGTCCTCCTCGTTTCATCTATGTGGTTGCTTGATTTTTTGTGTTCACGGAGATGTTGTACTGATGAGTTGGGAGGCCATAATGCGGACTGAAAAATAATTTGTTTTAATCGCGACGGAAGAAAGGGGGAGAATTGTTGTCAAGTAAATTTGTTTGTTTGTATTGGAGTTTAACGGCCCAGTCAACACTATTTAGGTCATTTTTGACCCGGTCAGTTTGCCTATCCACACTTTCCTGGGCAGGCTGTTGTTTCACGTTTGTGATTCTTTGCCTTTGGTGTCTCTGATGGGAGCTGTGGGTTAATTGTATCGAATCCCGATCATTGCCTCCACTTCTATTTTTATACGTAAGTGGTTAACCAGTACAGTGCACATTCTTTCCCCAGAAACTGACAACTGCTCTTCTTGAATCAGCGGAAGGGAGAGAATGACCGTAGAAAAGAGGCCGTCCTGTGGCCACGTAAAATCGATTTAAGCCCCCCTCCCACCCCCCCCGGCCACGTAAAATCGATTTAAGCCCCACCCCTCCCCCCATCAGTGGAAATCGTTTCACTTACCGTTCCAATGCGGTTCTTCTGTGGCGGTTATTTTTTGTTATGGTTTGTCTGAGTGTTTGTATCGCTTATTTTGTTTTTGATAGCCAATTTTGTGGGAAAGTTACTGTCCTTATGGCTTTCCGCTATTGATATTTCCATTAGGGTCTGTTGTTTCATGTTTGTGTTTCTTTACCTTTGGTGTCTCTGATTGGAGCTCTGGGTTACTTGTATCGATTCCTGATCATTGTCTTCATTACTATTTTAGCGTCTCTTGCCTGATGCCTCCAGCTGACCTGTCTCATAGGCTACGTCGGTCGGTGTGTGCTCGGAGGGGGGATGTGCTGTGTTTGCCGGATCTTGCCCGTTATCCGTTTCGGTTTCAGAACTTTGGGGTTGAGACACACTGGTGAAGATTAAATATCAGAAAGGCCTCTGTGTCACTATATTTGGTATAGTTACGCCTTAATTACATGTCAAATCAGACATGCTTTCGTGCGGACTGAACAATTTATTTATCTTAATTGCCATAGAAGTAAGGGCGAGGATTGTGGCCACGTAAAATCCATTTAAGCCCCACAGTGGAATTCGTTACCGCTGACCGTTCCAAGGCGGTTCTTCTGTCGCGGTTTATTTTTGTAATGCTTTGTCTTTGGGTGTTTGTGTCGCTTGTGTTGTTTTATTTTGGATAGCCTATTGGCCATTTTTGGGGAAAGTAACTGACCTTTTGGCTTTCCGCTAACGATGTATCCATTAGGGTGTTGTTTCATGTTTGTGTTTCTTTCCCTTTGGTGTCTCTGATGGGAGCTGTGGGTGAATTGTATCGATTCCTGATCATTGCCTTCACTTCTATTATGCTAACTATTGTCTACTGTTTACACACGAAATAACGATAGGCGCAGTACATAAATGTGAACAGCACCTGCACCTCTTAGCATTGCACTTGGAAATACTAGGATACATTCCACTTCTTTTGAAAGGATTGGTATATTTCGGAAGAATGGGCGATTCGGTAGGAGATAATCTAAGTCTCGGATTATTTTTAAATATATTAGTACTGCCTGCTCCACTTGAATTAACTGAAGCGGCTGATAACAAATTAATGGGCCTCACCAATACCGACGGTAACATAGCACTAAATTATTAATAGAATGGGGAATCCGTGCAGAAGAAGCAGAATGTAACCTATGGGGAGATATTGTAAGTTTAAATTTATTTGTGATACTCATGTGTGTTTAAAGGGCGATGCCGTCAAAACCCAAGCGATATTCACACGGGCCATTAAGTTGTGATTGTTTTGGATGCCAGCTATGTATTTTGGACCATTTTGGTTCAATTCAGAATATTGGAGTTTTTCTGTTGTTGAATTGTCTCCCTTGAAATCCTAAATATATACTTTGTAAGAAAATTGGGTTATTTTGGCAAAAGGATACCATTGCCTAAATCTGTGACAGTATGGAATGATTACTTTATTAAATCCTTTGCCAGAAATATGTTGTTCAAAATTTTATTTGACTATCTTTATGATGCATTTTAAGATTTGCCCCTAAAGTTGTGTGCACACCTTATCCATGATTTTCTATTGCATACTTCCGATGATAGGAAAGTAGAAGTAAAACAAAGATCAGGAATTGATACAATTAACTTACTCCATCCATAAAAGACACCAAACAATTTGTTTAAAGTTTAACGTGTGTCAGCAATCTTACTGAAAAAAAAAATCCCTGCCTCTTGGCCCCAATAGCGGACCATAGTTTGCGACTATACGATAACCCCCAAAATCCGGATTGGCAAGCAAAAGTGATAAGAAGAGGTAATAGCAGACGGAAAATGGCGAGCAACTTCATCCCAGATGAAACAATCACAAGAACCACATACGACCGTTATTCAACCTACGAAGAAATAGAAATATAGAGGGGAAATACTATTACATTGATGGTTAAGAATCAACAGTTAATTAAAACAGAAGAATTGCTGCAATACCTGGAATACTTGGATATAACTAAGGATGTGGTGTGTGTGCAAAAAATTCATGACGATAATCAATTCTTCGAAATGAAGCAAATATAGAAAAAATCAAGAGGAGACATACAGAACAAACCTTTAAGTGTAACCAGAACCAGAAAATTGAAAGATATCAGAAAGAAGCCAATTATAAAAGTACTCATTTTTGAAGCTCCTTATGAGCTGGAGGATATCTTTATTCTACAGAAATTAAAACAATATGGAATACTGCTGATGATGATGATTTCGTGTTTAACGACGCGTCAACCCTCTTTGTGGGTCATAAGCGTCAAACGGTTAATGGTTAAACGGCATGAACAATTATGATGATATTAAAAGTAAAAAGTCAGAATGACGATGTATAAAAATCTGAAACAGTTAAATCTTATGAAAAAGTCCAACTTCTTTTAAGAATAAAATAATATTATCAACAGGTACATCTCGAAACAGTTGTTGCAAAGTGTCAGCTTTGAAACATAAAATACGTGAGGGTGAAAAGTCAACACAGTCAATTAAGATATGTTTCACAGTGAATGGCTGATCACAACCTACACAAGAAGGCTGATCATCACCATTAAAAATATAAGAATGAGTAACTCTAGTATGGCCGATGTGCAGCCGTGTTAATACTACGTCCTCTTTTCTGGAAAACTGTGGAGGAGAGCATTTTGTACTAACGACAGGTTTAATGGCATGGAGTTTGTTATTTATTGCACGGTCCCATTCGCCTTGCCATTCCGACAAGATGTATCTGTTGATAAATGGTTTAAAATTATTAAAGGGAATTTTAAAAACAGATGGATCAAGATTGAGCGATTCCTTTGCTTTCTTGTCAGCATATTCACTGCCCACAATGCCAATATGGCTCGGAAGCCAACAAAACAATATTTGGTGTGTTTTAGAAATTTCATGATGTTTTTCGATCAATTTTTGAATTTGAGGATTTTTAGATGATGAATGGTCTAAAGCCTTAAGCACAGAAAGTGAATCAGAAAATATAATTGCTTTTTGAATTGTTGAAAAACTGATAAAATCTAAAGCTAGGTCTATTGCTTTGGCTTCAGCTGTAAAAATAGATGAACCATCTGGAAGGCGCAAGGTTTGGTGCGTATCTTGAGAAACATACGCACAGCCAACTTTATCTCCTTCTTTGGAACCATCAGTATAGACTTGCTGGTAATCATTGTAACGTGACTGCAGTACCTGAAAGTTTTGTTTGAGAAGTATCGGATTTGATTCGGATTTTTTGCCATCATGTAAGTCGAACAAAATAGAAGGTTTTTTAATACACCAAGATGGAACTTCGGCCGTTTCATGTTTTTGAATATTTTTAAGGTCGATACCGGAATTTTCTAGCAGTGGTAAAATACGTAATCCAAAAGGTTTGATTGCTGTGGGTTTTGTTTCATACTTATCTACAAATTGAGGTGGAAATGAAATTTTGGATGCCGGGTTAGATGGATTTGCAGCAAGTCGAATAGCATACTGAAGAGAAAGTTTCTCTCTACGCGAAGTTAAAGATGGTTCACCTGCTTCTACATAAAGGCTTAATACGGGAGAAGTACGGAAGGCTCCCATAGCCAGACGAAGGCCTTGGTGATGGATAGTATCCAAGGATTTTAAATAGGACTTTCTGGCAGAACCATAAACAACAGACCCATAATCTAATTTAGATCTTATTAAAGACCGGTAAAGATGTAATAAAGTATACCGATCTGCTCCCCAACTTGAATGAGCTAAACCTTTCAAAAGATTCAAAGCTTTTAAGCATTTCGCTTTAAGATATTTAATATGGGGTATAAAAGATAACTTTTGGTCAAATATGACCCCAAGAAATTTGGCTTCTTCAACAACAGGAAATTGTGATCCGTATAAGAACAGGGAAGGATGGTCGTGTTTCTTCCGTAGCTTACAAAAATGAACACACTGCGTTTTCGACTTGGGAGAACTTGAAACCATTTTTATCAGTCCATTCTTCTATTCGTTTTAAATTTTGTTGTAACTTTCGTTCAATTGTTTTCATGTTTTTTGAACGGTAACATATACAAAAATCATCAGCATACAATGAACAGTCTGTTTTGTCGTCCAAACATTGTACAATATTATTTATTTTGATGTTAAATAGCGTAGTTGAGAGAATGCTACCCTGTGGGACACCCTGCTCTTGTGCATAGAGATCTGATAGTGTAGATCCCACGCGAACTTGAAATACACGCTCACCTAAAAAACTTTGAATAAAACTGGGAAGTTTTCCCCTTAAGCCGAGGTTATGGAGATCTCTCAATATTCCATAACGCCACGTGGTATCATATGCTTTCTCCAAGTCGAAAAAGAGAGCTACTACGTGTTCTTTGTTAATAAAAGCATCTCGTATAAATGTTTCTAGTCTTATTAAATTGTCGTTGGTACTACGTTCCGAACGAAAACTTGACTGATATTCTGAAATGAGGTTGTTGGACTCTAAGTACCAGACTAATCTCTTTTTTATCATTCTCTCCAATGTTTTACACAAACAACTTGTCAAAGCTATCGGTCGATAATTCGTAGGTTCTGCATGATCTTTCCCTGGTTTTGGAATTGGTACAACTGTAGCAAAACGCCAGCTCTCAGGACAGACCCCAGTTTCCCAAATATTATTAAATATATCTAAAAGTGTTGAAAGAACTTTTTGGCAGATGCTTAAGCATCTGATAATTTTTTTTTTTTTTTTTTTGGTTTGGGTTTTACGGCCCTTTCAAGATTATTTCACTCATATCGAGCCGATCGTTAATCATAGGTGGGCGAAAACCGGAGTACCCGGAGAAAAACCACCTGACCTTCCGTTGCAGAACTTGGCGTCTCACACGTGACCCGAGCGAGGCTCGAACCCACGGCGGTGAGAGACCTAATGACTAAGAGTCAGCGCTCTTATCCATTAGGCCACGGAGGCCCGTTAAGCATCTGATAATGAATTTCATCGGGGCCGGTTGCTGTATCGTGTGATTTTCAATGGCTTCCACTAGTTCGGATAAGTTAAAAGGTTTGTTGTATTCTTCGTGATTGTGGGATTTGAAGTTAAGATTTCTTTTCTCTTGGTCCTTTTGGAAATTTCTAAAAGTGTCAGAATAATTACGCGGTGATGAATTGCTCAAAAATGTGCTACCAAGAGTATCTGAAATATCTTTTTTAGTTGAAGCTTTTGTGTCAAAACCAGTATTTAAATGTGTAAAACTAGAGGACTTTGTTTTTCTTGAAATTTTTCGTACCATATCCCAAACCTTTTTAATAGGGGTTTTGTAGTTCAATTTGGAGACATATTCTCTCCATGACTTTCGTTTGGAAGCTCGGATTGTTCGCCGAGCTTTAGCTCTAAAAACTTTAACGTCGTTTAGCTTTTCTGAAGTGGGACTTTTGCAGAACTTATTTAGAGCCTGTTTGCGCTTTTCAATAGCTTCTTTACAGTCATTATTAAACCAAGGCTTGTTTTTCTTGGTATTTGTGGAGGTCTTTGGAATGCATTGTTCTGATATATTAATTAGTTTATCTGTGAAATCAGAAACAATGTCAGATGATTCATTTAAGTGATCAACTGATAACTCTTCTTCACATAAATTACGGAATAATTCCCAGTCGGCTTTATTCATTTTCCATTTCTGGCTACAGTCCTCATCTTGTTCGTTTACACTCTCAATTATAACAGGGAAGTGATCACTTCCGCACTGATCATCATGAACAGACCAGTCATAGTCCAAGAAGAGAGATGGGTGACACAAAGAGAGATCTAAAGAAGACAAATGACCTGTCGCTGGGTGAAGGTAAGTATACGATTTATCATTCATCAAGCAAAGATCGCTCTTTGCAATAAAATCTTCAACAAGTGCTCCTCTGTTATTGATATCTTTACAGCCCCATAGAATATTGTGACCATTGAAGTCGCCAACTAAAAGATATGGGGATGGAAGCTGACTCAGCAATGAGACAAGATGTTCGGGCTTTAAAGAAAATGAGGGTGGAATATATAAAGAGCATATTGTAGTTTCTTTATTCAGAGAAACCGATACTGCTACAGCTTGTAGGTCTGTTTTTAATTTGATCTCTCTTTGTGGTAAACATGATTTAACAAAAATTGAACTGCCACCAGATGGTTTGTTACCATCAGAATAGATATAGTTGTATGTATTGAAACCCCTGACATCAATGTTGTCATCAGTTTTTACAAAATGTTCTTGCAAACAAAAAACCGATGGGTTTAATAACGAAATAAGTAATAACAGTTCATTATAATTTGATTTAAGACCTCGACAATTCCATTGTATTATTTTGTGTTTTAAATCCATTTTATGAAGAGATTAAGACTAGAAACTATATTGGAGCTGCAATTGGTGATATAGATCTGCTACCACCAGCTCGTGGTGTTGCAGACCTCGATCTGTTATTGCTACTTGGTGATGATGGAGCTTCAAACTCCATATCACTGTCACTCAAAGATCCGAATCTGTTCTGAAATTTTATATTGTCTCTTTCCATTTTACGTTGTCTGTGTGTTTGTTTTTGAGACAAGTGTTGTTTCTTCGGATCTTCTGATCCCTTAGTTCGACCTAAGTCGAGTTTCTCTTTTACATGCGTCGCTGGCTTCGGTACGGTCGCTGTCGACCGATCCGAAGCAACCTGGATTGCGCCATTTGATAAACTGGTTGAACTTTGTGGTGCCGGAGTGGATTTACTCCATGCACCAGATTATTTCAGTTCAGCTATGTATGATTCAGCAGTCTGTGTTTCGGAGCTAGAAACTTTTACACCGGCACCCTTTGTGATGCTGGCGTAACTAGTGGTTGGTGTTCTGTATCGCTCATCAACAATTTTCCGCGCTTCTGGGAATGTTATCCCCCTTTGGTATTTGACAGTGAGTATTTCTTTTTCTTTTTTCCATGCCGGACAATCTCGAGAGAAAACAGCATGCTTGCCACCACAATTGACGCATTTGGGTTCATTTTTGCAGTTTTGGTGGTTATCGACATGTTTTTCCTCACCACAGTTTGGACAGAGTTGTTTCTTCTGACATCTGCTTTCGTGGTGACCAAAAACCTGACAATGATAACATCTGAGAGGGTTTGGTATATACACCTCTACGTTAACAGATAGATATGCAACTTTTATTTTCTTGGGCAGAACTGGTGTATTAAATGTCAACACGTAGGTACTTGTTGGCTTTAATACACCACCTCTACGAACTTGGATGTTACGTACACCAATGACGCCTTCATCTCTCAAATTCTCAACAATCTCGGTATCGTTGCACGGGCGTATCTCTGGGCTGCGGATGACACCTTTACATGAATTTAGGGTTTTGTGCAACGATACGTTGACGTTGAGATCGAAGAGCTTTGTGGTACCAAGCAGGTTTTTGACCTGCTGTTCTCTCTCGATTTCCAAGAGGAGATCACCTGACTTCAGTTTCTTGATACTTTTTGGATGTCCGGCAATGGACACTACTCTTTTCGATCACAAAAGGTGATAAATCTGACACCGTACGTGTATCATCACGTGATGTTATCACCAAGAAGCGTGGAAAATTGTTAAGCTTTTGAGTTTCAGACTGCTGACTAGACTGCTGACTTGACTGCTGACTTGACTGTTGACTGGGTTCATCCGTTCCGGATGAATCCTCGTCTTTTTTACGTTTAGCTGCGTTGCGGTTATGTTTTTTTCCATGAGGCATAAGGAAAAAATTCTAGTTTCGTCCCAAGTGCTCTCCGCCCTCCGTGGAGCCCTACAAGGGAACACCATAATGGAGTGGTTATCCGACTCGCAGGTGTTTGAGATACACGTGAGATATACTCGTATAAACAAAATGCCTACACGATTGATCCGTTTAGCCACCGCCTTCTAAAGATAAAAAGACAGAAAAGGGTAAGGTAAATGGGCATATGGTTGGTATCAGGAAAGATACAAAAAGAGTTGAAGAGAAAGCAAAGCGGTATCTCTAGGGCTCGGCGTGACCAGCCGATTGACCGTTCCGGACCGCACGGCCACCCGTCTACACCGAAAAGCCAGGCCAAAGAGGCGTGTTGGGTACCTGAAGCACCGCCACCTCAGGTAACCCTCAACCTCCAGGATCCCTTCTTCCGGCTTACAGGACGCCACCCACGGCAAACGGGTGGTACTTCCTTTAGCTCTTCCCAGTGGGCACAAAGACCACAGCGGCAATGTGCCAAGTGGGAATTGAGCCCCCAGGGCCACGGCAAGGCAGGAAGTCTAATACCTGGGGGATGGAATACTGCAAACAAATGAAATTTTCTCACACAAATTCAGAGGAACAAACGTTTATAATGGAGTATGATCCATTAACTTTTCGCACATTACAAAGGACATACCAACTACTATGTATGTAAAAGAAAACAGAATAAAACTAAAGCATGAAGGGCAATATAGGTCACCCATTTGCAGTATATGTAAACAGAAAGGCCATTTTAAAAATGATTGTGTAAAACATCATGAATATGTAGATAGGGATTATAATAAGGAACAAGGAACATCAGCTTGGAAAGAAATTAAAAATTAGCCCAAAATAAAGTAGATGAAAAAACAAGGAAAAAGAAAAAGAGAAAGAAACAGAAAATAAAAGTGAACAGATTAACAGAAAAAGGAAAGAAGGACATAAAACGATTACGCAAGAGCTACAAGAGATGACTAATGAAGAAGACGCAGGGCAAACAGAAGAAAAAAAAGGAAAAAGGCAAGAAGAAAGAAGAAGAAGGAAGAAAATCAAATACAACAACAGCAATAACAACAACCTATGCAAGATGAACAACAACCTATGCAAGATAAACAACAAAAAGAACATGAAGAAAAAGAGGAAGAAGAAACTGAAGAAAATCAATATAAAACACAAGAGGAAGAAGATGATGAAATGACATTTGAATCAAGTGATGACATGTCAACGGACAATGGAAATGAAACACATTCATGGAAAAATATGGTGGATGATACATGGAAATAATAACCAAATATACTGTGTACTGTTACATTCCCCCAATAATTCAAAAAAAAAATCTGAATAATATTAAGTGATTTTATGTGTTTATTAAGTGTTTTCTTCTGTATTTTTACATATTCTAAAATGTGGATTATTTCAACTAGTTGCTATATATTGTTCATATATGTGTTTATGATATATGTGTTTGTTTGTTTGTATTGGAGTTTAACGGCCCAGTCAACACTATTTAGGTCATTTTTGAGCCGGTCAGTTTACCTATTCACACCTTCCTGGGCAGGCTTATACGTAAGCGGTTAACCAGTACAGTGTTGAATCAGCGGAATGGAGACAATGACCGTAGAAAAGATTTCATGATCAATCTCCACGAAAGAATGTTGCCGACCCCGGCGGGAGTCGAACCCGCGTCCTCCTGATCACCAGTCAGACGCGCATCCGACTGAGCCAACGAGGCCGGCTTTATGATATATGTGACAATTCAGAATGGATTATATGTGAATATTATTCCTTATGGCTTACTAGCGTTGTGTTGTTTTTAATATCTTTTTTTGTCATAATGGTTAAAATTGCAAGTATAAATGTAGCAGGTTTAAAATCCAAACAAGATAAAATTTCAAAGTTCATAATGGATAATAATTTAAAAAAAAAAAAATATCGGACCACAACCCGTATAAGGTGGGCACACTATTAATAGTCACACCATCATGGGTCCAATTGAGGCACACATCCCTTGAGTTTGATGTAATACAGAGTCTGAAATAATTTATAAAGCTTATTTATTTTCTAAGCATTTTCATTTTCATTAAATATTGAAATAGTACTTTCTCATTCCTCAGGCTCGACCCCGTATCACCACATCCAGAGAAACGAACCTGGGATCACAATGACAGCTGTCCTGTTCATATGTCTGTCTGACTAACTAAATCGTGATGCAAATTCTTTCCCTCATAAGTTAAGACTGGGACGGGATAGCTGGCATTTCATCCCTCAGAAACACAACGCGAAAATATATGTTGGTCGTCCGTCCGTCCGTTTGTCAGTCCGTCCTCCACCTATTCAGCAGGTAACACCTTACTGAGCAGGTGACGCGACTGTCATAACAAGCTCGATCAGTCCGACCTTCTACAGTTTAGAAAATATAGGTTGGTCGTCTGTCCGTCCGTTTGTCAGTCCGTCCGTCCGCCACCTTTTCAGCAGATAAAACCTTACTGAGCAGGTGACGCGACTGTCATAACAAGCTCGATCAGGCCGGCCTACTACAGTTTGGGGAGTCCGTGACCAGGATGTGGTTAACGCGGGTAGTTCGGTGATTTGATTTTATCATTGAATTTTCATTTCCTTGCAAACTGATACCAATAATATGCTAAAAAGTGATTTCATTCAGAGCAAGGCTAGTTGTACAATTCATGCTTAAACCAATGTGTTTAAAAAAAAAATCAAAGGCTTGAAACTCCTGAAAGTCAAAATATTATAGCCAACTGACTTTAAACCCTATAGAACAGCTAACTTAGTTTGATTTGTGTATGAAACAAAGCAAAATCATATGAATGATCAATTACCACCCTTATCAAACTTTAGCAATATATATGAAATAGCAAGTTGGCAGACTTCAGGATAAATAAATAGCTTCAAATACATACATAAATAAACACACTAAGGTTAGGCTATAATTACAGTGACACATATTCAGTTGTGACGTACGGCATATAAACATTAAACTATAAGAAAAACAATAAAATTTTCTGAAGGCAGTAACTTGTCAAATACTTCACCTGCAAGGTCTAGTGCAGCATTAATATTTTCTGGAGATTATTCAGAATATATGGCTAACCTTTTTGGTGAATCAGAAATCAACCCTGTCGGTTTTTCGACCCAGGTCCGGGGTTACTATAGGTCCTCTCAGTGGGGGTTCATATCAAAGTATGCAATCGTCAAGGGTTATTAATAACAATCTACAGCTAGATCTCTCTGCTGAAACATTAATGATGTTGAATGAAACACACCAAGCTCAAACAACAAGGGGAATAACTCCTGACGCAGGGGGACTGAATAATACTCTACAGCTGGATCTTCAGCTGGCACAATGAGACAATTACATGAATCTTATCCAGTTCTAGTTAGCCAAGTAGGAAGTCCTAAGATAGGGTCTAATATGCACCAATTATTTTCTCCTGTTTTGAAAGAAAGAACAAATTCCACAAGTGCGAGTGAGGTAAGAAGGTCCAAAATGTTATATAAAAGGGTTATCCTTTGGAAACAAGGAATACACCACAGAACTGAAGAATATGGAGTGTACATGTTTTCTGGGCCAGACTAGCTAGTTTCGGCCAATAAGGCCTCATCAGTGGCCCTCAGATATTTTCATAATTCACCAATGGAATCAATGATAACACAGGTTGTCAACAAACATGCTCCTATTAAGCAAGCCTACCAGAGGAGAAAGAAACTCCCATGCATGAACAGTGAATTAAAGAAGGCAATCTTTATGAAAAAGAAAAACTTTGGGGAATATACTAAAAATAAAAATAATAAAACGTGGGAAAAATATAGATCACAAAGAAATTTAGTTAATAAACTTAAGAAAAAATCAATAAATACATATTTTCAAGAAAGATGTGTTGGGGGGGGGGGGCTAAATCTGACAATTTCTGGAAAGCCATATCTGTCAAAGAAAAACCAAAATGGAAATAGCAAAATTATCTTGAAAACAACAAATTAGTCACTGATCAAAAAGAAGTTTGCGAAATTTTCAATGACTTTTTCATAAATGTTGCCGATGACATAGGTAAAGGTGTCCCTTTTGATAGTAAAACCCACCCTAGTATTTGTAAAATTAAGGAAAACAATGAAAGAACTTTCAATTTTTCATGTGTTGAAGAAAATAAGGTGTCAAAATTCATTGATAAACTACAGGTTAAAAAAGCAACAGGTGTTGATAAGTTATCTTGTAAAATTATAAAACTTGGCAAAGCTGCTCTTCAGTCCCCTTTGACAGACTTGATAAATTTGACTGTCCGCACATCTATCTTTCCTGACTACCTGAAACGGGCCCAATTGGCTCCTCTGCATAAGAAAAATGACACTATGGATAAGAAAAACTTTAGGCCAGTAAGTATTTTGACAGCAACTTCAAAATTGTATGAAAATGTACTTTCCGAACAATTTAGCCAGTATTTTGACAACATATTTGATCAGTATCTGTGTGCTTTTAGGAAAGGACATGGCTGTCAGACAACTTTGTTGAAACTGTTAGAGGACTGGAGGAGAGCTCTAGATAATAATGAATATGTCGCGGCGGTCTTGATGGACCTCTCCAAGGCTTTTGACTGCTTACCCCACAACATCCTCTTATCCAAGTTGTCTGCATATGGTTTGAGTGATGAATCTGTGAAATTACTTAAGAGCTACCTTTCGGACAGAAAACGGCAGGTCAAACTAAATGGTATTGTAAGTGACTGGGCAAAAATAAAGAAAGGAGTCCCACAAGGATCAATTTTAGGCCCTTTACTGTTTAATGTTTTCATTAACGACATTTTTTACTTTCTTGAACATGGAATTTTATACAACTACGCAGATGATAATACTATATCTTTCAGCTGTCCAGATTTTGATAGACTTACTGAAGTGCTTCAATCAGAAAGTTTAGTCCTATTAAACTGGTTCCACGAAAACCATATGCAGGCAAACCCCGAAAAATTCCAAGCTATTGCGGTTGGCAAGAAGTCTTTTGACAAACATTTGACCCTCAAAATTGCAAATACGGAAATCCAATGTGAAGAAGTAGTCAAACTATTGGGGGTTGACATCGACTATCAATTAAATTTCGACCAACATATTAGTAATTTGTGTAGGAAGGCAGGTCAGCAGTTGAACGTCTTGAAGAGGCTCAGTCCATTTCTATCTAAATTAAACAAACTTACAATTTTTCATACTTTCATTCTTTCGAATTTTAATTATTGTCCGCTTGCCTGGCACTTCTGTACAGAAAGCAACTCCAAGAAGCTTGAAAAAATTCAAGAACGTGCACTCCGCTTCGTCTATGATGACTTTGATTCCTCTTCTGAAGAACTTTTAGATAAAGCCAATATACCTTCTCTTCATGTTAGACGGCTAAGGACCATGGCTATTGAGACTTTTAAAATTCTGAATAATATGTCACCACCCGTTTTATCAAATTTGGTCAGATTAAGAGAAAACTCAGTTTATAATTTTAGATATACCAATATTTTACAGGTGCCTAGAGTCCGAACATCCACATACGGTAAGAAGAGTTTTGCATATGCAGCGGCAGTCTTATGGAATAGCTTTCCAGATGAATTCAGAAAAACAAATAATTTCAATCAGTTCAAGTCATTGATTTCAAACTGGAACGGCAGCGATTGCAGATGTAATCTCTGTCGGTAGCTGTTCTGTAAGACTGAAGCATGGCATATGCTTTTTCAGTGTTATATTTAAATGTTGCTGTTTTAATTTTGTGCTTCAGTCTGTGCTTATTTCTGTTCAATTCCCATTTTAATCAAATTGTTGTTCCTTTTCAAATTTATTTCATAGCATATTTTTATACCATAAATAGTGCAATGCAGGATTCGCTAGTGGGGCTCACCTCTTTTAGCTAGCTGGTTCGAGGTGAGCCTTACGCTGGTGAATCAGGCTGTGTCATCACATTTTAGCTCCTGGGTATCTTTTTCTTTGATTCATGATGAAATTCCTATAAAGTTCTGTGATAATAACTCAGTATTTTTTATCAAAGTCTTTTTATTCTGCATACTCAATATCTAATTTATTATTTGATCTTAACATAATAATTCCTTTAAATAAATTTATTATTTCTCTAGTCTGTTTTTCGATTTTTACTTAATGATTGCTTAATAACTTTTTAAGTCAATTTGCTTTTTGATTGCAATTTTTAAAATTAAATAACCTTTAATATTAACTTGAGATAGTGTTATATCATATTCATACTATTACTGTTCAGTTTTATATGTACATGTAGGCCTATATGTAATGTTAATATTCCTGTTTTGCTTTGTAGGATTTACAATCTGTGTTTGTAAATGTAATATGCACGTATGTATGTATTTCTCCTTTATAGACGGTCAAAAGCTCATTGAGCTTATGTTATCTGTTGTATATTTGTCATGCCGTCTTTAAATAAAATTTCTTATCTTATCTTATCAATGATCCCAAAGGACAAGAAAATATAATCTACACTATGATGTAAATCATAGACCTACCGGAAACATACAGCCCTGTTTCAAGAAAAATAACACATGATACAAATCAAGCAGAGTTTTCTACTGGTCATGACCCAGCAATTCAGGTTACAAGGGGCCAGGTTTATCAGCCAACAACCATTTATTGCAACAAGCTTACACCAGGGCACCGCTGATACTTTGCTACAGCCATGCTCTGTGGTACAGAATGTTAGCATACCACGAATGAGTGGCAACAGGTCAAGTCCATGTAATATATCTTTCAACAAAGGGCAGAATTCAAACAATTACCAGCAATATATTGCCGAACTCATGGCAGAAACAGAAAATATTTCTGGCACATGCTCACATGCACCTTATATGAGGACACAGTCTGTTGACATGCCCACCAATGTTCGTTCTGCTATAAATGAAGCAGGAGCTACACCGATACTGCAGAGCTCCGCAAATCAAATGTAACATCATGTGCACAGGGAAATGCTAGTGAATATGCATCACTGTACTTGCAGCAAGATCAACTGCAAAAACAATTGGCGCAACAATTAATAAAAGATCAAGAAGAAAAACTATTGAAACAACCACAGCAACTTAGGGAAATATTTTAATAACTGCAACAACACTTACAGTTGCTTCAACAACAAAGATATGCAATTTTAGTGCTAATAACGTCCAGTTTGAAGTTGTTACACCAAGTCATCCCCAACAGCAACCACACGACGTACAATCTGTGCATGCTTATAATAAACAAGTTGATGAGCATAATTCCAACATTTTCAATAGGCAACCAGGAAGTATTAATGAAACTGACTTGTGAAAACATTCAAACCAAACTCAGTCACGTCCATAATGTGGGAATCAGCTTAAGAGATATATGCCTTCAACAACTGTTTCAAATGTAAGCTTACAACAGAACATGCAGTCATGGCAAAATGCTGAGCAAATGAACACGGAATCACGAATCCTACATCAGTTAAGGACAATTATGGAAACATGCATAAACTGCCACAGCAAACACAGTCTAAAACAGAGTCAGTAGAGTTGCCATTTCATTTAAGTGAGAAAACCAAACCTTCCACTATGACTAGAGAACCTCACATACCATCTGTTAGTCCGAATGAAACGTGCACTTTACAAGACACTTGACAGTTACAGAACATTCACATCAATCAATCTGCAAATACTGAACAACATTATTCACAAATGACATCTCAAACACATAGAAAAGAAAAACAGCCTGATAACTTTGATGGTACTGATAAAACTGAGTGACCCGATTATATTATACACTTTGAACAGTGCGCTGCATGGAACCAATGGACGTGTACTCAAAGGGCACAATGTTAGTTATCCATTTAAGAGGCGAGGCACAAAGGATGCTTAGTAGTTTAACTCATGCTCAGCTTACTGGCCATAACAGATTAAAATTTATTTTGTCAGATAGGTATGACCCTAAAGAAAAAGAAGTAACAAATAGGTCTCAATTTAGACATTATAGGAGAGAAAAAGGAGTCTCTGTCTCTGACTTTGGATATAACTTAAGCAAACTAGCACAGAAAGCATACCCTAACCTAACTATGGCGCAATTAGAGGTCCATGTAATAGATCAGTTCATTAACGGACTAGGCCATCGTGACTTACAAAAGCATGTTCAGGGTAGGCATCCACAAACTTTGCATCAAGCTAAAGGGTTAGCCACAGAGTATGAAGCACTTGATTTGTTTGAGTTGAGGTTGAACGTCACCGTCAACACTATTTAGGTCATTTTGGAGACGTTGCTTTCAGTTTTGTGGGACTTTTACCCGACACTGAGATGAAATGACATCTCAGGCCCGTACCGCCCACAGAAACCACTAGGGTTTAAGGAGCAGTCCGACTTGCGTCACTTTTCCTGGCCAGGCTTAGACCTAAGCAGTTAACCAGTATGCAAGTTCAGTCGGTTTCAGCTCTGCGTGGAAGCACCGTGCAACCCATTTATTTGTCCAAGCCCTAATGGGCGGGGGCGATGAAGCACTTGAAGGCACTATTGATCGAATAAATAAACCATCAAATGAACTTAGTACAGTAGCACCTATATCAAGTAGTAAAGATGCTGAAAATAAGGGAGAAACATACATAACCTTGGAACAAATCAGTAAATTGATTGATAAAAAGTTAAGTACAATTTTGCCAAGTGACAGCACAAGGGGTAAAAGCCCTGTAAGACAAAGAGAATTATCGAATTCACGACAGAGAGAAAAGTCGTTTGAGCCTAAATCACCCACAAAAAGCCCAGACAAATCACGGAGAAATCTAAATTGCTCTTAGTGCAAGCGCATAAACCATACAATTGACTACTGTTACTTTCAACAGAGGCAAGATAAGAAAGTAAATGAAAAAGAAAAAGATTCACATCTGCCTATGTAATTACACCACAAGATCAAACTAATAGCAAAATCATACCAACAATTACCATCACCCCTCCTGCTGAAATTGTTTCAGCAGAAGAGACAAGTAAAGGTAATCAAATAATTTCAAATAAATATATCACAGCAAATGCTAATGGTGAAATTGCCCCAGTAGAACAGAAGAAAACAAGTAGCGACAATGATCCCACTTCTGTCTCTAATCTTCATTATGATTCTGAAGAAGTCATAGTGAATACATCTGTCAGTACTTCTTTATACCTGCAGGCTAATGCATTCGATCAAAACAGCAAGTTTTTGCTTGATACGGGTTCACCGTATTCTATATTGCCCAAACAAAATTTTGACAGATATCAAGAGGAAGAACAAATTCTTATGAACACAGACAGTCCTAAATTAAGAGCTGCAGATGATTAAGACGAGTGGGAAAATAGTAGTACTTCAAATAAATTGTAAACGTTACAGTCAAGAGTTCATCGTTGCTAAAATACATGGCATTGATGGTATTGTTGGAATGGATTTTCTTTGTCATTATGACGGGAAAATAAGCATAAGGAAGCAGTATCTTAAGACAAATAAAGGGAAAGTGAACTTATTTAAACAAAACTCTGATACGTGTGCCCGAGTTCAAATCGCAAGCACAACTGTTATCCAACCAAATTCAGAAGCTTTCATTAAAGGTAAAATAGAGCAACCTTGCATAAGGGAGAAACATACATAACCTAGGAACAAATCAGTAAATTGATTCATAAAAAGTTAAGTACAATTTTGCCATGTGACAGCACAAGGGAAAAAAGCCCTGTAAGACAAAGAGAATTATCAAATACACGACAGAGAGAAAAGTCGTTTGAGCCTAGATCACCCACAAAAAGCCCAGACAAATCACGGAGAAATCTAAATTGCTCTTAGTACAAGCGCACGAACCATACAATTGACGACTGTTACTTTCGCCAGAGGCAAGATAAGAAAGTAAATGAAAAAGAAAAAGATTCACATCTGCCTATGTAATTACACCACAAGATCAAACTAATAGCAAAATCATACAAACAATTACCATCACCCCTCCTGCTGAAATTGTATCAGCAGAAGAGACAAATAAAGGTAACCAAATAATTTCAAATAAATATATCACAGCTAATGGTGAAATTGCCCCAGTAGAACAGAAGAAAACAAGTAGCGACAATGATCCCACTTCTGTCTGTAATCTTCATTATGATTCTGAAGAAGTCATAGTGAATACATCTGTCAGTACTTGTTTATACCTGCAGGCTAATGCATTCAATCAAAACAGCAAGTTTTTGCTTGATACGGGTTCACCGTATTCTATATTGCCCAAACAAATTTTTGACAGATATCAAGAGGAAGAACAAATTCTTATGAACACAGACAGTCCTAAATTAAGAGCTGCAGATGGAAGTTTAATTAAGACGAGTGGTAAAATAGTAGTACTTCAAATAAATTGTAAACGTTTCAGTCAAGAGTCATCGTTGCTAAAATACATGGCATCGATGGTATTGTTGGAATGGATTTTCTTTGTCATTATAACGGGAAAATAAGCATAAGAAAGCAGTATCTTAAGACAAATAAAGGGAAAGTGAAATTATTTAACCAAAACTCTGATACGTGTGCTCGAGTTCAAATCGCAAGCACAACTGTTATCCAACCAAATTCAGAAGCTTTCATTAAAGGTACAATAGAGCAACCTTGCATAAAAATGAACTCATAAGTATCGCAGAAGCAACTAAATTTCTGACAAATAGAGGTTGTTTTATGGCAAGAAAACTAGTAGATCCAAAACAAGAAGACTTTGTAGTGTTTATATTAAATCTAAGTGATGAAAAGTGAGTGAGTTTTTGTTTTACGTCCCACCAACAGCTAAGGTCATACGGAGACGGGACCTCGGTTTAAAGACTCATCCGAAAGTCTGGAGAAGCCCGGGATCGATCCTGCGATCCCTGGTTTACAAGGCGAGTAGCATATCCACTGCACCACAGGGGCTTCTAAGTGATGAAAAAGTTAAGGTAAATAAGCATTCTGTGATAGGTGTATTACAGGAAGCTGAACAGATCTATAAGACAAATAAAAGTGAATGTCTCAATGAAAATAAAAATCAGCAGGTTCCAACACATTTACAGTCATTGATTCAACACGCAACTGATAAATCAGTATAAGACATTTTCATAGACCCACAAGGATGCCTAGGGCAAACAGATGTAACAGAACATTAAATTAGAAAAGGCAGTGCAGACCAAATAAAAATTCCACCACGGAGACTTCCAATATTAAAACGACAATTAGTTGATCAAGAACTTGACAAAATGCTCGAACAAGGCACCGTAGAACCAAGCGATAGTCCTTTGTCGGCACCAATTTGTCTGGTGAAAAAGAAAGATGGGTCATGTCGTTTTTGCATTGACTTTCGAAAACTCTAATCTGTCACTTAAAGAGATGAATATCCTCTTCCAAGAATTGATGACACATTAGAATCACTGTCAGGATCTCTGTGGTTTAGTACATTAGACCTAGCCAGCGGATACTGGCAAATAAGAATGTCAGAAACCAGTTAATCTAAAATAGCGTTTGTGGTGCCTCACAGAGGCTTATTCCACTTCAATTTTTGCAGTTTGGACTCAGGAACGCTCCTGAATCATTTCAAAGACTAATGGAAAAGGTTCTTGTCAATCTAACCCCAAACAAATGCCTTTGTTACCTCGATGACATTATCATTGTGGGCAAAACTTTTCAAGAGGCTCTAGAAAATCCGAAACTAAAAAACTGTTGGTTTTCTTTTGCTCCAGCAATACTGTTGTTGTATGCTGTCGAGTCCTCAACCTTGTTTCATCTCTGTAGGTTTTTTATTTGTATGTTCTCGGAGATGTTACACTGATGAGTTAGGAAGCCTTCATGTGGACTAAACAAAATTAGTGTATACCGCGGCAGAGGTAAGGACGAGGATTATGGCCATGTAAAATCGATTTAAGCCCCCCCCCCCACAATGGAATTCTTTCTATTGACTGTTCCAAGGCGGTTCTAGAAGCCTCCGTGGTCGAGTGGCTACGCTACTCGCCTTGTAAACCAGGGGTCGCAGGTTCGACCCCGGGCTTTTCCAGACTTTCGGATGGGTCTTTAAACCGAGGTCCCGTCTCCATATGACCTTAGCTGTTGGTGGGACGTAAAACTGAAACACTCACCCACTCCAAGGCGGTTCTTCTGTGGCGGTTTATTTATGTTGTTGTTTGTTACTTACTGTCTGTATCACTTGTGTCTTTTTATTTTGGATGACCATTTTGTGGGAAAGTAACTGTCCTTATGGCCTTCCTTTGTTTAGGTTTCCATTATGGTCTGGTCGCTTCATGGTTGTGTTTCTTTCCCTTTGGTGTCTTTGATGGGTGGAGTAAATTAATTGTATCTATTCCTGATCTTTGTTTTACTTCTACTTTTCATAGATTAAGAGAAGCTAAACTAAACCTAAAGCCAAAGAAATGTTCCCTCTTTCAAACACAAGTGACATATTTAGGGCATGTTGTATCAGAAAATGGGATAGCGTGTGACCCTTCAAAAATTGAGGCAATAGAAAACTGGCCTATGCCGACAAACAAAACTGAAGTTCGGTCTGTATTAGGACTTATAGGCTACTATCGAGAGTTTATTCCTCAGTTCGCAGAAACCGCAAAACCGCTTACCCGACTGACTCGTAAAAATGTGAAATTTGCCTGGGGTAGCGAATGTGAGAAGGCTTTCCTAAATCCCAAAAGTGCACTTACCTCTGCACCTGTACTTTCTTTTCCGAAAGAAGAAGGTATCTTTATATTAGATACCGATGCCGGTTTATGGGGAATAGGCGGAGAACTATCTCAAGAACAAGTTGGAACCGAGAGAGTGATAGCATATGCTAGTAAAACACTCAATCACGCACAGCAAAACTACTGCACTACTAAACGGGAATTGCTTGCAGTAGTCACATTTATGCGTCATTTTAAACATTACCTCATAGGTAGGAAATTTATTAATATCCGAACTGATCACGCCCTTCTCGTGTGGTTGAAAAACGTCAAGGAACCGGAGGGCTTGATGGGCAGATGGATAAGTATTATTGAAACATTCGATTATGACTTGAGATACAGACCTGGAAGACAACACCAGAACGCGGATGCGTTATCAAGAAAACCAAAGAGAAAGTGTCCAAATCATTCCTGCCACGACTGTTTCCCTTCGGTAGAGTCAGAAAAGGTTTTAGGAAAGGACGAAGATGATAGGCCCGATGTGAAGTATTCGGTCAAAAAGACCAATCCGGTTCAGGTCACATATGGTACCTTCTTGCCGCTTAACAGCTCATCTAGTCCCACGCTGGGACACATGGATAAGAAACCAGTGTCACATAGTGGCGCCGGTGAGACCCAGGGGCTCAGACTGGCTCTTCTCGTCACTTATCAGTCCAATTATTGATACCCCCAATGTCATTGGCTTGAATGAACCAAATTGGATACCTTCATGGAGTCCAGAAGAACTACAACAAATGCAAAGAGAAGACAAATGAGTGAAGCTGATCTTTGAATACAAGCTTCAGAATGACAGCAGACCAGCACTACCTGAGAAAGCAAAACCAGACAAGACTTTGAATGCATTATGGTACCAGTGGGAAAGCTTGTGCTTCAAGAATGATCTCTTGTACAGAACGTGGGTCGACAGACAAGGATGCACTATAAATCAGTTGGTCACACCGGATGTTATACGGAAAGTCATCTTCGACCAGCTACATCCGCACTTAACAGCTGGTCATTTGGGAAGAGAAAGGACCCTAGAAAGTATTAGACGTCGTTTCTATTGGCCCGGTGTAAGAGAAGACGTCGAAAGATGGACCAAATCCTGCGATACTTGCGCACGCGTTAAACCAGGTCCAGGCCGTGGAAAGGCTGCACTTCAACAATTTAAAGTTGATGCTATCATGCAATGTGTCGCGGTAGATATATTCGACCCATTACCGATTTCAGACAATCCGAATGAATACATTATCGTATTAGGAGAATAGTTTTCAAAATGGGCTGAAGCTAAGGCAGTGCCCAACCACACAGCCCAGACCGTAGCAGATAAACTCGTATGCGAATTCTCACAAAGTACGGATGCCCTTGACAGATACACACCGATCAAGGTAGAGAATTTCAATCAGAGTTTAATCGAATTTTAAGCAAAAACTTTGGGATAAAACAAACTAGGACTGCTCCTTACCGGCCAAATTCCGATGGCTTAGTTGAAAGATGCAATAAAACACTGAAACAGATGCTGAGCTCATTTGCAGTTAACAATCTGCAGAACTGGGATGATTATCTCCCGTACATTCTAATGGCATACCGAGCTACTCAAAACAAAAGTACTGGCTGCACGCCCAATTTAGTTTTCTTAAATAGAGAGATTCCTTGCCCTCTTGATTTAATGATCGGTCCGCCTCCAAATACAATTGAAGGGACGTGTTCTGCACAATATACAGAATGGGTTAAATCAGCAATTGCTGTAACAAATGACTTTGTGTTCAGCAATATAGGCCAAGCTGCAAAAAGGCAAAAATGACTACGATCAGGGGTTAAAACTCAGACACTTTAAACAAGAGGGCCCAATGGCCCTATACCGCTCACCTGTGTACCAGAAAATCATAAGTGTAGGAGACCACTTGATATTGCTACATACTAAATATCTGAGCTCTGGGCCTTATGGCTTTGGAGAAGAAGATTTTTGATTTTTTTTTCCAGTATAAGTCCATAGGTCAGTTTTGACACAAAGGGCATGGTTGGCAGGATTTATGTAGGCGACCATTTTATGTTGCTATATACTAAATATCTAAGGTCCGTACTTCATGGTATCAGAGAAGAAGATTTTTAAAGCTTTTTTTTTCATTATAAGTTTATTGGAATTAAGAAGCCACAGGATTTGGCCAATTTGAACCCAAGGGGCAAGACTCAGGCAGGATTCATGTAGGCAACCACTCCATGTTGCTACATGCTAAATACCTAAGCTTTGGGCCTTACGGTTTCACAGAAGAATATTTTTGAAGCTTTTTTTTTTTTTTTTTCAATTTTAAGTTTTTTTTTTCCATTAAAAGTCCATCCATGGTAGCTAATGGGCCATGGGTGTGGCCAATTCTGCCCCAAGGGGCATGATTGGCAGGATTTATGTAGGTGACCTGGGTCCTGTGGTTTCAGAGAAGAAGATTTTTGAAGTTTTTTTTTCATTAGGAGTCTATGGGAGCTAAGGGGCCCCGGGGCGTGGCCCATTTGGACTCCAGGGGCATGATTGGCAGGATTTATGTAGGTGACCACTTACCGTAGCTACCTGCTAAATATCTAAGCTCTGGGCCCTGTGGTTTCAGGGAAGAAGATTTTTTAAGCTTTTTTTCCATTAGGAGTCTATGGGAGCTAAGGGGTCCCTGGGCGTGGTCCATTTAGACCCCAGGGGCATGATTGGCAGGATTTACATGGGTGACCACTTGCCGTTGCTACCTGCTAAATATCTAAGCTCTGGGCCCAGTGGTTTCAGAGGAGAAGATTTTTGAAGCTTTTTTCCATTAGGAGTCTATGGGAGCTAAGGGGCCCCGGGCGTGGCCCATTTGGACCCCAGGGGCATGATTGGATGGATTTATGTAGGTGACCACTTGCCATTGCTACATGCTAAATATCTAAGCTCTGTGCCCTGTGGTTTCAGAGAAGAAGATTTTTTAAGCTTTTTTACATTAGGAGTCAATGGGAGGTTAGGGGCCCCAGGGCATGGCCCATTTGGACCCCAGGGGCATGATTGGCAGGATTTATGTAGATGACTACTTGCCATTGCTACATGCTAAATATCGGAGCTCGGGCCCTGTGGTTTTAGAGAAGAAGATTTTTTAAGCTTTTTTCCATTAGGAGTCTATGGGAGCTAAGGGGCCCCGGGGCGTGGCCCACTTGGACCCCAGGGGCATGATTGGCAGGAATGATTTAGGTGACCACTTGCCATTGCTACATGCTAAATATCTATGCTCTGGGCCCTGTGGTTTCAGCTAAGAAAATTTTTGAAACTTTTTTTTCCAATTATGAGTCTATGGGAGCTAAGGGGCCCGGGGGCGTGGCCCATTTGGACCCAAGGAGCATGATTGGCAGGATTTATGTAGGTGACCACTTGCCTTTGCTACATGCTAAATATCTAAGCTCTTGGCCCTGTGGTTTCAGAGAAGAAGACTTTTTTAAGCTTTTTTCCATTAGGAGTCAATGGGAGCTAATGGGCCCCAGGGCATGGCCCATTTGGACCCCAGGGGCATGATTGGCAGGATTTACGTAGATGACCATTTGCCATTGCTACATGCTAATGTCGGAGCTCGGGCCCTGTGGTTTTACCGAAGAAGATTTTTGAAGCTTTTTTTCCATTAGGAGTCTATGGGAGCTAAGGGGCCCCGGGGCGTGGCCCATTTGGACCCCAGGGGCATGATTGGCAGGAATTATTTAGGTGACCACTTGCCATTGCTACATGCTAAATATCTATGCTCTGGGCCCTGTGGTTTCAGAGAAGAAAATTTTTGAAACTTTTTTTTCCAATTATGAGTCTATGAGAGCTAAGGTGCCCGGGGGCGTGGCCCATTTGGACCCAAGGAGCATGATTGGCAGGATTTATGTAGGTGACCACTTGCCTTCGCTACATGCTAAATACCTAAGCTCTGGGCCCTGTGGTTTCAGAGAAGAAGCTTTTTGGAGCTTTTTTCCATTATGAGTCTATAGGAGCTAAGGGGCCCCGGGGATTGGCCAGTTTGGACCCCAGGGGCATGATTGGCAGGAATTTTATAGGTGACCACTTGCCGTTGCTACATGCTAAATATCTAAGCTCTGGGCCCTGTGGTTTCAGAAAAGAAGATTTTTGAAGCTTTTTTTTCCATTAGGAGTCTATGGGAGCTAAAGGCGCCCCGGGGCGTGGCCCATTCGGACCCCAGGGGCATGATTTATGTAGGTGACCACTTGCCATTGCTACCTACTAAATATCTAAGCTCTGGGCCCTGTGGTTTCAGAGGAGAAGATGTTTGAAACTTTTTTCCATTTGGAGTCTATGGGAGCTAAGGGGCCTCGGGGCGTGGCCCATTTGGACCCCAGGGACATGATTGGCTAGGATTTATGTAGGTGACCACTTGCTGTTGCTACGAGCTAACAATCTAAGCTCTGGGCCCTGTGGTTTCTGAGAAGAAGATTTTTGGAGCTTTTTTTCCATTATGAGTCTAAGGGAGCGAAGGGGCCCGGGGCGTGGCCCATTTGAAACCCAGGGGCATGATTAGCAGGAATTATGTAGGTGGCCTCTGGCCGTTGCTACATGCTAAGTATCTAAGCTCTGGGCCCTGTAGTTTCAGAGAAGAAGATTTTTGAAGCTTTTTTTTCGATTATGAGTCTTTGGAAGCTAAGGGGCCCCGGGGCGTGGCCCATTTGGACCCCAGGGGCATGATTGGCAGGAATTATGTAGGAGACCACTTGCCGTTGCTACATGCTAAATATCTTAGCTCTGGGCCCTGTGGTTTCAGAGAAGAAGATTTTTGAAACTTTTTTACCCATTATTGGTCTATGGGAGCTAAGGGCCCCGGGGGCGTGGCCCATTTGGACCCAAGGAGCATGATTGGCAGGATTTATGTAGGTGACCACTTGCCTTTGCTACATGCTAAATATCTCAGCTCTGGGCCCTGTGGTTTCAGAGAAGAAGCTTTTTGGAGCTTTTTTCCATTATGAGTCTATAGGAGCTAAGGGGCCCGGGGCTAGGCCAGTTTGGACCCCAGGGGCATGACTGGCAGGAATTTTGTAGGTGACCACTTGCCGTTGCTACAAGCTAAATATCTAAGCTCTGGGCCCTGTGGTTTCAGAGAAGAAGATTTTTGAAGCTTTTTTTTCCCTTATGAGTCTATGGGAGCGAAGGGGCCCCGGGGCGTGGCCCATTTGAAACCCAGGCGCATGATTGGCAGGAATTATGTAGGTGGCCACTGGGCGTTGCTACATGCTAAATATCTAAGCTCTGGGCCCTGTGGTTTCAGAGAAGAAGATTTTTGAAGCTTTTCTTTCCATTATGAGTCTATGGGAGCGAAAGGGGCCCCGGGGCGTGACCCATTTGAAACCCAGTGGCATGATTGGCATGTAGTTGGCCACTGGCCGTTGCTACATGCTAAATATCTATGCTCTGGGCCCTGTGGTTTCAGAGAAGAAGATTTTTGAAGCTTTTTTTTCCATTATGAGTCTATGGGAGCTAAGGGGCCCCGGGGTGTGGCCAATTTGGACCCCAGGGGCATGATTGGCAGGAATTATGTAGGTGACCACTTGCCATTGCTACATGTTAAATACCTAAGCTCTGGGTCCTGTGGTTTCAGAGAAGAAGATTTTTGAAGCTTTTTCCATTATGAGTCTTTAGGAGCGAAGGGGCCCCGGGCCGTGGCCCATTTGGAACCCAGGGGCATTATTGGCAGGAATTATGTAGATGACCACTTGCAGATGCTACATGCTAAATATCTAAGCTCTGGGCCCTGTGGTTTCAGAGAAGAAGATTTTTGAAGCTTTTTTTTTCCATTATGAGTCTATAGGAGCTAAGGGGCCCCGGGCTGTGGCCAATTTGGACCCCAGGGGCATGATTGGCAGGATTTACATAGGTGACCACTTAACATTGTTACAAGCTAAATATCTAAGCTCTGGGCCCTGTGGTTTCAGAGAAGAAGATTTTTAAAATTTTTCCCATTATAAGTCTATGGGAGCAATATGTTGCCATGGCAACCAGAATTCCAATCTGATAAGCCCGAAAACCATATGCAGCCTTTCTCCCTACCTGATGATGCTATACATGAAATTTGATCAAGATTGGCCATGTGGTATTAGAGATATACTTATTTGAAATTGTTTACGGACGCACGGACGGACGCACGAACCACGGACAAAAAGTGATCCCAAAAGCTCACCTCAGTGACGAGACAGGTGAGCTAAAAAGGGGACTGGGTTTGGCGTTTCCATCCGCCTACCGAAAATCAGAAATTAAATCATGGCTGGACAAGTCCTTATCTAGTACTTAAATGTATGTCGAAGTCAAATTATCTTATCCAAAGAGACCCCGAAACACCAATCATAAACGTCCATGTAGATGATATAAAACCCTACGAGGGGGATTTAACCCCATCTAGCTGGTTAACTGAACTCGAGCAGACTGAAACAAATGTAAGTCAAGATAGAACTCATTCAGAAAAAGATGGAGTGAGTGAGTTTTAGTTTTACGTCCCACCAACAGCTAAGGTCATACGGAGACGGGACCTCGATTTAAAGACTCATCCGAAAGTCTGGAGAAGCCCGGGATCGATCTTGCGATCCCTGGTTTACAAGGCAAGTAGTGTAACCACTGCACCACGGAGGCTTCTAGAAAAAGATGGAAATACAGACCTATCTGGTATGGAGACTAGCGGGTTAGCATCACATACTGAACATTTTGATTCAAGGTCAGATACAAGTGTACTAAATGAATAAATGGATAAACAAAACATAATTAATGCTGATAATGACCTATTACGTCCAGACTTAAATATAATTACTGACAGCGGTCAAAAGGGAAATCAAAATGAATCCACCAGCAATGAAAGTATTAGAGAAACACTAGTTTCAGAGTCAGACATTGGTACTCCAAACGAACATTGTAGGGTGCAAAACAAAGTCAGGCAAAACAAGATGCCCGTTATACGTTCTCGCAGAGAATGCCCAATCAAACCAAAAGAAATTTGGTCCCCACCATAGACAAATATGGCAATGACCCCAAAATTGGCAATAAAAAATAAAATAATTTTTCTTTGACAAGCTATAAATATATATAAATATAAAAAAGTAAATTTATTTGTAAAAACATATAAAATCACACAAGTTAAAATGTATTTAAAAATGATACAAACTTCAAAATTTTAAAAGTATCAAGGAAAGGGCACATCATTAAAAACAATGAAAATATACATGTAAAGTAAAGCGCTGAAAAAAAACTCTATAAGTAGTAAAATGTGTCCCACAAAATAAATGTATGCTGACTAAATTGAAGAAATTTTGTATGAAACATCAAACATAGAAGAATGGTGAAATGTTCATCATAATCATCAATGTCTTCAAACAACTATATCGTTATCCAGCATCAGTGTGCTCACTACAGTGTATCTATATGGCTGTATTTGGAACATTTCAGATCATGGCTGAGATTGACATTACCGTCACAGAAAGCGAATGCTCAGATTTCATGTACCAAAATCGACCGATATGGCCACGTATTCCAACTCCATGTCCTGTTAAGTCCTGCTAACCAACCACATTGTATGGGAACTTTAAGGACTTCATCACACATTGGAAGAAAGTTCATACCGAATACAATAAAGTACATGTGTGTTCCTGTGGAAAATTCTTCGCCACTAAGAAGCATGAGAAATACCACCTCAAAGTGTTCAGCAATCATACTGCTGAAACAGACAAGATAATAAGAAATGAAAATTTCATGTCACCGGGGGAAGTTCTTCCATATCAGTATGGCGATTTTGAAGATCGACAAAATATGAAAGAAGTACAAAAGCAATTAGCCAGCAGAAAGAGAAGATATGGAGTAGAAAAGTCAGCTTAAGCTCGTCATTTGTTGTGCTCAACATAAGGGGAAAATGTGTGCCGTGATGAACGCGTCCTACCTAGAGATGGTAGACTTGTAAAGGACACGAATCTATGGAAAGAAGAAAGAGAACCGTGTTCCGAAAAAACTGATGGATTTTCGTCTTGACATTCAAATATATAAATGGTGATATAAACCCTTAAATTGAACCAAATGTGTAAATATATTTTTATCAGAAAATATTAGATACATTTCCTCATAAAAAAAATATTTATTCTATGGAGGGAGGAGTGTGGTAGTCTTGGATTCCAGCTTTGTATTTTGGACCAATTTGGTTCAATTCAGAATATTGGAGTTTTCTCTTGTTGAATTGTCTCACTTGAAATCCTAAATATAATACTTCATGACAGTTTGCAAGAAAATTGGGTTATTTTGGCAAAAGGATACCATTGCCCAAAATCTGTGACAGTATGGAATGATTACTTTATTAACTCCTTTGCCAGAAATATGTTGTTCAAAATTTTGATTGACTATCTTCATGATGCATTTTAAGATTTGCCCCTAAAGTTGTGTGCACACCTTATCCATTTGATTTTCTATTGTTTACTTCCGATGAAAGGAAGTTTAAAGTATGTCAGCAATCTTACTGAAAAAAATCCTTTCCTCTTGGCCCCAATAGCGGACCACAACCCGTATAAGGTGGGCACACTATTAATAGACACACCAACATGGGTCCGATTGAGGCTCACATCCCTTGAGTTTGATGTACTGCAAGTCTGAAATAATTTATAAAGCTTATTTCTATTATAAGCATTTTCATTAAATATTGAAATAGTACTTTCTCATTCCTCAGGCCCGACCCCGTATCACCACATCCAGAGAAACGAACCTGGGATCACAATGACAGCTGTCCTGTTCATATGTCTGTCAGTTTGACTAACTAAATCGTGATGCAAATTCTTTCCCTCATAAGTTAGACTGGGACGGGAAAGCTGACATTTCATCCCTCAGAAACACAACGCGAAAATATATTGTTGTACAGGCGTGACTATCGTCTCTCTATCTTCAACTACAAGACTCCGTCCCAACCAAACAAGTTCAACCCCCTGACGTCATTCCGAGATTTTCATGCGCTTTTCCCGCTTCTCCAACCACGTGACCTCCAGCTGTGGCCATCCTATCTTCACTTCCTTTCCTGACACCAAACAGACAAGTACGACGCCTTGCTCGGAAACTGCTGGTCGACGGATAGGTAAGTCATCTACATTACATCAATTGGCGCTGCGAGCAACAATTGGAAGACGCGGTAAGTAATTTGACCGTTTTCTTTTTTCATTTTTCTTTCCGAAGTCTAATTTAACATTTAATATTACTGAGTACCTGTTTGAATGCCGCATTTAGTTTTTGGAGCATATTGATTCCGAAAACTACCGGAGTTCGTTGCGGCGCATTCCGGCAGCTGCCGGAGCTTCTGCTGCCGGTTCGGACGGTTTTCCGCAATCGCAGCTGTTTTTTTTTTTTCATTTCCGGAAAGCAAATTTGTCATTTTTTTAAAGGTAAATGTATTTTTGTGTGTATTTTGTTAATTCGGGGTGGAATGGCAGATGTAATTACATCGTTGCTTGTTAATTAACGGACACTTTGTCATCCTCCCCGTGAAAATTTATTATGTTGAATGTTTGTCCAACAGCACAGAGGGGTCTGGCCGGTGTTGAAAAGATGGGTCCCCGAACAGATGAACTTGAGTTCAAGAGGATCGAACCCAGGCCCATTCTGATCACATCTTCACACATGGATGTCATGACAGAGTTCCTTAACTCTAAGTTTGATCAATTTGAGAGGACCATGAACTCTCATTTTGAAAAACTGAAAGAGCAAATGCTTTCATGGCAAAATAAGGCATCCCCGGAGCCACAGCCTAAAATGGAACTTAAAATGAATAACACATTCACTGTGCTCCATGATTATGACACTGATCAGACGTCGTGTCGAGCAGAGGGGTCCATCTTGGTGTCCAAGGTTGGCTCAGCTGCTCAAACAACTGAATTTCAGTTGAATCACAGCAACCCTGTAGAGGATGTTAATCTTTTTAACACAGGGGGGCACACTGCCGACACTGATAATGTTGTCAATGATGATGATTATGATAAAAAAAAACAAGCTGAAGCCGATGGTGATTGTGATGGTGGAAAGCAGTCCGAAGCTGATCATGTTGTCAATGATGATGGTGATAATGCTGGTGATGATATTGTTATTGATGATCTTGCTGTTTTTCGTGGCAATAATGGTGATGATCTTGATGTCATTATTGATAATGATATCGCTGTTGTTGTTGATGATGATGGGCGTGCAATGGCTGATGATGTTGTTGCTGTTGTCAATGATGATGATCAGAGTTCTTCTGTGTCTCCATTGCCACAAGAACTGAGGTCCTTATCGAGGGACTTCAATGCAATACCCTGGTTAAATTTCATTGTGGAATTTGACAGGACTGGGGCATGGAGACAGTGGTCTCATGAGGTTTTTGATGCCGGCTAGATGCCTCAATTAGGCGGCCCTTGCCCATAGGGGCTTGAAGAAATAAATGGGCTGCGTGATGCTTCCACGCAGAGCTGAATCCAGCCCACACGCTAGTACTGCTAAACCGCTTAGAGGATCTAAGCCTGTCCAGAACCTCGGTGTCAGGCGGACCGTCCATGCTAATAAACCCTATTGGTTTCATTGGGCGACAGGGCTTGAGATGTCATTTCATCTCAATGTCGGGTAAAAGTCCCATAAAATTGGAAGCAACGTCTCCAAAATGACCTTTACGGTGTTGACGGGGACGTTAAACCTCAAATCAAACAAACAAAAAACCTTAATTACATGTAGATGCCCAGAATTTTGTTCAGGACATCCTGAATGCATTAGGTTTGCACATCAGTATATGCCATAAGTGCTTGTATGTGTTTGGCGTGTGCCGATTTGTGAACCTATATATTCCTGTTCAGGCGCACGCAGATGTGGTTGACTGGTGGGCCAATGGCTGACTGGTCACTATGCCTGTGTGTGCCAGAAAATGATCTATATTCATTGGTTCTCTCGAGTTCGGCAGACAGTTTCATCTGTGTGTCTGGGTCGGGAGAATCAACTGAAGTAGCATGTTCAGGGTATGCGGATGTGGATGGCTGATAGAGCTGGTATGTTGATTAGCTACTATGTCCGCATATGCTGAACCAGCATTTTTATTGTTTATACGGACAAAGGGGGAGGGGGGGGGGGCAGTGATGGGCATCTCTGCCTCCCAGCATGTCTAAGATTTTTAATGGCCGGTATATGTCCATGGTACCTTTACCATGATTTTTTAACTGTGTACCACTATCATCACATTCTGGGGACCTCAGGGTGTGGTGGTGGTGGATGTAACATACAATGTATATTGGTGGCAATGGTTTGAGTAATTGGGCAGGGTATATTATTTATATATATATTTCAATTTATGTAGCGATGATAGAACGATGAAATTATATACATATTGTACGATGTATTCCTTGCTTCCAAAGGATAACCCTTTTATAGAACATATTAACTTCACTACAGCTGGAGCTGGTGTGTGGGACTGTGTGGCGGCGGTAAAACGTCTCCCTGCCCTACATCATAGTGTTGATTATATTTTCTTGTCCTTTGGGATCATTGATTCCATTGTGGAATTTTTTTAAAATATCTGAGGGTCACTGATGAGGCCTAATTGGCCGAAACTAGCTAGTCTGGCCCAGAAAACATGCGAACTCTATATTTTTAGTTCTGTGGTGTATTCCTTGCTTCCAAAGGATAACCTTTTATAGAACATATTTAACTTCACTACAGCTGGTGTGTGGGACTGTGTGGCGGCGGTAAAATGTCTCCCTGCCCTACATCATAGTGTAGATTATATTTTCTTGTCCTTTGGGATCATTGATTCCATTGTGGAATTTTGAAAATATCTGAGGGTCACTGATGAGGCCTAATCGGCCGAAACTAGCTAGTCTGGCCCAGAAAACATGTACACTCCATATTTTTCAGTTCTGTGGTGTATTCCTTGCTTCCAAAGGATAACTCCTTTATAGAACATATTTAACTTCACTACAGCTGGTGTGTGGGACTGTGTGGCGGCGGTAAAACGTCTCCCTGCCCTACATCATAGTGCAGATTATATTTGCTTGTCCTTTGGGATCATTGATTCCATTGTGGAATTTTGAAAATATCTGAGGGTCACTGATGAGGCCTAATTGGCCGAAACTAGCTAGTCTGGCCCAGAAAACATGTACACTCCATACTTTTTAGTTCTGTGGTGTATTTCTTGCTTCCAAAGGATAACCCTTTTATAGAACATATTGCTCATCCCAATGGCACATTTTTCTTTGACACATATGTCTTAAATTTTTTAATTAAGAGCATGCCTATGGTGATATGTAACATGTGAGCTGCTGACCTCTACGATATCAAGTCGTTGGTTCTCCTCGGGTACTCAAATTATCACTCACCTGACTTGAGCAATTGCATTTTAGTGGTTTTTCCTCTGGTACTCCAGTTATTGTCCACCTTAATTAATGGTCAGCTCACAATGAATAATTTTAACAAAGATGTAAAGTCAAAATGGGTTAATGATAAACGCGATGACTTTGATTTTGAGATTGTAAATTTTCCTTTTTTGGATGGTGATGTTCCTCGTGCGCCATCCTATGGCGTTTATATTTCGCAATTAATTCGATTTGCTAGAGTGTGTAGTCATGTAACTGACTTCAACGCTCGTAATAAATTATTAACGGCTAAACTCCTTAAACAGGGTTATCGGTACCATAAACTACGCAAAGCCTTTTCAAAATTTTATAGACGCCATTCTGATTTAATTTCAAAATTCAATATTGGACTTAAAGCTCTTCTGCAACAAGGTCTATCGGAACCCGAATTTTATGGTGACTTAGTATATAAATTCAGACAAATATATAACCGCAATGACTTTAGCACCCAATTTCGTAAAATCATTCTTCGATATAAAAATATTGGGTACAACATGGATATTATACGACAGACTGCATGCATGGTAGTTAACCCAATCACGGTTGGCAACTTTGCTTCCCTCTTTAATTGCACGCCGGTGGGTCAGGCCTCAGATTCTATGACGGCTCCAACGTAAAGGCTTATTGAAAATTAGAGAGATAATGTTGATTGGTGCCTGATGCTCTGTCTCTGGTCGGGCTCATCGGAGTCTAACTGTTGGTTTTCTTTTGCTCCAGCATTTCAGTAGTTTCTTGCTGTCGAGTCCTCACCGTTGTCTCACCTCTGTGGTTCTTTGATTTTTGTGTTCACGGAGATGTTGCACTGATGAGTTAGGAGGCCTTCATGCGGACTGAACAAATTATTTGTCTAAATCGCGACGGAAGTAAGGGCGAGGATTGTGGCCACGTAAAATCGATTTAAGCCCCCCAGTGGAAATCTTCCACTGACCGTTCCAAGGCGGCTCTTCTGTGGCGATTTATTTATGTTGTTGTTTGTTACTTGCTGTGTGTATCACTTGTGTCTTTTGGTTTTGGATGGCCATATGGCCATTTTGTGGGAAAGTAACTGTCCTTATGGCCTTCCTTTGTTTAGGTTTCCATTATGGTCTGGTAGCTTAATGTTTGTATTTCTTTCCCTTTGGTGTCTTTTATGGGTGGAGTAAGTTAATTGTATCAATTCCTGATCTTTGTTTTACTTCTACTTTAAATATGTATTTATTATTGTTGTCATTGTTGTGTTAAATGAGGAAAAAAAAATTGTAAACCAAATAAAAAAGCGCGAAAGTCCATCCTACATCGTACAATATGTATATAATTTCATCGTTCTATCATCGCTACATAAATTGAAATATATATAAAAATAATATATACAAAATCCATTAAAATCTGATCATCATCATATAATCACTTTAACCATTAAATAACCCATTTTGGAAATTCTATTTTAGGATGCCAAGGCAAAATGCAAGAGCGGCTTGTGAAACCTGTGGCATAGTGATGCATAAGTTGCGTAGGCATGCTCTTAGGGGCCCATATGCCATGGTATATAAACCCTTCCACTGCCTGTGTAGATTGCCAGGTGTCTGAGGGTTGTGGGAGAGATCTAGAGTCGTTTCATGCTCGGCACCAGCGGGTTGTAGGGGATTCCCTATTTAGGGCTTGGTTCCTCCTCATGGGCGGATTATTCCGTTTTGTGATGGTTGAGCTGGGCCTTGGGTCTCATGACGACCTGTTGGGGTTCGTGGAAGCAAGGGGGCTTTTTCCCACAACTTTCAGGTTCTCTGAGGATGAATGTTTCTTCTTCAGGGAATTCGACAAGAGATCCGGACTGGAACCTTTGACAACTGATGGTTATAAACAAATACCCCCCGTGAGGTTGATTGTGTTGTCGAACTACACAATAATGACACGCCTGTTGTCTTTATTTAGTCAATCTGCACAGTTAGCTTTCAAATCTGTTGCCCAGTATGTCCGATTGGATGGTTCCAGTCCGCCAAGTGGCTTTCCACGGATGAAAGGGGAATCTGTGATTCCCATTTCCATCTGGATCGGTTCACTTGTCGACCTATCATTACACTGTCGGATCTACAGCGCTCGGCGGTACCGTCCCAAAACTTAATATTTGGTATCACTAATTATGTTTTTCCTGGGGGGGGGGGTCCAAAATTGACAGGCAGATGAAGGATGAGCCCAGGTTGAGATTCACTCTGGGTATTCATCCTCATGTGCTTGTTAAGGGAGGAGCCACCTCAGAATTCCACAAACTAAAGTCTAAATTCGAGGAGTACCCACAAGCTGTAGGTATTGGTGAAATTGGGTTAGATCTGACTGCGACATGCCGATGCCGTCATTCTCATGACAAAAATCGATGTTGACAGATAAAGATTAGCACCCAACGCCAGTTTCTACGTCTTGTGTTGCAATGGTCAAAAACTCTCGGCAAGGTAATTGTTCTTCATATAAGAGAGAACGATGACTCTGGAAAAGCTGCCAAGGAAGTACTCGACTTACTCCTTGAATTGGGTCTAAATGAGGCTTATATTCATCGCCCTTGTTTCACGGGAGGAAAAGAAGAATACACCCAATGGAGCTCTTCTCTCCCAAATTGCTTCTTTAGTATTTCTGCTAAATCATTGGCAGACAGAAAAACTGTAGCTTCTTTAGAGTCTGTGGAAAGGCTTGACCGTCTACTTTTAGAGACGGACTCCCCTTATTTGGCTGATAACCCATTGATTGCTTATTTCATTGGGGAAGGGGCTGCTCGTATCATGGGATTGGAAACCATGGAGCTAGTGATTGGTTGATTTGAGGTTTAACGTCCCCGTCAACACTGTAAAGGTCATTTTGGAGACGTTGCTTCAAACTTTGTGGGACTTCTACCCGACATTGAGATGAAATGACTTCTCAAGCCCTGTCACCCAATGAAACCAATAGGGTTTATTAGCATGGGCGATGGAGCTAGTGAGAGCTAGTGAGAGCGTGTAACAAAAATGTTGCCAGGCTGTACAACTTACCCTGGTGATGACACCTCTTATTGGATGAAGGCAATTAGCGTTGTCGAGATAAACTGCATTCTTTAATCTTAAATTGTTAGCACTGTCATGTTTCAGTAGTACAGAGCCTGTGAGTTGCTATCATTGAAGCATGCGACAACTTATTCTTGCGCGACTATCATGTATCAGTGGTTGCTATCATGTATCAGTGGTTGCTATCATGTACCTGTGAGTTGCTATCATTGAAGCATGTGACAATATTTCTAGCGCGACTGCTTCATGGGTAGAGAGCCTGTGAGTTGCTATCGCTGGAGCATATATCTTGAAATTTTTCTACGTGTTGTATTGAAACTAGTTTAAACGCGAAGGTTGCCACATTGTAATGTGCTCCCATCTTATAATCACATCTTTTTCTTGTATTTACAGTTACAGCTGAAAAGTGAGTATGCTCTGTTCAAATGAGTTATTTTTAGTTTGGACAGCAGACAGCTGTTCCTCCATTATCTTTAGTTTCCGTTGCTTATTTACTGTCTTTTGTTTGACTGTCCCAGAAATCACTTAAAGTTAATGTTTATGTAGTATGTATTTCTGTGCACTAGCTATCTTTTTTTCTATAATACCATGTAGATTGATTGTTTTGATCTATATGTGTAGAAATTTATGCATTCCAACATGTTAAAATAATAGCTATGTGAGTTGGATCATCAACTATGTATCATCAGTGATTTCTGGGTATTTACGCTTTTCAGCTCAGTTTTCTACTTATTTCCTTTTTAAGTTAGATTTCCTTTTTATCGTCGAGCCTTTAGGACCCACTTTGAGCAGGTGAACGGCCATTCCCTTTATATATACATTTACACTGTGCCCAAAATTATCTGACTCTATGCAGGCAATGGCATATGTGTATTATAATGGTGTACATTTTGTAAATATTGTAAACATAGTAAATATGTATATATCATTTTTTTCATGACCCTATCTTCAGTGTAAATAATCATAAATTTTTATTGTTCAAACAGTTTTTCATAATATTTTCAGTGTAAATACTCATAATTATTTATTGTTAAAATCATTAAGATTTTCATATTCCATTGTATCATCTAATTAAATCATAATTTCCATTTGCAATCATAAAGCAATCTGTGATAAATTTGATTTGCGATAAATACCTGTGATATGTGTGACAAGCAAACCTGTGATAAATTTAACTATCTGTGATATCAGGATAGGTCATTTTTTTCATTAATCTGTTCCCACTGCTGGAGGTTCATATTCCATCATTTAAACCAAATCACACATGAGTGTTTTTTTCTCTAGTCTCATCACACAAGAGTGGTTTTTCTCTTGGTACTCATGGGGGTTATCATTCATTTTACCATTGTAACTTTCGAGCATGCCTGACAGTTTCATTCAACTAAGCCCAGGTTTTTCAAGGAAGAGGTGGAGTGTTGTACAGGCGTGACTATCGTCTCTCTATCTTCAACTACAAGACTCCGTCCCAACCAAACAAGTTCAACCCCCTGACGTCATTCCGAGATTTTCATGCGCTTTTCCAGCTTCTCCAACCACGTGACCTCCAGCTGTGGCCATCCTATCTTCACTTCCTTTCCTGACACCAAACAGACAAGTACGACGCCTTGCTCGGAAACTGTTGGTCGACGGATAGGTAAGTCATCTACATTACATCAATATGTTAGTCGTCTGTCCGTCCGTCCGTCCGCCATCTCTTCAGCAGGTAAAACCTTACTGAGCAGGTGACGCGACTGTCATAACAAGCTCGATCAGTCTGACCTACTACAGTTTTGAAAATATAGGTTGGTCGTCTGTCCGTCCGTTTGTCAGTCCATCCGTCACCTCTTCAGCAGATAAAACCTTACTGAGCAGGTGACGCGACTGTCGTAACAAGCTCGATCAGGCCGGCCTACTACAAAGTTAAGCATTATACGGAAGAATGTGAAATACTTCAAATAGAATGCGAGTATAACAAAAGCCAACAAAATTCCTATGCCTATAAAACGTCCATAGATATCAAACAATCAATTGAGAAAGAAGGTACGAGTCAAGGGTATAACGATAGTTATATCAGACTGACCAGCATGGTTTCCGAAGTCGAAGGTCTTGTGGAACTCAATTAGTTCAGTTCTACCATGACATAGTGAGCAATCTGGATGGGGCCATTAATCGTGGCCACAAACAGACTGACCTGATTATCATGGATTTTGCCAAGGCCTTCGACAAGGTACCTCACAGGAGGCTATTGTACAAACTAGATCATTATGGGATTAGAGGATCCACACTTAAGTGGGTTAGCTCATGGCTCTCTGGACGCACTCAACAAGTTGTACTTGACGGCCAAGCGTCGGATCCAGTCCCTGTTTTGTCCGGTGTCCCACAAGGTTCGGTACTTGGACCGGTCCTTTTCTTGATATTTATTAACGATCTTCCTGATAATATCAGGTCATCTGTTCGCTTGTTTGCTGATGATTGTGTTTTGTATAGGAACATATATACTACTTCTGACTGTCTTATCTTACAAGATGACCTGGATAGCCTAGCACGTTGGGAGACCGATTGGCAAATGAAGTTCAATGTGGCCAAATGTCATTCAATGAGGGTGTCACGGCACCCTCCAGACAAGCAGATTAAATTCAACTACTCATTACATCAGCATACTTTGGAACATGTCCAATCCGCAAAATATCTTGGTATCACCATTACTGATAATCTTGATTGGGGTCAACATATTTCTGAGATTACCTCTAAAGCAACTAGGACATTAGGGTTTCTTAGACGTAATTTGGCTTTTGCACCTAGACAGACAAAGGGTGTTGCATACAAAACCTTGGTTAGACCTCAATTAGAGTATGCATCACCTGTTTGGCATCCCCATGTTAAAACTCAGGTTCAGCAGGTTGAGAAGGTTCAGAGGACGGCTGCCCGATGGACCTGCAGGCGATGGCGGAACAGAAGCAGTGTTGGTGATATGCTCGATGAGCTGGAGTGGCCATCCTTGGAGGCCCGTCGCGAGCGGTCCTCTTTAACCTTCTTTTATAAGA
The DNA here is from genome assembly GCA_963580285.1 of Lucinisca nassula. Classification (NCBI taxonomy): domain Eukaryota; kingdom Metazoa; phylum Mollusca; class Bivalvia; order Lucinida; family Lucinidae; genus Lucinisca; species Lucinisca nassula. Next base: position 137,705,322 of record OY757020.1, read on the forward strand.
TACACTCTGACACAGTGTCTCTTAATAAAGATAAATACTTGACCCCTGTGACTACTTCAACTCAAACAAGGGCATCAAAACTAAACAACAGTCAATATCGTAGGTACCAGGCCTATAGTGATGCCCTGAAGAATTCTTTCTTCCCTAGAACTATTCTTCAGTGGAATAGTCTTCCCTCCTCTGTGGTAAATGCCAAAACTGCAGAGGAGTTCAAAGCCCGCATGGTGTAGATTGGGATCCAGAGGTGTGCGTTTTAGTACACCTCTGAAAGCAGATTGTAAATAGTTTTAAGAACTCATCCAGTGGGTGTGTTTTTTTTTTTTTTTTGTTTTTTTTGCTAAATTCTAAATTTAGCGCACCACCCAACTGAGGTAATGGCCAAGTTTGACCGACTCAGTATATGAAGATAGATAGTTTGTAGCGGTGTGTTTACTTTCAAATTCAAAATTTCGTGTAGGTCACAAGCAGCACAGGTATTGGTCAAAAACGTTTGAAAGAGCTATGGAGGATAGCGGGTATATTTGCAGTCGTATTGGCACCGATTTCTACACATTTTAGGCTCATTTTTCGATCAGCCTTTTCAGTTCCAAAACTAGAAATGCGTCCATAGGACACGGATGCCCCCGCCCGAAAATATGTCTATGGATGTATTCATCCCACTTACAACTTCCTTTGCAGTGTTTGCTCTCGCATAATTAAGCATTCGGAACACCTCGGATTTTTATTTCCGGATTTATTCACTTTGATATGCGCATGCTGAATTTGAGTCATTAAGTTGTTAATAATCTATGTGCACTATTTAGCGATCTATTTCAGGGACTCTCAAGTAGATATTAGTAAGATATTCAAGGTAATTTATTTGATAATTAGGCCATTAAATCTGTTCCTAAGTGCTTGTGCGGCAAATTTATGGGGCGAGGGTGTCTCTGTTTATTGTGCTCCTGTGTACAAAAACGAAATTTCCCAAATGTTTTCTTAATTTTTACCGATGATATACATATTTATTATGAACTTAGAGCACAATTCGACTTGAGTCATATTGAAATAACGAGAGTCAAAGCGAGTGAATAACATTTTCAACCTCCGATGACCTACTTTCTATTTCAGTCGAGCCATCCTCTCACACAGTTCAAAGTTAATTTTACATAAAAATGATCCTAAAATGACAGGAAAAATAATAACATACCAGATATCACAATCGTCCGTTGCTAATGTTTGAAAAAATACCACAATATTGATTAAACTGCACTCTGTAAGCACCCCACCCACAATACACAACAGGCGTCTGTAAAATCCGGTACCGTTTACGTGGGTTTAACTATATGCCGAAAATGGTCAAAGGTTTGCTATGGTATCTTAATTGAATATTTAAAGACCCAGGTAAGAACCAATGTAAACATTGAAGCAGGTTTTCCCATTTTCCTTCTCCTGTAGCTGAATTTTTCCTTCCTTTATTAGGATTTGATGATGTTTGGTACTGGAATACCGTTACCTTTCATACGTATACAGAAAAAAGTTTTGCATACACGTAGGCTGGAATAGCATAAATAAATGAATGATTTATGGTATTTGCAGAATTTATTATATAGAAACATTAATTAATGTGATTAAGAATGGTCATTGTCAGAAATGACAGACGAACTATATATACCAAGCCCGATCAGTCCGGCCTACTATATAGAAACATTAAACTACAAGGCCTAGTCTGTCATTAGCAAGTCCATAAAATGAATTATCTAAGTAAACCCAACACATAAAGCGTGGTCACTTGGATGTTACCCACTTTCATACCCGGCAGCGGAAATGAAATTGCGGTGTCCGAACATACTCCACTGGCATCATTTGCAGAAATAAATGCCACAATGTGCACATACTTGATCGGGATCCTATTTGAGGGGTGGGGTTCAGACAAAGTAATTTGGCTAAAGTCTTAGTCATTAGGTCTCTCACCGCCGTAGGTTCGAGCCTCGCTCGGGCCACGTGTGAGACGCCAAGTTCTGCAACGGAAGGTCAGGTGGTTTTTCTCCGGGTACTCCGGTTTTCGCCCACCTCTGATTAACGATCGGCTCGATATGAGTGAAATAATCTTGAAAGGGCCGTAAAACCCAAACCAAAAAAAAAAAAAAAATTTGGCTAAAGGGGATTTTCTGAGATGTTTGGGACTCACATGGACTATATTTGGGTCAGTTGGTACTGGTTGCTGGCAAAAAATCAGAGTACCCCCTCACCTCTCCTCTGACGTTAGACCTCCTGTGACGAATACGTGTGTAGCAGTAATGGAAAAGTCCTCGTTTATGATCATTTACCTAGCTTTTTGGCTTATACTTGGATTAAAGACTTCTGTTATTGTCGTTCCCGAGCCGTTGCATTATTTTTTTATATCAGACAAAATTGCAGTATCATTTGGTGTTCCGCAAGGCTCAGTCCTTGAACCTATACTCTTTCGTACCTTTATAAGCGATCAACCCGACCAGGTCAAGTTCAGAGTTTGGCATTTTGCAGGTGAAGCGGCTATATTTAGGCATATTTAGGCATAGCTCAGAAGGCGAGTCGATTACACTGCAAATAACCTCCATCGTCTACATGGCGAAAACACGCCTATTCAAACATCGAATTTTTCCACAAAAAATGTAAAATGTAAATGACATACAATCCACTGCTTACACGGCACTTGATTGACAACAGTTGGAGTAAGCTTCAACAATGTGGTGTCCTTGTACAGGAACAAACGATACAAAACATGTACCGTACGGCGCAGGGTAGCCGTTGCCCCACGAGGCTACTGACGCAGCTATCGTGCGGCGATCAGGGACCTAAGTTGGCGAACCATAGAAAAACGGCGTTAAAACAACGGACCTTTGTTTGATTTGAGGTTTAACGTTCCCGTCAACACTATAGATAATTCTGGAGACTGTTGAATTTTTCCTAACATTGAGATGAAAATACATCTAAGGGCCCTGACGCCAAATGAAACCAATAGGGGTTTAAACGGACCTATCATTATTTATGACTTGCACGCGTGCACAGGACTACCTTCTTAAGAATTCTTTCTAATAATAGGGATTCATGATACAACCATCAACTAGCTCACAAGTAAATTCTTACGCACATTTTTGTTTCAAGTTCACATTCTTCTCCCGTACAGTTATTCATGTAACGTGATAGCCCAGTGATTAGTGCACTTGTCTCTGATGTTAGAAGTCCCAGGCTCGATCCCCGGCAGAGGCGATAAAATTTCGGTGTTTGAACACGCGGCATCATTTGTAGGAATGAATGTCATAAAGTGAACCGTCCTTCGGATCGGGACGTTAACCCATCTCCTGTGCAGCTTAAAGACCCTTGTCGTAATTAGATGCTTGTAAGTATTTCTTTGTACTTAGCATCAACTTACCTTTGAGTTTTTTTTTATTACACAAACACACTGAGACTGCGGTGGTCCGAAGTCCTACAGACAACGAACGTACGATAAGTAGGTGTGTCTTCACTTGCTTCCAGATGACAGATACCGGCAAATAATATTTGGTGATTAGTGTCACTTGTTTACTCATGAAGAGCGCATGCGTCTGCCAGCGATATTGTAAATATCCGGCTAATGTATAGTGAAAGAAGGAAAAAGTTGTAAGTGCATCCATAGAAAGTTATTGACAGTGTTTAAGTTTTGGACCCTTTTTATGCCATTTGACCTCCAAGTATGACCTTGGAGGTACGGATCTGGGTTTGCACGTGACACATTGTCTCATGATGGTTAACATTTCTTCAAAATTATTTCAAAATCCATCCAAAAATAAGTAAGTTATTGGCTGTGTTTAAGTTTCGGACCCATTTTTTGACCTTTGACCTCCAAGTATGACCTTGACCTTGGAGGTACGGACCTTGATTTTGCATGTGACACATCGACTGATGATGGTTAACATTTCTACAAAGTAATTTCAAAATCCATCCAGAAATAAGAAAGTTATTGACTGCGTTTAAGTTTTGGACCCTTTTTTTTACCTTTGACCTCCAAGTATGACCTTGACCTTGGAGGTACGGACCTGGGTTTTGCAGGTGACACATCGACTCATGATGGTTAACATTTCTCCAAAATAATTTCAAAATCCATTCAGAAATAAGAAAGTTATTGACTGCGTTTAAGTTTCGGACCCTTTTTTTTGACCTTTGACCTCTAAGTATGACCTTGACCTTGGTGGTACGGACCTGGGTTTTGCACGTGACACGTCGTCTCATGATGGTTAACATGGATGCCGAGTAATTTTAAAATCCATCAAGAAATAAGGAAGTTATTGACTGCGTTTAAGTTTCGGACGCACGGACGGACAGACGCACGGCCGAACAGACGCACGGACGGACAGGGGCAACGCTATATGCCCTTTCCACCATTCTTCGAATGGCGGGGGCATAAAAGACAGGCAGTGCTTCATTTTTCTATGGTCGGGCACCGGCAGCTCAACGCCATTTGCTCTTGTTGGACAAACTGCCACGATTTGCAGCCCAGAAGCACTTAACATATGTCTTGTTGTGGAGCTATGGAGTTCTGTCCGCTTGACCATGTGTAATATTATGCACTGATATATGATGCAGTGATAATAACTTATTATTTATGAAGAACGACAATGTGTTCAAACTATTATTTAATAAGACGACTGTCTCTAGCATATAACAAACATGATCATAGCTACAAGAAAAGTGTGGTATTTTAGAAGCTGAAAGTAGTTATATTCAGTGAGGTACACAGTGGGGATTGTCATCAGTTTACTATGAGGATTGACTAATAATGTAACATCTCCCTTCTTTAAAAGCACAAAGATTTAAACTCAATTAAACACCTTGAAAATCTGACATATCAAACTTTAAGTCCCCAACTAGCACAAGAAAGTTCAGCCAGTTCAGTGAAACATTGATATTTGCAAGGCAGACAGTTTTTTCACCAGTCTGAGTAGCTGTAATTAAAAATGATTGGTAAATCTATGATGCTGTTGTTCTAACAGTTTTCACACACACTTATATGACAACTTGTTGACAAAGTCAAATTGATTTTCAGCATAATGAGATGAAATATATTCCAGGATTGGGAGAACTATTTATGTTTCCATTAAAATGTCAGGATTTACACCTCACATATGTTTTTAACATTATCCTGTGTCATAGTTCACATAGATTCAATTATTTTTGGCTTCACAGTACGACCAAAGCGTGTAATATATGGCGTCATGTCATTCTCCCTTGGTGGTATAACTGAATCACCATTATTATTTCGTGTGAAACTGCTTGTTTTGCAAATTTGAGGCTCCTGAAGGGATTTTCCCTTTTCTTCATTTCTAACTGAGGGCTGATCAGAAAGTGAATGATCAAGTGTAGATTCAAAATTTGCTTGATAATTTGGAATTTTTTCCTTGGATTTCAGAAGATGACGTCTATTGCGTCGATAAACAGCACCGTCTGGTGTCTTAACGGAATACGACCTACCATTGTGTTTTTCCATTACGACAGCTGGTTTCCATGTTTTGTCATTTTGCTGAATTCTAGCAGTGTCTCCTATACTGAGTGAAGTCTGTGTTTTTGAACCTTGATCAAAATATTTCTTTTGCTGTTGTTTAGCACTTTGAATGTTTTCTTTGATTTGTTCGGTAGGGGGTGTTTTGGGTAACAGCTGATCAAGGGTGACTGGTAATACAGATCTCAACTTTCTCCCCATGAGTAACTGACTAGGAGAAAATCCAAGTTTTGTGGGAGTTGTGCGGTACTCTAGTATGCCCAAATATGGATCTTTTCCTGCTGATTTTGCCTTAGCGAATATTCTCTTACAAATGCCCACCATTTTTTCAACCAACCCATTGGACTGACTGTGTTTTGGGGACATTTTTGTCAAGGAAAAGTCCCAATCTTTGGCGAATTCTAAGAATTCTTCCCAGCAAAATTGTGGTGCATTATCGGAGAAAAAGTTCATAGGAATGCCATTTCTGGCGAAGGTACTTTTTAACTTGACAATGATTTTACTGGTTTTCATGCTGGGAAGTTTCTGTACTTCAAAATATTTACTGTAGTAGTCTACAGTAATGAGGAAATTCTTGTCATCCCAAGTAAATATGTCAGAGGCGATGTTCTGCCAAGGGTTATCTGGGACCTTGTGGGGTATAAGAGGTTCTTTGGGATTCGAACTTCTTCTTTCAAGACAGATAGGACAGCTTAATACCATTTCGGTGATTTTGGCTGAAATTTTGGGCCAAAACATGACGTCTCGTGCTCTGCGGAGAGTTTTGTCGCAGCCAAAATGTCCTTGGTGTAATATTTCGAGCATCTTCGGTCTTAAAGCACTCGGAATTACTATTTTCTGGCCCTTCAAAATTAAGCCGTCGACAACTGTCAATTCGTCGCGAAAGTTCCAGTAATCTAGTACCTGCTCAGGACAAAGATGTCTCTCGACAGGCCAACCTTTTAGAATAATCTGTTTTAGCTGATCCATTTGTGGATCCTGCTCAGTGTGTGTCTTAATCTCTTTCATTTTGCGATCCCTGATTGGTAGACTCGACAACACTGTGTGGACATGTAAATCCATACCCTCAGCAAGTTCTGGGTATGTATCTGACACATATCTACGCGAGAGCGTGTCGGCGACAGGTATCTTTTTTCCACTCACGAAATTGATCTCTATGTCATACCGCTGTAATTGTAAAAGCATGCGTTGCAGTCTCGGTGGGGCTGCATGAAGGGGCTTTTTCATGATAGATACGATAGGTAAATGGTCAGTTTCTACGTGTACTTTGCGACCGTATATGTATTGTTCGAAGCGCTTACATCCGAACAAACATGCATATAGTTCTTTCTCTATCTGTGCATAGAGGGTTTCTGTGGGCGTAAGGGACTTGGACGCATATGCGATGGGCTTACCATCCTGCATAATGGTGGCACCTAGACCTGACTTTGACGCGTCACACTGTAACGTTAGTGGCTTCTTTGGGTCATAATATGCCAATACAGAAACTGGGGTTTGAGTGATAATGTCCTTGACTTTCTGGAAGGCATCAGCCTGGGGCTTATCCCATGTAAACTCCACATCTTTTGTTAAAAGCTTACGAAGTGGACTTGAAAGTTCTGCCAAGTTTGGACAAAATTTGGAAAGATAGTTTATCATTCCCAAAAACGTTTCTAGTTCTGCTCTGTTTGTGGGAGGGTCCATATTGCTGACAGCGGAAACCTTATTTGGCGAAGGCTTGACCCCTTGGGCTGTCAAAATATGACCAAAATATTCAACCTGCTGAACCCCGACTACAAGTTTGTCCTCATTAAATCTGATACCCTTTTCTAATGAACGTTTAACTACGTTGCGAAGGTTCTGATCGTGTTCATCACGCGTTCGCCCATAGACAAGGATGTCGTCAACAATAGCGACAACCCCCGGGAGGCCTTCTAGGCACTCGTCAATTTTTCTTTGGAACTCATCCTGACTTAGTTTCAAACCGAAAGCAAGTCTAAGGTAACGGTACCTTCCGAACGGCGTATTGAACGTTGTTAAGAATGAGGACTCATTTGTCAGTTTAATAGCCCAATAACCGCTCCGGGCGTCTAACTTAGTGAAGTATTTCGCACCTGAGAGGTGAGGTAAGATATCCTCAAGTGTTCTCATGGGGTAATGCGGACGCAGAATGGCTTTGTTTAGATGCTGTGGGTCTAGGCATATTCGAAGTTTGCCTGTATGTTTATTTTCAACAGCGACCATTGAATTCACCCACTCAGTTGGCTCAGTGACCTTGGCAATAATGTTTTGTTTCAACATGCGATCAAGTTCCTGTTTTACTTTATCCCTCAAGGCCACAGGTATCCGTCTTGGCGGATTTACTATGGGAGAAATGGATGGATCAAGTTGAATTTTACATTCACCTGGAAATAAACCTACACCTTGAAATGCTTTAGCATACTGTGTCAAAACAGTAGCTTTCGTGAGATGAGTATTTCCTAAGGGTTGAGAGGCTTGTGTCTCACAGGATAACACTAACTTGATCAATTCCAGGTCAATACTAGACCTTAAACCAAGTATGGGAGAGGAACATGTCTCAACAATGTAGAAACAAAGGTCTTTCTTTCTGTCTGTGCGTTTGCAGGTTATTGTGACGCAACCTAATGCATTGAGTGTGTTACCACCATAGGCGGTCAGTTTGGTTGTAGGCTTTTGAAGTATATGATGTAGATTTAGCTTTGTGTAAGTGTGATATGGCAAAATGTTAACCTGGGAACCAGTGTCTATTTTAAAATTTATAGGTACAGAACGTGGTCCTACCTCAATTTCCCCAAATGCCTGATCATTCACAAACTTACTGCTCTCCACACTATCCACAAAGAAATCATCAGAATCACTATTTGGCACATGTGAATCATAATTCCTTTCAGAAACCTCATGAACAGACTTTTTAGATTACACACGGTTTCGAAGTGGTTCCATTTATGACCGAAATTACACTGTTTGCCCTTAGCCTTACACGTTTCCGACTTTGTGTGTTTATAGCCACAATTTCCACACTTGTCAACTGCATATCTCTGTTGCACTGGTTTGTCCGTGCCTCGAGCGCCTCTGTTCCTCTGTCTTCGACCCGGTTTCCCCTGTGGTTTAGGATACGTATGTGTGCCCTGCAGCGGCGACTTCTTCTGGGTGGTGTTACTTATGTAATGTACCTCTGTAGGAGCAGCCATTGTCTTAAGTTGCTCCTGTGCATATTCATAACTTTGAGCTATCTGAATAGCTTTGTCCAGAGTGAGTTTGTCCCCTTCGTTAATGAGCTTCTCCCGGATTTTGACTGACGTCACGCCGAACACGATTCTGTCCCTGACCATGTCATTTTCATAATCTCCGAAGGCGCAGTCCTTAGCTAGGAGTTTTAACTTGGTAATAAACTGTTCAATGGATTGTGTCCCTTGTACTTCATTATTAAACTTGAAACGTGTGAACACTGGGTTTAATTTGGGTCTAACATGTGCTGCAAATCTGTCATAATGTGGTTTAAGTTTCTTTTTGTCGTCGTCGTCCAATACCCAAGTGTTATAAATGTCACGACCCTTTTCCCCTACCCATAGGAGAAGATAAGTGCATTTCACCTCTTCCGTCTTTGCTTTAAGTGGTCCATTGAACACTAATTCCACATGTTGTTGGAATTTTTTCCAAGCCTCGGGGAGGTTGGATGACTCCAAGTCCATACGCGGCTGTGGAATACCTGATAGGTCCATTTTCACAAGTTTAAATCCAAGTTTTAAAGCTTAATTAATGAACCGTTTTTATCAGTTAAGTAAAATCCGCTTTTTCTGACACCATGTAATATTATGCACTGATATATGATGCAGTGATAATAACTTATTATTTATGAAGAACGACAAGGTGTTCAAACTATTATTTAATAAGACGACTGTCTCTAGCATATAACAAACATGATCATAGCTACAAGAGAAGTGTGGTATTTAAGAAGCTGAAAGTAGTTATATTCAGTGAGGTACACAGTGGGGATTGTCATCAGTTTACTATGAGGATTGACTAATAATGTAACACCATGGCAGACATAAAGAGCCTTAACCTAAACGAACGAAGCGGGTATTTTTTGAAAGTAGGGTGTTCTGTGATTGGACATAAATAGATTTTGCAACTAGGTATTTTCTGCAAATTTCAAGAAAAAAAAATGGCCGAAAAAATTATACGTGTTTAGTGGATTGGTTTGAAAGATGTGGCTTACAAAACAGACATTTTTTTTTTTAAATTAACATTGTTTATTTTCTACCAGAAAGATCCCGGATACTGGTCAGTGGTCAATATTGTGTGGTAGGCGAGCGCTTGTGTGAGACACTACAGCAACGTCGTTGGCGGCAATTTGTATGAACAATCCCCAAACAGACGAACGAATTTTGCACTCGGATTAACATGGTGAAAAAGCATGTCAAGTCCCTTACTTTGTCACAAGTGAAATTAAAGGTGGAAACCATATATTCTACTTTTCGGCTGCGATGTACGAGCTGTATAGGCAAAGACTCTGTGATCATTTCTTAATGTTGATCAAGATGAAATCTCTTATATTAAGGTTGCGTTTCAAGACTATTTTGATAAGACAGGAAGTACGGTGGAGACATTGGCTAAGGTGTATCACAAAGTACAGTCAGAAAAAGATAGGCTGAGATATAGTGTAAATATGTATCACATAAATACTAAAATCATGGTAAATGGCAAACAGGCAACACAGTTTAGTCATGAACACTCTCAGATAACTGACCTGATCTTAAGCAGTGAGCAAGTCTTTGATCTGGACTCTGAACTTTACAATTTAACTGAAGAAGGGCTCAAAACCCTAAATGTCGGTAAAGGCGTAAATAACCAACAGAACGCGGGTACGCGTAGGCAAAAACAAGCGAATCCTATTAGTACATGCAGTTCTGATCCCCCCATGACTTGAAAGGAAAGGATTCTGGCTCATCTCCTAAATCACGAGCCATTGAAACTGAAATTCTCGCGGCAGCCGAGGGTGGAGAAGTGGTTGCACTATGTCCGACTTGTAGTAATGTAACTGACTTCAACACTCGTAATAAATTATTAACGGCTAAACTTTTTAATCAGGGTTATCGGTACCATAAACTACGCAAAACCTTTTCAAAATTTTGTAGACGCCATTCTGATTTAATTTTCTAAATTCAATATTGGACTTAAATCTCTTCTGCAACAAGGTCTATCGGAACCCGAATTTTATGGTGACTTGGTATATAAATTCAGAAAAATATAAAACCGCAATGACTTCAGCACCCAATTTCGTAAGCTCATTCGTCGATATAAAAAGTTTGGGTTCAACATGGATGTGATACGACAGACTGCATGCATGGTAGTTAACCCAATCACGGTTGGCAACTTTGCATCCCTCTTTAATTGCACGCCGGTGGGTCAGGCCTCAGATTCTATGACGGTTCCAACGTAAAGGCTTATTGAGAATTAGAGAGATCTAATTCAAGTTAATGTTGGTTGGTGCCTGATGCTCTGTCTCTGGTAGGACCCATCGGAGTCGTACTGTTGGTTTTCTTTTGCTCCAGCATTTAAGTGGTTTCTTGCTGTCGAGTCCTCACCGTTGTCTCACCTCTGTGGTTCTTTGATTATTTGTGTTCACGGAGATGTTGTAATGATGAGTTAGGAGGCCTTCATGCGGACTGAACAAATTGTTTGTCTAAATCGCGACGGAAGTAAGGGCGAGGAATGTGGCCACGTAAAATCGATTTAAGCCCCCAAGTGGAAATCTTTCAACTGACCGTTCCAAGGCGGTTCTACTATGGCGGTTTATTTATGTTGATGTTTGTTACTTACTGTGTGTATCACTTGTCTTTTTTTATTTTGGATGGCCATATGGCCATTTTGTGGGAAAGTAACTGTCCTTATGGCCTTCCTTTGTTTAGGTTTCCATTATGGTCTGGTCGCTTCATGTTTGTGTTTCCTTCTCTTTTGGTGTCTTTGATGGATGGAGTAAGTTAATTGTATCGATTCCTGATCTTTGTTTTACTTCTACTTTGTAACAAGGAGGTGGAGGAAGGTATCTGTTGTGACAGATGTGAACTCTGGTCTCACTATAAATGCCAACAACTGAGTGATAATTAGCAGAAATTCTACACTGACTCCGACATGTCCTATCTCTGTCTATCATGCAAGTTTGACGATGACTGTGAGGGTCTCCCTGAAAGCCTAGCAGTAGACATCAGGAATCATCTAGAATCAGAACCTGACTTTGGCGAAGCGGCAACGCAGAGAACGTGGAATAAGAAGAGTGGTGAGGAGACATATAGGAAAGAGGGATACAAACCTGGTCTGATTATAATTTCTCCGCATAACTCCCCTATTCCTAAAATCAGGCAAGCCACCCAAGAGCAAGAGGTGAACAATCAGGCGATACACCAACCTAACCTTAAGACCAAATCCGGAATGACTCCCCAGGGTACGACATTAAGGCTGGTCTAATCTGATGGACAGAGCAACCAAGTTGTCACAGACAGCAGACCATATACTATCACTGAAACCTCGGAAATAGTGCAGAATATATCCCAACGGGAGGAGCCTGTGGGAGTAGAGAAAAAGACTTTGAGGCAGCAGAAAAAAGCTAGCAAGCCGAGGATCAAGGATAGCGAACAGGAAGAGCAGTTGGAGTTAGCAAAGTCGTGATAACTGGTCTTGAAAGAAAGCTTGGGGAAATGGAAAATTCAGATAAATTGATGAAGCAGGAACTGAATTTGCTGAGGAGCAATACTGAAAATTGCAGTCATACAATTACTGCGCCAGAGCAGGATACTGGAAGACGGACACAACATGACAGTCTATGATGATTGATACTCTCAGAAACAGAGTTCGGCCCCCGCCCATAGGGGCTTGAAAAAAATATGGGCTGCATGATGCGTCCACGCAGAGCTGAATCCGGCCCAGACACTAGTACTGGTAAACCGCTTAGAGAATCTAAGCCTGTCCAGGAACCGCGGTGCGATGCGGACCGTCCATGCTAATAAACCCTATTGGTTTCATTGGGTGACAGGGCTTGATACTGTGTGTATCACTTGTGTCTTTTAATTTTGGATGGCCATATGGCCATTTTGTGGGAAAGTAACTGTCCATATGGCCTTCCTTTGTTTAGGTTTCCATTATGGTCTGGTCGCTTAATGTTTGTATTTCTTTCCCTTTGGTGTCTTTTATGGATGGAGTAAGTTAATTGTATCAATTCCTGATCTTTGTTTTACTTCTACTTTGAGATGTCATTTCATCTCAATGTCGGGTAAAAGTCCCACAAAATTGGAAGCATTGTCTCCAAAACGACCTTTACAGTGTTGACGGGGACGTTAAACCTCAAATCAAACAAATCAGAAACAGAGTATACAACCTAGAAATGATTTTGCAACATCAAAACGCAGTACTCCCCATCCAGCTTTGGCCTTCCCACCTAATAAAAAAAAACGTTGTGAAAACGTTGGCACACGTTTTATTTTGGTTGTGAAAACGTTTTGGTTTTCGTTTTAGGAGAGCTTTTTTGAATGGTCTCACGAATGTTTGCTAAACGTTTTTTACAACGTTATAGAAAACCTTCCTGCAACCTTTGAAAAACCTCTGTACAACATCTGTGCAAACTCCGTGCAACCTTCGTGCAACCTTCCTGCAACCTCCGTGCAACCTTCCTGCAACCTCCGTGCAACCTTCCTGCAACCTCTGTACAACTTTCCCGAAACCTGTAGTAAACCCCCCTTACAACCTTCCTGGAACCTTTTAAGCATTATGCATCCTTAAAAAAAAAGTCCTAAAACCGCACTGTTACCATTATGAATCCTCAAAAAAGGCTTTTGTGCCTTTTTTATTTAAAGGCTTTCTATTCTCAAAATACTAACTTATTACCTCCTAAGCCCAAGACGTCTTTACGTCATCTTAAACTAGGTATTCAAGAATTTCATAAGAAGTTTGTTTTGGCCCCTGCAGACAAGGCCGCTAACAACGTCGTCGTTGTGTGACGGCTCCACTATGTTAACACGCTTAAGCAGGAGCTTGGTGGTACTATGGCCTATGAACTTCAGCCTTTAGCTGAAGAGAGAGCTATAGTAGATAAACATGTTTGTCTTTCAGCCACCAAGTTTGCTGTGTGTGTTAACGAAGGCCAAGACAAGCTTCCTACGCTATACTGGTTACCAAAACTTCATAAAAAAACCTTACAAAGCACGGTTTATTGCAAATTCTAGCTCTTGCACTACCACTGAACTTTCTAAATTATTAACTTCCTGTCTTACTGCTATTAAAACGCATGTAATTAAATATTGTGATAAAGTCTTTGAAAGATCAGGAAGAAATCTGTTTTGGTCTATAAAAAATTCGAATGAGGTTTTATACGACAGACTGCATGCATGGTAGTTAACCCAATCACGGTTGGCAACTTTGCTTCCCTCTTTAATTGCACGCCGGTGGGTCAGGCCTCAGATTCTATGACGGCTCCAACGTAAAGGCTTATTGAAAATTAAAGAGATAATGTTGGTTGGTGCCTGATGCTCTGTCTCTGGTCGGGCTCATCGGAGTCTAACTGTTGGTTTTCTTTTGCTCCAGCATTTCAGTGGTTTCTTGCTGTCGAGTCCTCACCGTTGTCTCACCTCTGTGGTTCTTTGATTTCTGTGTTCACGGAGATGTTGCACTGATGAGTTAGGAGGCCTTCATGCGGACTGAACAAATTATTTGTCTAAATCGCGACGGAAGTAAGGGCGAGGATTGTGGCCACGTAAAATCGATTTAAGCCCCCCAGTGGAAATCTTCCACTGACCGTTCCAAGGCGGCTCTTCTGTGGCGATTTGTTTATGTTGTTGTTTGTTACTTACTGTGTGTATCACTTGTGTCTTTTAATTTTGGATGGCCATATGGCCATTTTGTGGGAAAGTAACTGTCCATATGGCCTTCCTTTGTTTAGGTTTCCATTATGGTCTGGTCGCTTAATGTTTGTATTTCTTTCCCTTTGGTGTCTTTTATGGATGGAGTAAGTTAATTGTATCAATTCCTGATCTTTGTTTTACTTCTACTTTAAATAAATTGAAATCTAGACATTTTCGTGCTTCTAGTCTGTCTACCTACGATTTTTCCACTCTTTACACTACACTTCCTCATAATCTTATAAAAGAAAAGCTTAATGATTTAATTGAATGGACTTTTCACAGAGAAGATTCTCTCTATCTTGCATGTAATGTCAGAAATGCATTTTTCACTTCTAAAGAGCATAAGAATTATACACTTTGGTCATGTCAGAAAGTGTGTGATGCCCTCACCTTTCTACTTGACAATATTTATATTTGATTCGGTACTAAGTTATTTAGACAAATTGTGGGTATTCCGATGGGTACTAATTGCGCACCTCTTGTGGCTGATCTGTTCTTGTATTGTTATGAAAGAGACTTCATTTTGTCGCTTTCCATTGATAACCAATCTGAAATTATTGAAGCTTTTAGCTCTACTTCTAGATATTTAGATGATTTATTAAATATTGATAATACCTATTTTGATGGTTTGATCAGTCAGATTTACCCCCTTGAACTTCAGTTAAATAAAGCAAATTCTTCTGATACCGAGGCCCCGTTTTTGGATTTACATCTGTCTATTGTAGATGGATTTGTTTCGTGCAAAATTTATGATAAACGCGATGACTTTGATTTTGAGATTGTAAATTTTCCTTTTTTGGATGGTGATGTTCCTCGCGCGCCATCCTATGGCGTTTATATTTCGCAATTAATTCGATTTGCTAGAGTGTGTAGTCATGTAACTGACTTCAACACTCGTAATAAATTATTAACGGCTAAACTCCTTAATCAGGGTTATCGGTACCATAAACTACGCAAAGCCTTTTCAAAATTTTATAGACGCCATTCTGATTTAATTTCAAAATTCAATATTGGACTTAAATCTCTTCTGCAACAAGGTCTATCGGAACCCGAATTTTATGGTGACTTAGCATATAAATTCAGAAAAATATATAACCGCAATGACTTCAGCACCCAATTTCGTAAAATCATTCTTCGATATAAAAAGATTGGGTACAACATGGATATTATACGACAGACTGCATGCATGGTAGTTAACCCAATCACGGTTGGCAACTTTGCTTCCCTCTTTAATTGCACGCCGGTGGGTCAGGCCTCAGATTCTATGACGGCTCCAACGTAAAGGCTTATTGAGAATTAGAGAGATCTAATTCAAGGTAATGTTGGTTGGTGCCTGATGCTCTGTCTCTGGTCGGGCTCATCGGAGTCTAACTGTTGGTTTTCTTTTGCTCCAGCATTTCAGTGGTTTCTTGCTGTCGAGTTCTCACCGTTGTCTCACCTCTGTGGTTCTTTGATTTTTGTGTTCACGGAGATGTTGCACTGATGAGTTAGGAGGCCTTCATGCGGACTGAACAAATTATTTGTCTAAATCGCGACGGAAGTAAGGGCGAGGATTGTGGCCACGTAAAATCGATTTAAGCCCCCCAGTGGAAATCTTCCACTGACCGTTCCAAGGCGGCTCTTCTGTGGCGATTTATTTATGTTGTTGTTTGTTACTTACTGTGTGTATCACTTGTGTCTTTTGGTTTTGGATGACCATATGGCCATTTTGTGGGAAAGTAACTGTCCTTATGGCCTTCCTTTGTTTGGGTTTCCATTATGGTCTGGTCGCTTAATGTTTGTATTTCTTTCCCTTTGGTGTCTTTTATGGGTGGAGTAAGTTAATTGTATCAATTCCTGATCTTTGTTTTACTTCTACTTTTTAAATCTGTGTTAAAACCTAACCAATTTATGCATCATGGCAAACAGTGCAGACGGAGACGGGACACTGCATATCGCAACAACTCGATCTACTTTGCTTGCTCAAGAGAAACGCAAATTTATGAAAAATAAGATTAATAAAAATAAGATTAATCTGACATCCATTAAATAAACTCATCCAAATAACATGGAGGAAGCATGAAAAGGGTTACGTAGTATAATTTTTGGTTTGGTCGCCATGAGGCGGGCAAACCGGGTATAATGACCAGATTGTAACTGTTCCATGGAGGGGCACGTGACGCGATCAACCAATCAGCTTAAACGATGATGCAATACTATACTGCAATTACAGCCTGTCTGAATAGCGAAACAGACCTAAAAGCAAGCGTTTCAACTCCTACAATAAATATCTTAAGGGAAATGGATACACCTGGCAGGTATGGCAGTTAGTCTACCATTGTTATCGTATTTCGAAACACACCTATTCAAATACATTGTCATTTTTTGGGTGTTCGAATTATTAGAAAATGTCAGATTGGAAATTTATCAGTGTTAGAACTGTTTGATCTGAAAGAATTCCATGCATTGGATCAGGCTGTGTTCAATATTTTATACAACTACGTTTTTTTTTCCCGTGGCCCTGTCAATCCGCACGTGATTAGAAGTTATAAATATCACACTAAGTCAGTGTGTGCAGGGGGTCTTTGAATGCGATACACATTGTCATTAATGACATTTACACCTCTTGAACTGTCACTATATTCCCTTTAAAATGGGCGAGACAATTTGTGATCTCAAGAATAACAGAAATTGATTTGTTTAAAGCAAATTCTTTTCTTAAGAGTAGCCCATATCTAGGAAAAAGAGGATTTTTCAAAGAATTTCCTTATAGTCTGTAATATTTTTTTTTTGTTCCGGCTACACCGCAGCAGACAAGTCCAGCTACATGTATATATGGGATGTGCTGTTGAAACCCGCACGTGCAGCTATTCAGTGGAGCTAGGCGCATAGATACTTCACCCCCCCCCACCCCCCCACCTATATTGTTTAAGCGCATAGTGAAGCCTCAGGCGAGACTGCGCAGCCTTGTTTGTGTGTTCTCTGATTACTAATAAGCAGTCGCAAATCAGCGTAAGCCGGGGGCATGTAGCAATTCAATGCCCATCGAAGTAGTCCGGTGAAGACTGATTAGACTGTGCGGATGCAAAACCATCATGTTATTTAGATAGGCAAGTAACAAAAAAAGAAAATGCGGACATCATACACAAATTTAACATGTGCATGTGTGATCTTCACTTTATGCGCGATGAAACATTTCAAACCTCTTGAACATTGAAGACACAATCCCGATTGCACAACTGCGCAGATCTAGACTTATCAGTCTTTTCTGTACGCACATGCGCAATAAGTATTTTACTCGAGATAGGAGATCTGAACAGACTGATCCTTGCACTTGGTAGCTTAGAATGTGTTTGTAACGTCGCAAGCAGATTTGGCCGGTTAAATGTACACGCCGTCGTTTTAAGCCGGCGCACGGCGAAAAAAAAAGGTTTTAAACGAAGGACCAGATTAGCCTGCGCCTCTAGCCAATGTGGCCATAGTTTTCACCTGTTGTTCTTTGATTAGCACAGAGGCCATGGTAGGCACATACGAACAACGAAGACTGTTCAGACTGCATGAATGTGCAGGCTGACCTGAGTCTCTCCCCCCCTCCCCCCCCCCACCGAATATGACTTATTTTCTTAATCATGTTCCCCGAAATTACTTCCAATAAAACCTTGTCACCGTGAAATAAATGGGCATCTTCACTTGCTCCTCAGAAAACCAGGGTAGCCCAACACGTAACCTGAATTAAACTACCTTTTTGCATGCAACAACCATGAATTTCACTCGCACATGCTAAAAGACGTTCTGTGGAAAAAGGCGGGAAACTCTCAATTAATATTAAAGGGGCGCTTCTGCTATTAAAGAGGCATTGAATCAATGCCACAGCACATGGAAAATGGGTAAGACTGTCACACAAATAATAATGAAAGCTGAAGCTACGCTCCAAAGAGTCTGAGAGCAAAGCGAAAACACTTGCATATGCATGGTGATCCAAGCCTTTGTAGGCCACAATGCTACATCACCGACTAGGATCAGCCTGCACATCGATGCAATGTGATCAGTCTTTACTGAACCCTTAAATCTTACGAAGTCACAAGTCTAAGTGAAACCCTTTGCCTTGCATACCGGTAGTGGGTGCGTATGTTCAGTGTTTGCAGGTCGTTGAGATACTGGTCAGCGAAGACACATCTTAGCGTACTCATTCATGCAATCCGATTAGAGTCTTCGCTGATCGCATGAGCCTGATGCAGATGATGGGATTTTCACAACATAAATAAGCGAAACTCCTGTGGCTCATCAAGGTTGATCTAAGCACTTGCAGCCTGCGTTTCTCGCAGTCTAATCAGTATTCGGTGAGGGTATGAACCTTCCATTACCACAGGGCTATCCAAAGTGAGAGAAGCGAAACCCATTTGCCTTACAGAGTGCAAGTTAATCCGAGTCTTTGGAAGTCGCACACATTTCATGCTAAGTTTTCTTTTTTCTTTTCGTGCGCTAGCTCATATACGACCAGTACGATGTTGTAATGATAAACCCGGGAACGATCCGAAATGCTTGTTCTGGATGCATTTTTCGGCATTTATTTTGTGTGTTCGAAGTATTAAAAATTCTGATTTCTGAAAAAATTGGGAGTTCGAATTAAATGAGACAGTTTTCAGCCACAAATTCGAAATAATTTTGGGTGTTCGAACTGCTAGGGTGTTGCAATTAATTGGTCACCTACCGTATTTAACTTCACTACAACTGGTGTGTGGGAATGTGTGGCGGCGGTAAAACGTCTCCCTGCCCTACATCATAGTGTAGATTATATTTTCTTGTCCTTTGGGATCATTGATTCCATTCTGGAATTTGGAAAATATCTAAGGGTCACTGATGAGGCCTAATTGTCCGAAACTAGCTAGTCTGGCCCAGAAAACATGTGCACACCATATTTTTCAGTTCTGTGGTGTATTCTTTGCTTCCAAAGGATAACCTTTTTATAGAACATATGAAAGGGGATCACAATTCTATAGGCATGATTTCGTTATGGAAATACAACTTTAAGGACCCTATGGTTGCTACTCTGTTGGCTGTCCAACTGAAAAAGGGGTCTACTCTAAAAGGGGAAGAATTTGCTTCTCAAGGGGTCTACTCTAAAAGGGAAGAATTTGCTCCCCAGGAGCAAATTCTTTCCTTTAAGAGTATACCCCTTAGACATATCCAAAGAGAAACTACTTTTGCAGGAGTAGCAGTCATTTTCGCAAAGTTTACGTCTTGCAATGCCATTATGGAGTATGTCCGTGGGGCCATGGAAACGAAAAACAACAGAACATAACTACTACTACTCACAAAGTGTGGCTGGCTGTGGAAGCTCAGTCGGATGAAGTCTGACTGGCGATAAGGAAGACTCGGGCTCGATACCTACTGGGGTCGGCAACATTCTTTTGTGGAGATTATGAAATCTTTTCTATGGTCATTCTCTCCCTTCCGCTGATTCAGGAAGGGCAGGGGTCAGTTTTTGGCGACATAATGTGCACTGAACTGGTAAACCGCTTACGGATAAGCCTGCTCAGGAAAAGCGTGGATAGGTACACTGACAGGCTCAAACATGACCCAAATCAGTGTTGACTGGGCCGTTAAATACAAATAAACAAAACTTGCAAAGTTTACTTAACACAGATAGGAACAGATTTATATATTCTGAACAACTTTCGGTACGCTGGTAGCTCTAATAATACGTACATGTATATGTAAATGTTGGAAAGACAGAGAACGTTATTTTTTCTCATTTATAAAGATCGCTGGTTGTAACGGGCATCCGTGGCCTAGTGGATAAGAGTGCTGACTCTTAATCATTAGGTCTCTCAACGGTGTATGTTTGAGCATGGCTCAGGTCACATACTATGAGAAGTTCTGCAACGGAAGGCCAGGAGGTTTTTCATCGGGTTCTCTAGTTTTTACTCACCTCCGATTAACGATCGGCTTGATGTAAGTGAAATAATCTTGAAAGGATCGTAAAACCAAACATAAAAAAGATCGCTGGGTGTGTTAAAACATTTTCAAGTCTTTGCTACTAGAATTAACGTCAGTGCCAAGGTCGAAGGTTCTAACTCTTCCAAATATATAAAATATTTAGGGAGCGAAACAAAGTCATAACGTTGATGAGTCGCTGTTTATTGTTCTTGAGCCCAGCACAGATAGCAATAGTTTCTTTTTAAAAACTTCATGACTACTAAGTGACCTGCCACCAGTTACAGACTGAGTTGTTAAAAGACTTTTTGGCGCATTCGATTGGAGCTATTGTATCTGATAAGCCAAGAGTGGTGGTCTTTGTTTCCACTCAATACTTGACGTTTTACTAATCACTTTTACAATTAAATTGTGATCCAGAAAGATACACAAAAGGATAGCAAATTTCAGGTTTTTGCGGAGGGTACCTCAAAGAAACTGCCGATGTTTAAGATACAGTCTGATTCGCAGCACTTTGTCTGGGCAGGCTTTAGATCTTCCTAGGCAGTTCAGCAATACTTCAAAGTTCGGTCGGTTTCAGCTCATGCAGTCCAATATATTGCCCCAAGGTCTGATCGGCCCCCGTCCATCGGGGATTGAAGAAATAGATTGGGCTGCATGATGCGTCCACGCAGAGCTGATACCGGCCGCACATGAGTAGTGTTAAATCGCCTAGAAAGTCTAAGCCTGCCCTTGAAAAGTGGCTCGAGTCGGACCGTTCATGCATTTCAACCATTAAGTTTCATTGGGTGACAGGGCTTGAGAAGGAGTTTTATCTGCCCGTTTTATCTCAGTACTGAGTAAAAGTCCCACAGCATTGGAAGCAATGTCTCATAAAAGACTCATACCGTGTTAACAGGGACGTTAACAACAAATGAAATAGATAACCAAGGCCCTATAGAAGGCCTGATGACTTAGGAAAAATCTTTTCATATGCCCGTTTGAAAAAACAACAACAAAAAAAATAAAATAAACCGTCGTATTAAGTTACGGGGTTGGTTCGTAAACTTTTTTTTTCGTTGCCGTATAAATCCTACTATACAGTTTTCATCCGATCAAGCCTAAAATGTGTATGTAGTAAGGCTTAGATGTGAAGATATGCCACAAATATTAATAGAGTTATGACCCTTTGAAAAATTCGGTTAACATTTTGGTTTGGTTAAGTTTTGTGCTATACATGTGCAAACCATATGTAAGTTACATTTAGTTTATACTTGCCATGGCGTTAAACAATTTACCACAGAATACTCATCACTACCTACCCTTCCTGATACCAAGGTCACAGACTTCGAAATTTTATATACACGTTTTGTATTTAAGTTTATTTTTGTATTCAAAAAATGCATTAAGTGGGACAATGATATCAGCTGGCTCAAATCAGAATGTAGACTGACAAGACCAAACCTATTGGATGCTTTTTGAAAGCAGCCAACTTGTTATATTAACCATTGCTTTAAGAAGCTTACCAGCTTTTCAGATAAAACTACCTCTTTTGGTATTCTGCCACAATCAATAGCTACTTAATACTTCTTAAATAATACTTCTTAAATGAATATTTTGATAGTAGTACATGTAAAATAAAAACTGCAAAATGCAGAGCATGGAATACCAGTACCACCTCTTCAAGTAAGTTTGTCATGAGGATCGTTTAAAAAATTCCACCTCTCCCAAACTAACCTGCATGAGGATCGACATAACAGTACCACCTCTTCAAGTAAGTTTGTCATGAGGATCGTTTAAAAAATTAAATCCACCTCTCCCAAACTAACCTGCATGAGGATCGACAAAGTCCCGGAAGCAAATATCTTGTCACGAGACCGAAACAGTAAACTTTTTAGTGTGACAGAGATGACCTAACACTTAGAATGATATCTCAGTTGAAATTACCACCTCTTGAGATAAAAACAGACACAGACACCATGTGTTTGGTGAGCTAAAAATCTTTTGACAAAGGACAATTACAGCAACACTTTTAATTGCCCCAAATAAATGGAGATTTACAATAGTACCATGCAGACGCAAAAATATAAAAGAGACTTTTAATGTAAAATTTGATCTTTTTATTGCACCTTTCTTTGAACAGCACAATCACCCAGTATCAGAGCCTTGCAGGACATTGGTACCATCAGCAGCATCAGCCTGAAAAAGAAACATGAAATCCATTGAAGAACTTAAGAAGATTATATGACGGTTCCAGCGTTAAAGCATAAATGGAATTTTATTTTATTTTAGTATTCTTTATGTTGGTTGGCGCCTGATGCTCCGTCTTTGGTCGGGCCCCCAACAATTATGTTGTATGCTGTCGAGTCCTCAACCTTGTTTCATCTCTGTAGTTTTTTTTATTTGTATGTTCTCGGAGATGTTACACTGATGAGTTAGGAAGCCTTCATGCGGACTAAACAAAATTAGTGTATACCGCGACAGAGGTAAGGGCGAGGATAATGGCCATGTAAAATCGATTTAAGCCACCCAGTGGAATTCTTTCCACTGACCGTTCCAAGGCGGTTCTTCTGTGGCGGTTTATTTATATTGTTGTTTGTTACTTACTGTGTGTATCACTTGTGTATTTTTATTTTGGATGGCCATTTGGCCATTTTGCGGTAAAGTTACTGTCCTTATGGCCTTCCTTTGTTTAGGTTTCCATTATGGTCTGGTCGCTCCATGGTTGTGTTTCGTTCCCTTTGGTGTCACTGATGAGTGCAGTTTATATTTTACTTTTGGTCCTTTGAGATCAGCATGGGTGTTCTGGGAGTTCAGAAATAAATTATTGGTTTAGACTCATATTCTAGACAGTCTTTTAATTATTTGGACCCCATTTTGATTTATATCAGTCTTTGAATCGACTGCCTATTCGAAGTTCGCGGGGTTGCGGTATGTTTCCTCTGGCTTTCTTTGCCGGATCATTACAGGGTCACTGATGAGGCTTTATTAGCCGAAACTACGTAGTATGACCCATCTTCTTTCTTATGAATGTTTTCATTGCTCTTAAAGGAACTCGTTTTTGATTTTTATTTATTAGTCGAAACTACGTAGTATGACCCATCTTCTTTCTTATGAATGTTTTCATTGCTCTTAAAGGAACTCATTTTTTATTTTTATTTGCCTTCAATGCAGCTGGTGTTGTGCCGTGTGGCGGCCGTAAAACGTCTCTCCGTACATCAACCATAGTGCAGTTTATATTTTACTTTTGGTCCTTTGAGATCAGCGTGAATATTATGAGAAATCAGAAATAAATTATTGGTTTAGACTCATATTCTAGACAGGTTTTTAATTATTTGGATCCCATTTTGATTTATATCAGTCTTCTCTGTCTCTGGTCGGGCTCATCGGAGTCTAACTGTTGGTTTTCTTTTGCTCCAGCATTTCAGTGGTTTCTTGCTGTCGAGTCCTCACCGTTGTCTCACCTCTGTGGTTCTTTGATTTTTGTGTTCACGGAGATGTTGCACTGATGAGTTAGGAGGCCTTCATGCGGACTGAACAAATTATTTGTCTAAATCGCGACGGAAGTAAGGGCGAGGATTGTGGCCACGTAAAATCGATTTAAGCCCCCCAGTGGAAATCTTCCACTGACCGTTCCAAGGCGGCTCTTCTGTGGCGATTTATTTTATGTTGTTGTTTGTTACTTACTGTGTGTATCACTTGTGTCTTTTAGTTTCGGATGACCATATGGCCATTTTGTGGGAAAGTAACTGTCCTTATGGCCTTCCTTTGTTTAGGTTTCCATTATGGTCTGGTCGCTTAATGTTTGTATTTCTTTCCCTTTGGTGTCTTTTATGGGTGGAGTAAGTTAATTGTATCAATTCCTGATCTTTGTTTTACTTCTACTTTGCATCGACTACCCATTTGAAATTCGCAAAATTGCAGTATGTTTCCTTTGGCTTTCGTTGTCGGATCATTACAGGGTCACTGATGAGGCTATATTAGTCGAAACTACGTAGTATGACCTATCTTCGTTCTTATGAATGTTTTCATTGCTCTTAAAGGAACTCATTTTTTATTTTTATTTGATGGGTGGAGTAAGTTAATTGAATCGATGCCTGATCTTTGTTTTATTTCTACTTAAAAATACAAAATGTACCGTAATGATCCTAAGTTTTCGGACAGTCAAGCATATGCAAACAGTACAGACCCAGATCAGACTACTCTTCTAAGAGCAGTCTGATCAGGGTCTCCACTTTTTGTTATTCCATCTACATCTTTTCGACACAATTCTGTATTGGGAAATCAGTCTGCTAAATTTGTAAAATAATTACAACTTGTTTAGGTGTCCGAAATTTTAGGATCTTTACGGGAAGGCTAAGAAAAACAAGAGCTGTCGCAGGACAGCGTAGCTCGTCTGTTTGGGAAAATTAGAAAGTGTGTTCTTGGCCCAAGGTCATGACCTAAGGTGGGATGGACGCTGAAAAACTCTCTTGGCCAATATCTACCACCATGCCAAATATGAAGGCAATGAATCAAAAGGTCTTTAAATTATAAGATTTGAAAAAACTTGAACTCAAAATCACATTTTCACTTTCGTTTGAAAAAAAATTAAGGATGTGACCTTGACCCTAAGGTCATGACCCGGTTTGATAATGGCACAGAGAAACTGTTTTGATCAATGTCTATCACCATGCCAAATATGAAGGCAATCCATCGAAAGGTCTTTAAACTATAAGCATTTAAGTTCATGACCCGGTTTGATAAGGCCACAGAGAAACTGTTTTTATCAATGTCTATCACCATGCCACATATGAAGGCAATCCATCGAAAGGTCTTTAAACTATAAGCATTTGAAAAACTTTAACGCAAAGGCTCTTTCATTTTCATTTGAAAAAAATCTTAGTCTGTGGCCTTGACCCCAAGGTCATGACCCAGTTCTGTATTGGCACTGAAAAACTCTTTAGACCAATATCTACCACAATGCCAAATATGAAGGCAAACCATTGTAAGGTCTTTAAATTATAAGCATTTGAAAAACTTTAACGCAAAAACGCATTTTCACTTTCATTTGAAAAATTCGAAGTCTTTGACTCCAAGGTCATGACCCAGTTTGGTATTGGGATTGAGACACTCTTCAGACCAATATCTACCACCATGCCGAATAAAATGAAGGAAATCCATTAAGAGGTCTTTAAGTAATAATCTTTTGAAAAGCTTTAACATAAATGTGCACGTGCACGCGGACGATCGGGCTGACTACAATAGCTCTCCTTGTACTTCGTACAGGCGAGCTAAAAAGTGTCTTGTTTCCGGTTCCCGATCGAACCTATCGAATTTCCGCCTGTTGTAAAACTTTCTATTGCGATGTTGCCTTTGCGCGTCCGTTTTTTGGTAAATCGTGCAACCGCTGTATGATTCGTCATCAACATGGCGGCCTCAATTCTATCGGCAAATTTGAAGGATTTTACTCATTTTTCTGGCATTTTGTCGCTGGCCTCATGTTCTTATGTGACACTTTCACGCATAATAACACAGTATAGTATTGCATGAGTTGAAATACTAAAACTGTTTGATAGGTAGAACAAAATTTTGTCAAAAACAAGAGTTTCACACGACACTGTAGCTTTAACGAACTTTTTCATGTTTAAATAAAAACGAAAAGCATAATGAGCAGATAAAAATGGTTGAGGTGAGGGTTGGGGCAGGGTAGGGAACTGTATTGTAGGGTAGGATAGGGGTAGGAAAGGGTGGGGTGGGGTAGGTTAGGTTAGGGCTGGAAGGGGTAGTGTGTTGCGGTGGGTTGTGGTTGTGTAGGGTGGAGTGGGTTGGGTTGGGATGGGCTCGTGTGTATGGTAGACGAGGTGCGGGGTTGGGACAGGGCAGAGTGGGGTAAGGTAGGTAAGCTTTAATAAGGTGGGGTAGGATTTGTAAGAATAAGGCAGGTGAACATCTTTGATAAGTTTCAAGTCAATCCAACCAGAAGACTTAAAGGAAATGCGATAAGAAACTCATCTCAATGTGAAGTAAAGGGGAAACCCCCAAAACAAGATGGCTACTGTTTGGCCATATTGTTGGACCAACCAAATTTGTTTTTGGGAGACACATCTAGGAGTGATAAGGAATCAATATGCAAGATTTGGACCAATTTCCTCCACGGGTTAGAAATGGGATAACAAGAAAAATTCAAATTGGCCGACGGCGGCCATATTGGTCGACAAACCAGAACCAAAATCGCACAACTAGAACACTAGGCCAATATTCCAGAGAAGTTTAAAAAAATCTGACCAGTGGTGTCGGAGGAGATGTTGTAACAAGTTGATAATAGCCTATAATACGCACTAAGTCGACAACGGCGGCCATATCAGTCGACGAACCGGAACCAAAATCACAGGTGCACTAGACCACTAGGGCAACATTCCAGAGAAGTTTAAAAAAATCCAACCATTGGTCTCAGAGGAGATGCGATAACAAGATAAATAGCCTAAATTACGCACTAAATCGACGACGGCGGCCATATTGGTCGACGAACCGGAACCAAAATCGCAGGTGCACAACTAGACCACTAGGGCAACATTCCGGAGAAGTTTCAAAAACATCTGTCCAGTAGTCTCAGTGGAGAAGTGGTAACAAGATTGTAAAAGCCCCAATTTGGAGGGGGCACACTAAGTCGAAGACAGCGGCCATATTGGTCAACAGACCGGAACCAAAATCGCAGGTGCACAACTAGACAACCAGGGCAACATTCCAGAGAAGTTTCAAAAACATCTGACTAGTGGTCTCAGAGGAGATGCGGTTAAAAGATTAAAATGGCCTAAATTAAGCACTAAATCGACTACGGCGGCCATAGTGGTCGACGAACCGGAACCAAAATCGCAGGTGCACAACTAGACACTAGGGCAACATTCCTGAGACGTTTAAAAAAATCCGACCAGTGGTCTCAGAGAAGATGCGGTAACAAGATTGTAAAAGGCTCAATTTTGGAGGGTGCGGGCTAAGTCGACAACGGCGGCCATACTGGTCGACGAACCGGAACCAAAATTGCAGGTGCACAACTAGACTGATACAATCAGATCCCACATCCAATCCAAAGTATTGCAAGGGAAAGAAGTAAAACTTAAATTCACATCAATTAAAATTGAAAAGTATAACGCTCTGGACTGGAATGATACTTACATTCCATATCATGACCTGTCACCCTACAGGACAGCTGGCCTGTAGTGTTCTCAAGACCAGTTTATGCTTTTTTTTGGTTGGTAGTATTAAGGTTTTATTTTCCCATTCAACACGTTTGTCATTTGGAGATGGTCGATGCCCCTAACCCTACATTCCGAGTACGATATCCGTGCATGCCATTAACCTGTGGGAGTGCCATTCTTTCCACTATAGCCACCAATTGCTAACCTACTTGAATCAGCGGTAGGAAATTTTTCCACAGAAAGATATGTAGACCGCATGCTCGAGCCCGCATCCTCTTGATAAATGTGATGTGTTTTTGTGTTTTCACATTTTTTTACAGTTCGTTTATGACCTTGGCCCCAAGGTCATATGCCTGGTTTGGGAATGGTACCGAGTAAAAAAAAAACTGACGCATATCCACCATCATGCCAGGTTATTGAAATGCATCAATGGTTCTAGTTAATACAGCTGTTTAAACATTTTTCCATCAAAGTAGAAGTAAAACAAAGATCAGGAATTGATACAATTAACGTACTCCACCCATAAAATACACCAAAGGGAAAGAAATACAAACATTAAGCGACCAGACCATAATGGAAACCTAAACAAAGGAAGGCCATAAGGACAGTTACTTTCCCACAAAATGGCCATATGGCCATCCAAAATTAAAAGACACAAGTGATACACACAGTAAGTAACAAACAACAACATAAATAAATCGCCACAGAAGAGCCGCCTTTTGTCTATGAACTTTTACCTCAAGGGGACATCCTGAAGTGCAGATTGCAGAGAAAAAATACCTATATCTAGCATTATTTTTATTATTATTGAAATTCACCAAAGTGTCTTGTTGATACAGCTGTATTAACTATGCTTTAAACATTCGTAGTCTGTGACCTTGACCCAAAGGTCATGCCCTGAGGTGGAAGAGCTGCTGACTTAAAATTACTGTCTATAAATATTGTAAATTGGCATAACTTTGTGTTTCACTTCCTTCCCTATGATATTGTGGATGATAAGTGGGATCTGGTAGGAGCTGCTCTTGGAAACAGGTGGAAACAGATATGTTTACATTCTTTGACTTCACACCTCCCTTCTGAAATGGTGCCTGTTTTAATGTTAATGACAGGACATTCTCTGTCTCTTTCTCTGTGGTTTTGGGGTTATTCCTCATGTATGCTTCTGAAAATATATATTAAATATATCAACAATTAAATTCAAGAAAAATCACCATTCCTAGACACTTTAATAGACTGTTTTTACTTTTTCAGTGCAAATCTAAGTATAACCTATTTGTTTTGTACTAATTTCGATGTTGGTTCAGTAGTACGTCGTAGAGTTTTCCCCTTCGCCACTATGTAGACTGAAGTTTTTAACCCGTTGGCTGGAGGTGTTTCTTTAATACAATACATTACTATTATTATGTCTGTAAGTTATACAACAATATAAAAACACCTCACAAATATTAAATCGAGTGCCAGATTGTGGTCTAGCTTTTTCCCATACACGCAGGTCGACAATCGGCAGTTTATGGATTTTGTAATGTACAATATATTTAAAATACTGTCAAGCAAGTATATATATATATATATATATATATATATATATATATATATATATATATATATATATATATATATATATATATATATATATATATATTCTTTCTTTTTGCACAGCATGCCTCATAAATGTGTGCCTTTTATCTATCTGTTCACCTAATGCCTTCTTCTTATTCCTTTTACCGACATGGGGTATTTCTTCATAACCCAACGAATATCAAACACAGTTACGAGCTTCATTTATTCTTCCAATACTTTAATATGTCTACACTAATTTGTATATATTTTTTTCTCACCCCACTCCCTTTTTTGTATTATCCCTTCTTCTTATTTCTTATACTGACATGGTACATCTCTTCATTTTCGACGGAGATCAAATATATATCTCAAACTGACATAATGAAAATACGATTTCGAGCCATCATTTTTTTTTCCGATATATTACATGTGTAACATTTTCTAGTCTCCCCACTTTTGTTTTTATTATCATTATTATTACCGACCTTTCCAAAACCACATCCACTACTCTCAAGCCGATCGCTACGCATAGTTTGTCCAAAAAACCGAACGGAACACATGGCGATAGATGACACCAGCTTTTCCTTTGCAGATTGCAGCTTGAGCAATGCGCCTTTTATCCCTAACTCAATTTACGAAACTCTACCAATAATTATTGGTAATTTATCTGGAAAATAATATTACGCTAAAAGGGGACTTACATTATGTTTTTACTTCTTCTGCACCGGCTCATCACACGGTCCTTCTCCTGACGCGTCTTTTATTTTCATTGTCAAATGCAGCAGAATGCAAATGTTCTCATGCCGGGGGTCTATCCGACCCAGCTAACACAGCCTTTAGCCATCCACTCCAGCTTTCTTCATTTCCACTAATAACTCCTCCATGCTAAGAGTCGGGATTGCTTTCCCGTCAAGTTCCATTAATTCTGGGGTTTCATCGCCCCTATATTTCTCCAAGATTTTCAGTTCCATTGTAGTTAACAAACAAGCTCTCGTCGTGCGGTCTACAAGAATGCCAGTCACCGCGTGCGTTGTAGCCTTATATACTCCCAGTGTGGGGCTCCTGCAGGCAACTCTCAAGAGACAAATTTTCACAAATATCACATTGATGTCAACACTGCACTAGAGCAAGCAAGATAAGAAGAGTGGATATCCCACTGTCCATTTGTGTGACCACAAGAACCAAGCACTTGTGGCATAACAAAGAAAAATAAAATGGAAAGGATTCGCGTGAAAAGAATTCACTAAGTCCAAATCAATCCAAAATAATCCAAATAATGAATAAAACTGTAGCAAAAAAAAACACAGTAAAATCCAGCGGGAGCACTTCCCTACGATCAATGGTAGAAGACAGCAAGACATAATGCCGATGTTAAAAGATTTGTTTGAGAACAAAACTGAAACACATCCACCAAGATGGCCGCAAGGAAAAATTCTGACGTGTCACAGGAAATCATGTGACATTGCTCTTGTTGTTGGAGGTTTCCTCCTTGAGAGGCACACCCGGTACCGGGCGTCCGGCCACAAATCTTGCGGGAAGTACAGTAATATGCTATCATTGAATGTCGTATTGAAATGGATTCCCATGACATGTTTCTGAAATAAATGATGCCCAGGTACTTTTAAGTCTTTAAGATTGACAGCTCATGGCTGCGTATCTTTAACATTTAAGTTTTTCCAAATCTTCGACCAGAAAGTTTGTCGTGGCATGCTACGATTGCACATCACAATTTTTGTGTCTGGTTTTCACGAGATTACCAGTTTTTTAGTCATAGTTTGATGCAGCGCATATATCACCAGCAAATGATGTTATAATTGAAACAGTTATTTTTCTTAACTTTTTATGAAAATAAACAAAATTGATAAAACAGTGTTCATACTTTTATAATCCCGACGTTATTTTTCTCGCAACAATGTCGTCCGTGTAGCGCTGTGGTGCAGTGGTAACGCATCGGATTAGAGATCAAGAGGTAGCCAATTCGAACCTCGCAAGCTCCAAGTGTTGTTTCCTTTAGCAAGATACTTTATCCGCATGTCTTCCTATACAGGAAAAGAGGGCCACGTGGAAGATTAGTACTTGTACTAAATGTGTTACCCTCTATGAATAAGGTTGATTATTATTATTATTATTAATGCACGTCTGAGATAGAACCACTGCCGTGTTCCGTATAATTTAACCAAAATTATATTTACTGAGTCCCAATTAGCCGGATTAAACTGTAATACTTCGGTTAGTACTTATATATCTAATTGTGAACCACAGGTGGTCAACACGCAGTGCATGCTTATTTACTGCTATCTATCAAGTAGCCGATTAAATTGACAACCTAAGATGTCTCGTCCGCGTCTTTGAACATTAAGCAGAATGACTGGCAGCGCATCATAAAAGAACGCAAACACAGCAACCAGGACAGTCTGATTAGCTTTCAAAGATGCGCTGGCAGATCTGAGTCTTCACTGGTTGCACATTTTTTAGCTCACCTGAGCCGAAGGCTCCGGGGGAGCTATTGTGATCACTCACCGTCCGTCGTCGTCGTTATCGTCTGTAGGTCCGTCCATATTTTCCTTTAAACACCATCTCCTAAACCACTGGATCGATTCGAACCAAACTTGGCAGAAATGTGCTTTGGGTGGTCCTCTCTCAAAGATGTTCAACGAATTCCATTCCATGCAAAAAAAAAAACTTTAAAAATTTTCTTGTCTGAAACCAGAAGGCCCATGTCTTTGATATTTAGTAAGAAGCTTCATCTAGTGGACCTCTGCCACGATTGTTCAAATTATTACCCTGGGGCCAAAAATGGCCCCGCCCCTGCGCCCACTGCTCCCCGTACATCAACCATAGTGCATCATTCATAGTGCAGTTTATATTTTACTTTTGGTCCTTTGAGATCAGCGTGAATATTCTGAGAAATCAGAAATAAATTATTGGTTTAGACTCAATCTAGACAGGCTTTTAATTATTTGGACCCCATTTTGATTTATATCAGTCTTTGAATCGACTGCCTATTCGAAATTCGCAAAATTGCAGTGTGATTCCTCTGGCTTTCTTTGCCGGATCATTACAGGGTCACTGATGAGGCTTTATTAGCCGAAACTACGTAGTATGACCCATTTTCTTTCTTATGAATGTTTTCATTGCTCTTTAAGGAACTCATTTTTGAATTTTAATTAGATAGGGAAATCCTTTAAAAAGATTTTTGGCTCGAACCAGAAGGCCCAGGTCTTTGATATTTAGTATGAAGCTTCATCTAGTAGACCTCTACCAAGATTGTTCAAATTATTGCCCTGGGGCCAAAAATGGCCCGCCCCGTGGCACACTGGTTTTACATAGGCTTATATAGGGAACACCTTTAAAAATCTTCTCGTCTGGAACCAGAAGGCCCAGGCCTTTGATATTTGGTATGAAGCTTCATCTAGTGGACCTCTACCAGGATTGTTCAAATTATTGCCCTGGGGTCAAAATGGCCATGCCCCGGGCCCACTGGTGTTACATAGGCTTATATAGGGAAAACCTTTAAAAATCTTGTCTGGAACCAGAAGGCCCAGGTATTTGATATTTGGTATGAAGCTTCATCTAGTCGACCTTTACCAAGATTGTTCAAATTATTGCCCTAGGGCCAAAAATGGCCCCGCCCCGGGGCCCACTGGTTTTACATTGGCTTATTTTGGGAAAACCTTTGAAGATTTTCTTGTCTAGAACCAGAAGGCCCAGGTCTTTGATATTTGGTATGAAGATTTTCTTGTCTAGAACCAGAAGGCCCAGGTCTTTGATATTTGGTATGAAGCTTCATCTAGTGAACCTCTCCCAAGATTGTTCAAATTATTGGCCGGGGGCCAAAAATGGCCCCGCCCCGGGGCCCACTGGTTTTTCATAGGCTCATTTTTGATAATTATATAGGGAAAACCTTTAAAACTTTTCTTGACTGGAAACAGAAGGCCTAGGTCTTTGATATTTGGTATGAAGCTTCATCTAGTGGACCTCTACCAAGATTGCCCAAATTATTACCCTGGGGCCAAAAATGTCCCCGCCCGGGGGCCCACTGGTTTTACATAGGCTAATATAGGGAAAACCTTTAAAAATCTTCTTATCTGGAACCAGAAGGCCCAGGTATTTGATATTTGGTAAGAAGCTTCATCTAGTGGACCTCTACCCAGATTGTTCAACTTATTGCCCTGGGGCTAAAAATGGCCCCGCCCCGGGGCCACTGCTTTTACATAGGCTTATATAGGGAAAACCTTTGAAAATCTTCTTATCTGGAACCAGAAGGCCCAGGTCTTTGATATTTGGTATGAAGCTTCATCTAGTGGACCTCTACCAAGATTATTGCCCTGGGCCAAAAATGCCCCGCCCCGGGGCCCACTGGTTTTACATGGCATATATAGGAAAACCCTTCAAAAACTTATTGTTTGAAATCAGAAGGTCCAGGCTTTTGGTGTTTGGTATGAAGCTTCATCTAGTGGACCTCTACCAAGATTGTTCAAATTATGAGCCCTGGGGCCAAAAAATATCCCCGTACCAGGGCCCCTGGTTTTACAAAGGTATTATAAGGAAACCTTTAAAAAACTTCATGTCTGAAACCGGAAGGCACATTGTCTTTGATATGAAGAATCATCTAGTGGCTCTCTACCATGACTGTTTACCCCATCACGGGGCCCATTGGTCTTACATAGACTTATATATAGGGAAACTTTTAGAAATCTTCTTGTCTGAAACCAGAAGGCCCAGGACTTTGATATTTGTTATTTAGTTTCAATTGGTGGACCTCTGCCAAAATTGTTCAATTTATGGACCTGAGGCCAAAAATTGCCCTGCCCCGACACCCACATATAAATCTCTTAGCTCAGGTGAGCGATATAGGACCATCATGGTCCTCTTGTATTGTAGTTTTGTACAAGCGCCGATGCAGTTGCTACAATCAGTGGACGTTTCCCGCCTTTTAACACATAGCACATAAGGCCGCTGCATGCAACCTGAATCAGACCAGCCTGCACAGTCTGATCAAAACGAGCCTTCAATGGCATCTGGGATATTCCAAGAACACATGCGAAGAATACGACCCCATTGGCTAGATTTACAGGCTGATCTGACACTTCCTTAGAAGAAAAAATAATTTTTCATTTTGCTGTCCGCAAGCTAATTCACATGAAAATGTATACCGGTATGTTACCATAATAGAATATGTGTTTAATATCATTTTCATATGGCCATTTCCATGCCTGACATTAATATAAGTGCAATTAGCAGCCATCCTGTGATGACAGATGAAGATACGACACTAGTTTTGATTTTAGGAGTCCCAGGATACGCTTTAGTCTTTGGTTGAAGGAGTCCCAGGATACGCTTTAGTCTTTGGTTGAAGGAGTAACAGTACTCCTCGGGCTAAAGCTTATCAATAACACTGATATTATAAATTTATGTGTAAAGATATGTAGAGGTAAAATGTTCAACTGTGCTTTAAATGATAAACGTTGCTATTGCTGCGACCTAGTAAAGTAGAAGTAAAACAAAGATCAGGAATCGATACAATTAACTTACTCCACCCATCAAATACACCAAAGGGAAAGAAACACAAACATTAAGCGACCATACCATCACTACTGCATACCGGTCCCTTAAATGACCCTTAAAAGGTCTTTAAAAAATTAAAGGGATAAATCCTTTAAAAAAACATTAAAAATCCATGAAAATGTCATTAAAAATTACCCTTAAATTGCTATACGCCCTTAAAAGGTCTTTAAAAATTAGAGAGATAAATCCTTTAAAAAAGCATTAAAAATCCATGAAAATGTCATTAAAAATTTCCCTTAAATTGTTAAACATTAAGTGCCATTAAATTTATCTATTTTAATAGTGCTATAAATTTAATAGTCATTAAAAAGCTGTGTTAAGGGTCTTTCAAATGATGCTGAAAATACCATTAAAAATTGTTATGAATTGTTTAATGGCCCATTAAAAATTGTTATGAATTGTTTAATGGCATTGAAAAAAAAATAAAAAAAAAATAATGATACTTAAAATTAAAAGCCCTTAAAAATTTCCACTTAAAACACTCTTAAAGTATAGCGTGATTAAGAGGGCCGTCAAAATTAACAAAATTTTTAACGGTACTTAAAATACCATGAGTCTGTATAGATTTTATGTTTACAAATTTAAGGGCATTTAAACTATCAAACTTCATGGGCCCTTAAAAACCCCTGAAATTAAAACGCTGAATTAAAAAAATATTTAAGGGTATATAAATTCCCTGATTAATGGCCCTTAAAATGGTATTCATCTCTTATTTTAATGGCACTTACTAAAACTTAATTTTAATTTAAAGGTATTTTCAAAGTCATTAATTTATATCATATAAGGCCCTTAAAATGAATGATTTTTCATCCCATTTAAAAGTTTCTGATGCATATGCCTATTAAAATGGTTTGATTGTGGGATCAATCATGCAGCAGCTTTTATCTCAGTTTAAAGAAAATCCCTGTTCTCCATTAGATGTGTGAAAAAGTGATGTATGTTGCTGTTGACAGTTTGACGATATTTTGACATGTTGACCTCCATTACATTGAATGCAGTCTGACTACATGCATATATAAAGGTTCTAAAGATTTCATTATATAATGAGGGCATTTCTGTCCTATATGCTGGAAGAAACTGGCTTCTCGAACAGGCTGTTTCACTAACCTTAAATTATGCTTAGGGGGTTAAAACATATTTGCAAGTTTTTTGAAAATCTTATGAAAAAATTTGTTTCATGCAATCGTTTGTTTATTAGAGTTGCAAATCCTGCATTCACAAGACTTAGTTTAGCTCGGAAATTTCCTGTTTTTAAGTCTTATTCTGAGTTTTAACATGTATTAATTTGGCCTATCGTTATACTTGTATGCTTGTATTTTACCATGTTTTCACGGCTTGTTGTTTATTGTACTTGTTGTCTATAGTTTGTTTAACACATTTCACTGTTTGCCTGTAGTAGTTACAGGTAGTAAGCCACATTTACTGTTTGTCTATTATGTTGTACATTAGCATTTAACCCTATTCACTGCTTGCTTGTAAATTAATGTCTGCTCACTGTATGTAGTACTGTATGTGCCTTTAACCCATTAGCTGCTCTCTGTCATATGCTTTGGTGCTTGTAACATATTGACAAGGTGGACGGTGCCATCATATACTAAAACTTTGCTAAGCATCATTCAGCCAATGCAATTTCCCATAAAGAAAATCTTTACAATGCTGAAAAAAACGGAACCACACTGATTACTTAAAATGAATTTCAGAACACAACTTTCCCCTGAAATGGGGAACAAAATGACCGAAAACAAATTATTGGTAAGAAATCAGTTTTTCAAAAATTCAACTTAATAACCCTAGATATATTCTGAAATTTTTATTAGTGAGAGTGAATTATAGGTTAGAAGTAGACCGAGAATCTAAACCACCACTAGATAGAATTTGGTGACGCTGTTCCCCGTCATATTACCACAAAATGCTCCAAGGCAACTCAAAGTCTGATCTCTTCCAGACATTAGAACTTTGCAAAATTCTGGCTTTTAAAATCCCAGAAAGGCAGGCACAACTTTAAAGTTTTGATGCTTAGCAAAGTTTGAGAAGTATTTTACACATACTACCGTATTGGGTTGGAACATTGTGATATGCTCACTCTGTTCCCTAGACATTTTCATATACTTGTGGAAAACTGTTCAGTGTCACATGACTAAAGGTGGATGGAAATGTCTGGTTAACCAGGAAACCCTAGTGTAAAGGGACCTGGGGGCTCGCCATTGCTGTGCTATAACAAACTTTCTGTCACTGCCACATTAACATGCCTATCGTAACGAACTTAAGTTTTTGGACAGTCAGCCATATGCAAACAGTGCAGACCCAGATCAGCCTGCTCCTTCAGGAGCAGTCTGATCATGGTCTTCACCGTTTCCATTCCATCTACGCCATTTGAGCATCGATAGGCGCCTTGCTAAAAGCAGGCACCACAAAAAGGTGATTCTACAGTGTAAGGTAATAAATGCTAATTGTTCTAGCTTCGTTTATACAACTATATCTATTCTGATGGTAACAAACCATCTGGTGGCAGCTCAATTTTTGTTAAATCATGTTTACCACAAAGAGAGATCAAATTAAAAACAGACCTTCAAGCTGTAGCAGTATCGGTTTCTCTGGATAAAGAAACTACAATTTGCTCTCTATATATCCCACCCTCATTTTCTTTAAAGCCCGAACATCTTCACTCATTGCTGAGTCAACTTCCATCGCCATATCTTTTAGTTGGCGACTTCAATGGTCACAATATTCTATGGGGCTGTAAAGATGTCAATAACAGAGGAGCACTTGTCGAAGATTTTATTGCAAAGAACGACCTTTGCTTGATGAATGATAAATCTTATACTTACCTTCACCCTGCGACAGGTCATTTGTCTTCTTTAGATCTCTCTTTGTGTCACCCATCTCTCTTCTTGGACTATGACTGGTCTGTTCATGATGATCAGTGCGGAAGTGATCACTTTCCTGTTATAATAGAGAGCGTAAACGAACCAGATGAAGACTGTAACCAGAAATGGAAAATGAATAAAGCCGACTGGGAATTATTCCATAATTTATGTGAAGAAGAGTTATCAGTTGATCACTTAAATGAATCATCTGACATTGTTTCTGATTTCACAGATACACTTATTAATATATCAGAGCAATGAATTCCAAAGACCTCCACAAATACTAAGAGAAGCAAGCCTTGGTATAATAATGACTGTAAAGAAGCTATTAAAAAGCGTAAACAGGCTCTAAATAAGTTCTGCAAAAGTCCCACTTCAGAAAAGCTAAACGACGTAAAAGTTTTTAGAGCTAAAGCTCGGCGAACAATCCGAGCTTCAAAACGAAAGTCATGGAGAGAATATGTCTCCAAATTGAACTACAAAACCCCCATTAAAAAGGTTTGGGATATGGTACGAAAAATTTCAGGAAAAACAAAGTCCTCTAGTTTTACACATTTAAATACTGAATTTGACACAATAGCTTCAACAAAAAAAGATATTTCAGATACTCTTGGTCACACATTCTTGAGAAATTCATCATCGCGTAATTATTCTGACACTTTTAGAAATTTCAAAAAGGACCAGGAGAAAAGAAAACTTAACTTCAAATCCCTTAATCACGAAGAATACAACACACCTTTTAACTTATCCGAACTCATGGAAGCCATTGAAAAATCACATGATACGGCAACCGGCCCCGATGAAATTCATTATCAGATGCTTAAGCATCTGCCAAAAAGTTCTCTTACAACACTTTTAGATATCTTTAATAATATTTGGGAAACGGGGGTCTGTCCTGAGAGTTGGCGTGTAGCTACAGTTGTACCAATTCCGAAACCAGGGAAAGATCATGCAGAACCTACAAATTATCGTCCGATAGCTTTGACAAGTTGTTTGTGTAAAACATTGGAGAGAATGATAAACAAGAGATTAGTCTGGTACTTAGAGTCCAACAACCTCATTTCAGAATATCAATCGGGGTTTCGTTCGGAACGTAGTACCAATGACAATTTAATAAGACTAGAAACATTTATACGAGATGCTTTTATTAACAAAGAACACGTAGTGGCTGTCTTTTTCGACTTGGAGAAAGCATATGATACAACATGGCGTTATGGAATATTGAAAGATCTACATAACATAGGCTTAAGAGGAAAACTTCCCAGTTTTATTGAAAGCTTTTTAGGGGAGCGCATGTTTCAGGTGCGTGTGGGGTCTACCCTGTCAGATTTCTATGATCAAGAACAGGGTGTCCCACAGGGTAGTATTCTTTCAACTACGCTATTTAACATCAAAATAAACAATATTGTACAATGTTTGGACGACAAAACTGATTGTTCATTGTATGTTGATGATTTTTGTATATGTTACCGTTCAAAAAATATGAAAACAATTGAACGAAAGTTACAACAAAATTTAAAAAGAATAGAAGAATGGACTGATAAAAATGGTTTCAAGTTCTCCAAGTCGAAAACGCAGTGTGTTCATTTTTGTAAACTACGGAAGAAACACGAACATCCTTCCCTGTTTTTATACGGATCACAAATTCCTGTTGTTGAAGAAGCCAAATTTCTTGGGGTCATATTTGATCAAAAGTTATCTTTTATTCCACATATTAAATATCTTAAAGCGAAATGCTTAAAAGCTTTGAATCTTTTGAAAGTTTTAGCTCATACAAGTTGGGGAGCAGATCGGTATACTTTATTACATCTTTACCGGTCTTTAATAAGATCTAAATTAGATTATGGGTCTGTTGTTTATGGTTCTGCCAGAAAGTCCTATTTAAAATCCTTGGATACTATCCATCACCAAGGCCTTCGTCTGGCCATGGGAGCCTTCCGTACTTCTCCCGTATTAAGCCTTTATGTAGAAGCAGGTGAACCATCTTTAACCTCGCGCAGAGAGAAACTTTCTCTTCAGTATGCTATCAGACTTGCTGCAAATCCATCTAACCCGGCATCCAAAATTTCATTTCCACCTCAATTTGTAGATAAGTATGAAACAAAACCCACAGCAATCAAACCTTTTGGATTACGTATTTTACCACTGCTGGAAAATTCAGGTATCGACCTTAAAAATATTCAAAAACATGAAACCGCCGAAGTTCCATCTTGGTGTATTAAACAACCTTCTATTCTGTTCGACTTACATGATGGAAAAAAATCCGAATCAAATCCAATACTTCTCAAACAAAACTTTCAGGTACTGCAGTCACGTTACAATGATTACCAGCAAGTCTATACTGATGGTTCCAAAGAAGGAGATAAAGTTGGCTGTGCGTATGTTTCTAAAGATACGCACAAAACCATGCGCCTTCCAGATGGTTCATCTATTTTTACAGCTGAAGCCAAAGCAATAGACCTAGCTTTAGATTTTATCAGTTCTTCAACAATTCAAAAAGCAATTATATTTTCGGATTCACTTTCTGTGCTTAAGGCTTTAGACCATTCATCATCTAAAAATCCTCAAATTCAAAAATTGATCGAAAAACATCATGAAATTTCTAAAACACACCAAATCTTGTTTTGTTGGCTTCCGAGCCATATTGGCATTGTCGGAAATGAATATGCTGACAAGAAAGCAAAGGAATCGCTCAATCTTGATCCATCTGTTTTTAAAATTCCTTTTAATAATTTTAAACCATTTATCAACAGATACATCTTGTCGGAATGGCAAGGCGAATGGGACCGTGCAATAAATAACAAACTCCATGCCATTAAACCTGTCGTTAGTACAAAATGCTCTCCTCCACAGTTTTCCAGGAAAGAGGATGTAGTATTAACACGACTGCGCATTGGCCATACTAGAGTTACTCATTCTTTTATTTTTAATGGTGATGATCAGCCTTCTTGTGTAGGTTGTGATCAGCCATTCACTGTGAAACATATCTTAATTGACTGTGTTGACTTTTCAACCTCACGTATTTTATATTTCAAAGCTGACACTTTGCAACAACTGTTTCGAGATGTACCTGTTGATAATATTATTTTATTCTTAAAAGAAATTGGACTTTTTCATAAGATTTAACTGTTTCAGATTTTTATACATTATCATTCTGACTTTTTACTTTTAATATCATCATAATTATTCATGCCGTTTAACCATTAACCGTTTGACGCTTATGACCCACAAAGAGGGTTGACGCGTCGTTAAACACGAAATCATCATCATCATCTAGCTTCGTTTCCCTTGTCCAATAGCACTTTCTGCAAGACAAGGACGCAAGCAACCAGAGGACCATTGGTCCTGAAGCCGCTCACCTGACAACCCAAGGTCTAAAGGGCTTAGGGGCATGCGCCCAAGGTCCCCCTAGGCCCCTTTAGGGATCTAAGATCCATGTCACTAAATGTGTTTAAGTATATAGAGCAGGACTACATATGGTTTATGGGTGGGGATCTCAACAGTTTCTGAGATATTACGCATTTTATGAAATGAAGGGGTGGGGCATGCCTCCGGGGGGAATCTCTGGGTCCCAAAGGTCCCTGTCACTGAATGACCCTTATCATAAGGAACAAGAATACAGATGGTTTATGGGTGGGGATCTGAACAGTTTCCGAGATATTTCACATTTTGTGAAATGAAGGGGGTGGGGCAAGCCCCTGGGGGAACCCCTGGGGTCCCAAGTCCATGTCACTAAATGCCCCTTATCATATGGAACAAGAATATATATGGTTTATGGGTGGGGATCTGAACGGTTCCGAGATATTTCACATTTTGTGAAATGAAGGGGGTGGGGCATGCCCCTGGGGGAACCCCTGGGGTCCAAAGGTCCATGTCGCTAAATGTGCCTTATCATAAGGAACAAGAATATATATGGTTTATGGGTGGGGATCTGAACGGTTCCGAGATATTTCACAGTTTGTGAAATGAAGGGGGTGGGGCATGCCCCCGGGGGAACCCCAGGGGTCCCAAGGTCCATGTCACTGAATGCCCCATATCATAAGGAACAAGATTATATATGAATTAGTGGTGGTATATTGACCTGTTTGTAAGATATAATGCATTTTCACTTTTCCCATACAAATGCATATGCCACCCAATTTGACCTGGGCATAAAATAGGTCAAGGTCATCGGAGGGTCACCATTTTAGCAATTTATGATGGACCCGCGTCATAGATGCTACATACCGATTTTCATGGAAATCCGCCCAAGGGTTCCGGAGAATGTTTTAGACGGGTTTTTACCATATATGGA
Source organism: Lucinisca nassula (assembly GCA_963580285.1). NCBI lineage: Eukaryota > Metazoa > Mollusca > Bivalvia > Lucinida > Lucinidae > Lucinisca > Lucinisca nassula. The sequence goes on from OY757020.1 coordinate 137,747,072, forward strand.
CATGGCGGCCATCTTGGTCATGTGACCTTGACCACATAAGCAAATCGGTCCAGCGGTTCCAGAGAAGAAGTTTGAAAATGTTGACAAACAACACACACACACAGACAGAATTTTGCCTTGCCATATGATAAGCTCCCCATGAGCCAAAGGCTCAGGTGAGCTAATAAAGTTAGGTTATTTTACACAGTTTTATATAATACATATCAATATCCATCTCAATTTAAAATAATAAATCATTATCAATACTTGTATTGTCCATTTTCTTTCGTCAGACAGGGTGGGTCGCTAACCTTGTCTTATTTCTAACGGCCTGGTAATGCAAACTGAACGGGAGTTTACCGTTATTCAAATCTAAAGGTGGTGCCGCCCTGTCTGACGAAAAAAAAATGACAATATAATGTCAACTATACAGGTACTCCATATAACCTGCCAGTTTCATGATCTTTCTGCATCAAACAGTAATTAAGCTCAACATAAACAAACCTAACAGGCTAAAGGAAAACTACAATAGTTCCAAAGAAAAAAAATGCAGCAACTGCTTTTTGAAAGAGGGCATTTTTTAATAAGCATTTCAGGGTAGGTTTGAAATTGAGTCCCTCTTGGATCAGAAACAGGTTTGGCATGCAGGTTTTGCATTTCAATACTGAATATGTTGGGTTTTTTTTTCAACATAGTATTTTTAATAACTGATTTATTACTCAATTTGTTCCATACAGTAATTTCATGAAACAAAGGCAAGGAATCTTAACAGATCTATGATTAAATAACATTTTGCTAACTGTTTTTCTGTTTATTTTATTCATAAAATTCTGAACACATAAATTCAAAGAACTATTCTTAACAAATAAATAAAATGACCTGGCGGCCGTTTCACTAAACTTCGTAACTCTAAGATTTTCTTAAGTTCGATCTTAAGAATTCTTAACTCAAAATTTGCGTTTCACTAACGTCAAATTCTTAAGTTTTTGCGTAAGTTTGTTCGTAACTTTACGATAGGGGGTAGGCAGTCGTAACTTTAAGAATTTCGTAAGTGTCATGGCGGCGGTTTAGATTCGCGCCCAATTAGAGCAATAAATCGCAATTTCCAAGCTTGGTGAAGCTTGAAATAAAGCAAATCTTACCTGTTTTCACTAATCCTTAGCAGCACCGACATTGCCAGTGACCCAGTTTACTGTTTTCTTTGATAAACACTTCAGGGTGAGACAGAAGCATAAAGCACCTGTTGAAGACTCTTGCAACTCATTAAACGGTGTTTTGCCTGTGTCAGTCGTCATTAATGCTTTTTTTTTACTTCGCCATAAGTTTTGTTGACATTTGTGCGCGAGGAGAAAAGAAATCATACGTCATCATGACGTCATATTATATTGCTGAATACTCAGGGTAAAACATGGAGTTCTTTCTTTAGACAGAGGTAATGGCCAAATATGACCGACTCAGTATGAGAAGACAGATAGATAGATAGCCCCCGTGTGCCTTAGGGTACAAAGTATCAGTCAGCCCTCTCTCTCTATATCTCTCTCTCTCTCTCTCTCTCTTTCCCCTACTCTCACACTCACGGCCTCGCCCATCGGGGCTTGAAGAAAAAGATGGGCTGCATGATGCTTCCACGCAGAGCTTTTGTTTGTTTGTTTGATTTGAAGTTTAACGTCCCCGTCCACGTTGGAGATGCTGCTTCCAATTTTTTGGGACTTTTATCCGAAATGGGAAAAAATGACATCTCAAACTCTGCCGCCCAATGAAACCAATAGGGTTCATTAACATGGACGGGCCGACTCGCACCGCATTGCCTGGGCAGGCTTAGATCGTCTAAGGGGTTTACCAGTACTCGTGTGCGGGTCGGTTTCAGCTCCGCGTGGAAGCATCATGCAGCCCATCTATTTCAGCCCATCTATTTCTTTAAGCCCCTATGGGCGGGGGCTATCCACACTGAGCTGAAACTAACCCGCACACGAGTACTGGTAAACCGCTTAGAGGATCTGAGCCTGCCCAGGCAAAGCGGTGCGAGTCGGCCCGTCCATGCTTATAAACCCTATTGGTTTCATTGGACGGCAGGGCTTGAGATGTCATTTCATCTCAATGTCGGGTAAAAGTCCCACACAATTGGAAGTAACGTTTCCAAAATGGCATGTACAGTGTTGACGGGGACGTTAAACCTCAAATCAAACAAACAAAACTCTCACACTCTCCTTCTCTCCCCGATCTCCTCCCGCTCTCCCCTGTCTCCCTGTATTTCTCCCTCTCACCACCTCTCTGCCTCCCTCTCCCACTCACCCTTCTCACTTAACATAGCTGGAACAGCCCATTCAGCACTCAACAACGGACCAACGTTGGACCGACAGCGATACAACGTTGCAACATCGCATCGCTATCGGCCCACCGTTTGTTTGTTTGTTTGTAGCCTATTGGCCCCCAGGTATTAGACTTCCTGCCTTGCCGTGGCCCTGGGGGCTCAATTCCCACTGGGCACGTTGCTGCTGTGGTCAATGTGCCCACTGGGAAGAGCTAAAGGAAGTACCACCCGTTTGCCGTGGGTGGCGTCCTGTAAACCGGAAGAAGGGATCCTGGAGGTTGAGGGTTACCTGAGGTGGCGGTGCTTCAGGTGCCCAACACGCCTCTTTGGCCTGGCTTTTCGGTGTAGACGGGTGGCCGTGCGGTCCGGCACGGTCAATCGGCTGGTCACGCCGAGCCCTAGAGATACCGCTTTGCTTTCTCTTCAACTCTTTTTGTATCTTTCCTGATACCAACCATATGCCCATTTACCTTACCCTTTTCTGTCTTTTTATCTCTAGAAGGCGGTGGCTTAACGGATCAATCGTGTAGGCATTTTGTTTATGCGAGTATATCTCACGTGTATCTCTAACATCTGCGAGTTGGATAACCACTCCAGTATGGTGTTCCCTTGTAGGGCTCCACGGAGGGCGGAGAGCACTTGGGACGAAACTAGAATTTTTTTCTTATGGCTCCTGGAAAAAAACATAACCGCAAATCACCTAACCGCAAATCACCTAACCACAACGCACCTAAACGTAAAAAACAAGAAGATTCATCCGAATCGGATGAACACAGTCAACAATCCAGTCAGCAGTCAAGTCAACAATCTAGTCAGCAGTCTGCTGAACCAAATTTTGACAATGTTCCGCGTTTCTTGGTCGTTACGTCACTTGACGATACACGAACTGTATCTAGCCTTTCCCCCTTCGTCATCGAGAAAAGTATTCTCTCCATTGCCGGACACCCTAAGAGTATAAAACAACTCAAATCGGGTGATCTTCTCTTGGAAGTCGAGAAAAAACAGCAAGTGGTAAGCCTGCTAAACACCAACAAACTCTTTGATCTAAAAGTTAAAGTCGCTTTACATAACACGCTCAATTCATCTAAGGGAGTGATTCGCAGTCCAGAACTGCGTCCTTGCTCAGATGAAGAGATAGTCGATAACCTTAAGGATCAGGGAGTTGTTGGTGTTCGTAACATTCAAGTTCGTAGAAATGGTGTACTAAAACCAACAGCAACTTATGTGTTGACTTTTAATACACCAATTCTACCCAAGAAAATCAAAGTAGCATATCTTTCCATTAACGTAGAGGTATACATCCCAAACCCTCTTAGATGTTACTCTTGTCAGGCTTTTGGCCATCACGAAAGCAGATGTCAGAGAAAAAAACTCTGTCCTAATTGTGGTGAAGAAAAGCATGTTGATAATCACCTCAACTGCAAAAATGAACCCAAATGCGTAAATTGTGATGGCAAACATGCTGTTTTCTCCCGAGACTGTCCGGCGTGGAAAAAAGAAAAAGAAATACTTACCGTCAAATACCAAAGGGGGATAACATTCCCAGAAGCGCGGAAGATTGTCGAAGAGCGATACATAACACCAACCACCAGTTTCGCCAGCATCACAAAGGGTGCTGGTGTAAAATGTACCAGCTCCGCAACACAGACTGCTGAATCATACATTGCTGAACTGAAAAAGTCTGGTGCATGGAGTAAATCCACTCCAGCACCACAAAGTTCAACCAATTTATCAAAAGGCGCAATCCAGGTTGCTTCGGATCGGTCGACAGCGACCGTACCGAAGCCAGCGCCGAATGTAAAAGAGAAACCCGACCCAGGTCGAACTAATAAGGGGTCGCAAGATCCGATAAAAAAACATCAATTGTCTCAAAGACAAACAGACAGACAACGTAAAATGGAAAGAGACAATATAAAATTTCAGAACAGATTCGGATCTTTGAGTGACAGTGATATGGAGTTGACTGAAACTCCATCATCACCAAGTGGCAATAACAGATCGAGGTCTGCCACACCACGAGCTGGTGGTAGCAGATCTATATCACCAATTGTACCTCCATAATAGTTTCTAGTCTTTAAATATCTCTCCTTAAAATGGATTTAAAACACAAAATAATACAATGGAATTGTCGAGGTCTTAAATCAAATTATAATGAACTCTTATTACTTATTTCGCTACTAACCCCATCGGTGTTTTGTTTGCAAGAAACTTTTTTAAAAACTGATGACAACATAGATGTCAGGGGTTTCAATACATACAACTATATCTATTCTGGTGGTAACAAACCATCTGGTGGCAGCTCAATTTTTGTTAAATCATGTTTACCACAAAGAGAGATCAAATTAAAAACCGACCTTCAAGCTGTAGCAGTATCGGTTTCTCTGGATAAAGAAACTACAGTTTGCTCTCTATATATCCCACCCTCATTTTCTTTAAAACCCGAACATCTTGACTCATTGCTGAGTCAACTTCCATCGCCATATCTTTTAGTTGGCGACTTCAATGGTCACAATATTCTATGGGGCTGTAAAGATGTCAATAACAGAGGAGCACTTGTCGAAGATTTTATTGCAAAGAACGATCTTTGCTTGATGAATGATAAATCTTATACTTACCTTCACCCTGCGACAGGTCATTTGTCTTCTTTAGATCTCTCTTTGTGTCACCCATCTCTCTTCTTGGACTATGACTGGTCTGTTCATGATGATCAGTGCGGAAGTGATCACTTTCCTGTTATAATAGAGAGCGTAAACGAACCAGATGAAGACTGTAACCAGAAATGGAAAATGAATAAAGCCGACTGGGAATTATTCCATAATTTATGTGAAGAAGAGTTATCAGTTGATCACTTAAATGAATCATCTGACATTGTTTCTGATTTCACAGATACACTTATTAACATATCAGAACAATGCATTCCAAAGACCTCCACAAATACTAAGAAAAGCAAGCCTTGGTTTAATAATGACTGTAAAGAAGCTATTAAAAAGCGTAAACAGGCTCTAAATAAGTTCTGCAAAAATCCCACTTCAGAAAAGCTCAACGACGTAAAAGTTTTTAGAGCTAAAGCTCGGCGAACAATCCGAGCTTCCAAACGAAAGTCATGGAGAGAGTATGTCTCCAAATTGAACTATAAAACCCCCATTAAAAAGGTTTGGGATATGGTACGAAAAATTTCAGGAAAAACAAAGTCTTCTAGTTTTACACATTTAAATACTGAATTTGACACAATAGCTTCAACAAAAAAAGATATTTCAGATACTCTTGGTCACACATTTTTGAGAAATGCATCATCGCGTAATTATTCTGACACTTTTAGAAATTTCAAAAAGGACCAGGAGAAAAGAAAACTTAACTTCAAATCCCTTAATCACGAAGAATACAACACACCATTTAACTTATCCGAACTCGTTGAAGCCATTGAAAAATCACATGATACGGCAACCGGCCCCGATGAAATTCATTATCAGATGCTTAAGCATCTGCCAAAAAGTTCTCTTACAACACTTTTAGATATCTTTAATAATATTTGGGAAACGGGGGTCTGTCCTGAGAGTTGGCGTGTAGCTACAGTTGTACCAATTCCGAAACCAGGGAAAGATCATGCAGAACCTACAAATTATCGTCCGATAGCTTTGACAAGTTGTTTGTGTAAAACATTGGAGAGAATGATAAACAAGAGATTAGTCTGGTACTTAGAGTCCAACAACCTCATTTCAGAATATCAATCGGGCTTTCGTTCGGAACGTAGTACCAATGACAATTTAATAAGACTAGAAACATTTATACGAGATGCTTTTATTAACAAAGAACACGTAGTGGCTGTCTTTTTCGACTTGGAGAAAGCATATGATACAACATGGCGTTATGGAATATTGAAAGATCTACATAACATTGGCTTAAGAGGAAAACTTCCCAGTTTTATTGAAAGCTTTTTAGGGGAGCGCATGTTTCAGGTGCGTGTGGGGTCTACCCTGTCAGATTTCTATGATCAAGAACAGGGTGTCCCACAGGGTAGTATTCTTTCAACTACGCTATTTAACATCAAAATAAACAATATTGTACAATGTTTGGACGACAAAACTGATTGTTCATTGTATGTTGATGATTTTTGTATATGTTACCGTTCAAAAAATATGAAAACAATTGAACGAAAGTTACAACAAAATTTAAAAAGAATAGAAGAATGGACTGATAAAAATGGTTTCAAGTTCTCCAAGTCGAAAACGCAGTGTGTTCATTTTTGTAAACTACGGAAGAAACACGAACATCCTTCCCTGTTTTTATACGGATCACAAATTCCTGTTGTTGAAGAAGCCAAATTTCTTGGGGTCATATTTGATCAAAAGTTATCTTTTATTCCACATATTAAATATCTTAAAGCGAAATGCTTAAAAGCTTTGAATCTTTTGAAAGTTTTAGCTCATACAAGTTGGGGAGCAGATCGGTATACTTTATTACATCTTTACCGGTCTTTAATAAGATCTAAATTAGATTATGGGTCTGTTGTTTATGGTTCAGCCAGAAAGTCCTATTTAAAATCCTTGGATACTATCCATCACCAAGGCCTTCGTCTGGCCATGGGAGCCTTCCGTACTTCTCCCGTATTAAGCCTTTATGTAGAAGCAGGTGAACCATCTTTAACCTCGCGCAGAGAGAAACTTTCTTTTCAGTATGCTATCAGACTTGCTGCAAATCCATCTAACCCGGCATCCAAAATTTCATTTCGACCTCAATTTGTAGATAAGTATGAAACAAAACCCACAGCAATCAAACCTTTTGGATTACGTATTTTACCACTGCTGGAAAATTCAGGTATCGACCTTAAAAATATTCAAAAACATGAAACCGCCGAAGTTCCATCTTGGTGTATTAAACAACCTTCTATTCTGTTCGACTTACATGATGGAAAAAAAACCGAATCAAATCCAATACTTCTCAAACAAAACTTTCAGCTACTGCAGTCACGTTACAATGATTACCAGCAAGTCTATACTGATGGTTCCAAAGAAGGAGATAAAGTTGGCTGTGCGTATGTTTCTAAAGATACGCACAAAACCATGCGCCTTCCAGATGGTTCATCTATTTTTACAGCTGAAGCCAAAGCAATAGACCTAGCTTTAGATTTTATCAGTTCTTCAACAATTCAAAAAGCAATTATATTTTCGGATTCACTTTCTGTGCTTAAGGCTTTAGACCATTCATCATCTAAAAATCCTCAAATTCAAAAATTGATCGAAAAACATCATGAAATTTCTAAAACACACCAAATCTTGTTTTGTTGGCTTCCGAGCCATATTGGCATTGTCGGCAATGAATATGCTGACAAGAAAGCAAAGGAATCGCTCAATCTTGATCCATCTGTTTTTAAAATTCCTTTTAACAATTTTAAACCATTTATCAACAGATACATCTTGTCGGAATGGCAAGGCGAATGGGACCGTGCAATAAATAACAAACTCCATGCCATTAAACCTGTCGTTAGTACAAAATGCTCTCCTCCACAGTTTTCCAGAAAAGAGGACGTAGTATTAACACGACTGCGCATCGGCCATACTAGAGTTACTCATTCTTATATTTTTAATGGTGATGATCAGCCTTCTTGTGTAGGTTGTGATCAGCCATTCACTGTGAAACATATCTTAATTGACTGTGTTGACTTTTCACACTCACGTATTTTATATTTCAAAGCTGACACTTTGCAACAACTGTTTCGAGATGTACCTGTTGATAATATTATTTTATTCTTAAAAGAAATTGGACTTTTTCATAAGATTTAACTGTTTCAGATTTTTATACATTATCATTCTGACTTTTTACTTTTAATATCATCATAATTATTCATGCCGTTTAACCATCAACCGTTTGACGCTTATGACCCACAAAGAGGGTTGACGCGTCGTTAAACACGAAATCATCATCATCATCATCATCATTGTAGCCTATTGGAGTTTAACGGCCCAGTCAACACTATTTTATGTCATTTATGAGCCGGTCAGTTGACCTATCCACACTTTTCCTGGGCAGGCTTGTACGTTAGCATGTTATCCAGTACAGTGCACATTCTTTCGCCAGAAACTGACAACTGCCCTTCTTGAATCAGCGAAAGGGAGAGAATGACCATAGAAAAGATTTCATGATCAATCTCCACGAAAGAATGTTGCCGACCCCGGCAGGTATCGAACCTACGTCCTCCCGATCACCAGTCAAACGCGCATCCGACTGAGCTACCGAGGCGGCTCGGCCCGCCGTTGGCCCGTCATTCATTGCTGACTGGGAGGCAAAGCCATATATAGGCTATATATTGCCAGGGCGTTGAGGGCTTCATCTGCTCTGGACATAGATGAGACCGGAAATAGTTGGTCCGAAAATTGTATTAATCATTTTTAGCTCGGCTGTTTTCGAAGAAAACGACGAGGTATTGCCTTAGCTCTGGCGTCATCTGCGTCGTCGTCGTCGTGCAAAAACTTGGACATTTTGTAATATCTCTGTCATTACTGAACATATTTACTTGACAGTCGGACTAGTTGTTCATTATGAAAAGGGGAACTCATATCAATAGATGAGTTTAGGACGCCACCGGTCGCTAAGGAAATGCTACCCAAAGATTCCGTATTTTTTGCGCATGCGCAATTTTGTGTGGCAATAAATAACCGTTGTTCAGACTGATCAGACAGCAGTTATTAATTTCTTTGAATTTGACAATTTTAAATATAGCGTAAGGTAAAGGTGACGCATGTCTTGCGTCACTGTGGCGTCAAACTGGTATTGGCTGACAATTGGGTAAGACCTGCTATCCCTACAGCAGGTAAGGGTAGAGGGGAGTGCTCTTATTCCTTCTGTTTCTACACTTCCATTCATTTTCCTCTTTCTCCTCTGTCCTTTACTTTAACCTACGATCTCTTCTATATTTTTTCTCCATTTCTCTGGGAGACGAGACAAATTACCCACATGGGTTGACATGTTGTTAAACCCAACACAATTAATAATCGAATAATTAACTGACAATGGTCGCGTCTTTTTGCGCTAATCGCAAGAAAAACGATGCGACAGTGAAGATGATTGGTTGGTTGGTTGAATTGTGGTTTAATGCCCCCGTCAACACTATTTAGGTCATATTGGAGACGTTGCTTCCAGTTTTATGGGATTTTTACCCGACATTGAGATGAAATGACTTCTCAATCCCTGCCGCCTAATGGAACCAACAGGCTTATATGCATTTGATGGTCTATGCCTGGGCAGTCTTAGTCCTTCTAAGCAGTTTACCAGTAATCATGGACGGTCAGTTTCAGCTCTGCATGGAAGCACAATCTATTTCTCCAAGTCCCTCAAGAATTCAAGGACGCGTCAACTATCCACATATTCAAACGGAAAGGGAATCCTCAGTTGTGTGGCAATCGTCGAGGCATCTCTTGTTTACCAATTGATGGGAAGTTTCTTTCAAGAAATTTACTTCACCGACTGAATGAACACACTGAACAGTCCGAAAGCCAATGTGTGTTCAGTTTGTGTTCAGAAAGGACAGCTCTATGAAAAACTGACATGATCTTCACAGCAAGGTAGCTTCAAGAGCAATGTCAGGTTTGTTGAACTCACCAAATCATATGACGAAGTCGGTCGTGAGGGTCTTTGGAAAATTATGGCGAAGTTTGGTTGTCCGACCAAGATCAGTAAAGCAACTGGAGGCCGTTTCGCGATGGCATGCTTGCACGGTTTCCAAAACGTATGGGACGCCCTTTTCCTATTTATTCCCTATTAATAGATATCCATAATTATTTATGGATAACCACAATCAAAATTATGGATATCCATAATTTTTTATGGATATCAATAATTATTGATGGATATCCATAATTCGATTTAATTTGTATATCCATAATTCGAATTATAATTCTAATTATAATTCGAATTATCGATATCTATAAATCGATCTGAGTTATGGACATCAATTAAATTGAATTATGGATATCCATTATTCGATTTATGGATATCTGTAATTCAAATTATGGATATCCATAAATCAGTCGAATTATGGATATCCATAATTCAGAATTATGGATATCCATAGATCAGCTGAATAATGGATATCCATAATTCGAATTATAGATATCCATAAATCGAATTATGGGTATCTATAAATCAATCTGAATTATGGATGTACATAAATCGAATTATAGATATCCATTATTCGATTTAAGGATATCCTTAATTCGAATTATGGATAACCATAAATCGAATTATGGATATCTATATGGGTTAAATAGTAAAACGGACCGCATAAAAATGATGATGAGTTTTCTGATCCATTTCCTGTGACAATGGAGTCAAGCTGCTCAGCATAATGTTCGCTGTCATGCTCACAAATGCTTTCCGGGATGGTGACAATGGTATACCTGTTTGGTATGGCTTTGATGGGAAGCTTTATCAACCTAAGAAGGTTGCAAGTGATCCAGAAGACGAGTTCCCCTTTGCTGACGACATGACAAAGGGTGCTCCAGCAGAAGAGAAGATGCAAAAAAGTATAGATGGCGTATCTGACAGTTATGAATTCACAATCAGCATTAAAATATCCGAGGTGGTTTATTAACCAGAACTTGGCAAACCTTATAAGGAGCCCACCATTACAGTGAAAAGGTCAAAGATTGCAAGTGGTAGACAAGTTCACCTACCTTGGAAGCACTTTGTCAAGATCGTGTTTTGTTTGATTTGAGGTTCAACGTCCCGGCAAAAATGTAAAGGTCATTCTGGAGACGTTGCTTCCAATTTTGGGGGACTTCTACCCGACATCGAGATAAAATGACATCTCAAGCCCTGCCGCCCAATGAAACCAATAGGGTTTATAAGCATGGACAGTCCGACTCGCACTGCTTTGCCTGGGCAGGCTTAGATCCTCTAAGCGGATTACCAGTAGACCTACTCGTGTGCGGGTCGGTTTCAGCTCTGCATGGAAGCATCATGCAGCCCATCTATTTCTTCAAGCCCCGATGGGCGGGGACCTTCAAGAGTCGTGCACATTGATAATGAAGTCAATACCAGGATCGCAAATATAACTGCAAGCTAGTGCATCATCTGGCCGACTACGTGAAAGTGTTTGGAATCGAAGTGGAATACGGCTTGACACAAAGCTGAAAGTCTACAGAACTTTCTTAGTTCAGAGTAATTGGCCTTCGACCAACTTGCCCCGCGGACCAACTAGCCCCGGTCTCCCCATTAGACTACCTAGAAGAGAAATGGGCAATGAATTCTCTAGGACCAGTATCCAGTATCTCGTAAATACCAAGACACTATTTTGATGAGAATAACGAAAAATTCCAAAGGCTCCTTTAATAGACCCGCTCCTCCTCATCCTCCACACCCCACCCCCCTCCAAAAAAATAGTAATAAATAAATAAAAACACGCACGCACGCATGCCACTGTTTCTTAAATGATTTAAAACAAATGTTTTAAAACTTTAAAAATTCATATCAGCAGGAAGTGACCAGAACAGTTGGTGTTTGTAATTAAACAATGAAATAAGGTACACTTTATTCGAAACCGTGTGTGTTATGGAACTGAGATTTGATAAATAAATAAAAAAAAATAAACATTCCGCACCTGTTGCAAGCACATTACTTAGACAAATGACCCACTATGCTCCAAATGCATTAGGACGATCGGGCCTTGTAAGCTAACTAGCACATTCATAGCCCATGTCAACCACCAGGAAATCATTTGTTTGATGTGAGGTTTAACGTCTCTGTCAACACTACATAGGTCATTTTGGTGACGTTGCTTCCAACTTTGTGGGATTTTTATCCGATATTGAGATGAACTGAAAATCCATGCCGCCGCCCGCAATGAAACCAATAGGACGGTCCGATACGCACCACTTTAGCAGACAGAGATTCTTGAAGCAGTTTACCAGTAGATTCAGCTCTGCATGGAAGCACCATGCAGCCTAATATATTTCTCCAAGCCACGATGGTCGGGAGCCCAACTAGGAAACCATCATTGGGGGGGGGGGGGGTCCAATGTAAGGTACATGTCTAGGTCTACAGATTTACCAGAGAAAAGGTGAAAAAATCCGTAATTGAAAAAGAGACGTCCTGATATGCTTATTAAATGACCATAAGAAATAGGGTATGTATGGTTATGAGGCGAGAAGATAGGAAAAAAATAAGATTGTGTTGAAGATTTTACTACCAACAAACAGTACTGACTCTTCGGTCGGTGCTAGATATTCGAAATATTCCGAAAGTTTAGCGAAGAACTGTTGTTTTCAACTTTGTCGGGCTATGAGAAATAGATTTGACAGCATGGTGCTTCCACACAGAGCTGAAACCGACCGCACAGGTCAGAGTAGGCTACTGGTAACCGCAAAGTAATGCGAGTCGGCCAATCCATGCATATTTATAAAACCCTACTCGGAGTATTGGTTTCATTGGGTAAAGTCCCACAAAATTGGAAGCAACGTCTCCAAATTGACCTAAAAAGTGTTGACGGGGACGTTAAACGTCAATTTAAACAAGCAACTTAGATGAATCGGCTACCGATACAGGCTAGGCCTATGCCTATCTATCTATCTATCTATCTATCTTCTTATACTGAGTCTGTCATATCTGGCCATTACCTCAGTTGAAACCTATGCCTAGGTTTTACCCGACCATAAGATATGAGTCGGAGTAAGCTCCCTTGCGTATTTAAATTGATGACGTCATGGATAACTACGTAACACATAAATAATGACAACACAGTGTGCAGGTATGACAGATATTTGCCAGCTTTCATCATTTAACTTGGGCCTGTGCGTTCCCTCTATGCCTTATTCACAGCGCCGATGGAATGAAACAACTTTAATGCAAAGAGGTTTACTAGATATTTATTTTTCCCCATTCAAAATGTTTCGTTTTTTGCTCCTCGCAATCGGTCAAAGTAAATCTAAACCAACAAAACATGTGGGTCCTCATGTCTAAAACAATAAATTCCCGCAATCTCAACCTCCGTGCGTAAAATATTTATCTTCAGCATTAGAGAGTAGCTACGAATTCTTAGCTACGAAATTCGTAAGTCATTTAACTTAGGAAAACGTTAGTGAAACGCACCCGTGATTTTCTTAAGAATTTCGTAAGTCGAGTTCTTAAGTCTACGAATTTCGCAAAGTTACGAAGTTTAGTGAAACGGGACCCTGGTCAGATTGGTCAAGGAACCAGAACCAAAATCACTGGTGAACAACTAGACCACTAAGGCATTATTTCACAAGATTAAAGGGGTTTGGTAAAATGAAACCAGAGGACCAATGGTCCTGAACCGCTCATCTGACAGCATATCCTCAGAACATACAAGATGCCCACAAGAAGACAACCAAGGGCTGTTTCACTGCATGTGTCTCGTCATAATACAATTTGAACCCAATCAGCCCAGTGGTTTAGAGAAGATTTTTGAAGGTATTTTTTATTTATTTTTTACAAAATACTAAATTGAGCAATGGGCATAAAACCATATGGCTGATAGAGGTTTACTCAATGAACGTTTCTATAAAAGTTTCGTCAAAAAATATCTGCAATAACCTGGCAGAAAATGCCAATTTTCAATTTTCCCATTATAAGTCTATGCAAACTATAAGTTGCCATAGCAACCAAACCAAATGACGGATTTTGATAAAAAATGCAAACTTTCGTTCCCCCACCCCATGGTGTCTCCACATGAAATTTGACTTCAATCGGCCCAGTGGTTCCAGAGGAGAAGATGTTTGAAAATGTGGACACACATACATACGTACAACAGACAAAATCCATGGCCATATGATAAGCTAATTCAGAGCCAGAGGCTCAGATGAGCTAAAAAGTGAATAAGCACTGCTTATTTTTTTTTCAGAAATGATGGTTTTCATGGACCATAATGTCTCTTATTTTTTGGACTATAAAAAATGTTTTATATCAGTGATTCAGAGCAGACAACTTCTTTGGTATGAATGGATCAAAACGTTATATATAAGAATTGTTGTTCCAAAAACTAAGGGAAATTACACTTATGTATGATAATTTAACGGTGGTAAAGTGTTGGGATAAAACAGGAAATTTTCCCAATGAGCAAGAATGGGCAGAGCAATTGTCTGCTCTGAATCACTGATATAAAACATTTTTTGTTGTCCAAAAAATAAGAGACATTATTTTCTCACCCACTGGACAAGGAAATCCCTTTCTATGGCTGTCTGAGATTTTTTTTGTCTCGGCCTGCTGTCTCAGTCCTAGGACCTAACAACTGTCTCAAATTGTTATTGGTTGGTCAAAATGTCAATCATTTGCAGATTGGAACTATTTTTATGACACTGTTCAAAAGAAGAAACATTTTTTTTCTTTTTTTTTTACTTCAAATTTTATAAAATACATTTTTAGTAAGGGCCATTTTTTATAAGGTTTACCATTGTTCTTGAAAAATACATGATTTCAGAAATAGAATGAAATACACATTTGAAATGACACTTGTCACAGAAATCAACATGCTGCGGGAAATGAAAAGTACATGGTTTTCTGATCAGAGCAGAAGACAAATTTGATGATTTCTTTGGGCTTGGAAACTTATAGGATTTAATTCTGGGAACATTGGATTAAAGTTTTCCTGACCACTTTTGGTGACTAGACAGTATAATAGGGAACTATTTTGTTTGGATGGGTGTGGCTTAAGGTGCTTATTTCTTCTTTTGTATTCTTGGGTAAAAACCAAGATGGCTTCCAAACAAGAGACACTTGTTTGTACTGGGGCTTTGAAAGAAAATAATGGGTGAGAAAAATAATCAATGATGGAGTTGAGACCTCAACAAGGGAGAGCCTCGCAGGAGACAAAATAAACTTAAAACTCGCTTGAGATTTCCTTGTCTTGGTCTCAACCCCATCATAGATTCTATTATTCTATGAAAATCATCATTTCTGAAAAAAAATCACTTTTTGTCAAAAAAAACTAAGTACAAAAAATCCGGACAAATAGCCTGGAGACTATTTGACCGGGACCAGACAAATAGCCTGGAGACTATTTAACCGGGACCGGACAAATAGCCTGTGACTGCATTATAGCTATTTGTCCGGTCCCGGACAAATAGTCCCCAGGCTATTTGTCTGGTCCCGGACAAATAGTCTCCAGGCTATTTGTCTGGTCCCGGACAAATAGCCACTGCCAAAACTTTCAACATAAAACTTCTTCATGCACATTCTCAATATACATATCTTGCGTACCAAATATGAAAGCTCTTGACCAAGTGGTTTCTGAGAAGATTTTTGAAGTTTTTCCTATTATAAGCCTATGGTAACTAATCAACCCTCGGGGCATGGCCAATTTCAGAGAGAAAACTTTTGAAGGGTTTTCCTATTACAAGAGGCTCAATGAGCCTAAGCCGCTCACCTGAAAACAAATGAGGTATTTTCCTATTATAATAAGCCTATGGTAGCTGATGACCCCAGGGCTCTCACACCCATTTTTGGGAATGGGGCCGGGGCCTTTAGAATTGGGAAAAAATTAGCGGCATTTTGACAGAAATATGGAAAAATATTGGACTTATTTGTTGTTTTCTAAATGCTTCAATGCATTTTGCATATGACACAACTTCAATTTTCTTGGACCAAGTCTGATTGGGAATTTTTCATCAATAATTGGGAAAAAACCATACTTTTTGGCATTGGGAATGGGGCCCAATTTCGGCCCCAAAAGTAGGTGATTGACAGCCCTGGACCCCCTGGGGCATGACCAATTTTGACCCCAGGGGCATGATTGCCACACTTTATATAGGGGGCCACTATACATCACTACATACTAAATATGAAAGCTCTCAGCCGAGTGGTTTCAGAGATGTTTTTTCCTATTAATGAACCTATAGCAGCTAATGACCCCACGGGTGTGGCCATGGGCATCAATGGCAGGATTTATGAAGAGTACCACTAGGCATTGCTACATACTAAATATGAAAGCTCTGGGCCTTATGGTATAAGAGAATAAGATTTTTTTAAGTTTTTTTCCATTATAAGCCTATGGGAGCTATTGAACCCAGGGGCGGGGCCAATTTTGACCCCAGGAGCATGGTTGGCAGGAATTATGTAGGGGACCACTAGACCTTGCCACATACCAAATATGAAAGCTCTCAGCCAAGTGGTTCCAGAGAAGAAGATTTTTAAAGGTTTTTCCCTTATAAGCATATGGGGCCCTCGGGGCGTGGCCATTTTGGACCCCAGGGGCATGAATGGCAGGATTTATGAA